>JAXQQM020067562.1:0-232247 GCA_034641835.2 Pinus albicaulis
CCACATTTCCTTTGTTGCATTTAGCTGCATGACTTTGACAAATTCAAATTTAGTCAAACTTCCTGTTATAGCATTGACCGCCTTTGCATTTGATTCATAATTCTTCTTTTCATTCGGATCTGTTGGTATTGTAGCTGGATATTGATATCCTTGTTGAACAATGGCCCATACATCTGTTCCCATAGACTGAAGATAGGATCTCATCCTTGTTTTCCAGAAGATTAAATTGCTTTCATTAAAGAGCGGAGGCTTGATAGATGTTGTTCCATCTTGATTGCTCATCTTGCTTGATCTTCCTTCTAGCGGCTAAGCTTTTTCAGAAGGACCTGCTCTGATACCAATTGTTGGGAAAAATACTGAGAGGGGGGGTGAATCAGTATTTAGTGCAGACTGAAAACTTTTTAACTTTTTCTTTCTCTACAACCCATATGCTACTTTACTGAATAAAACTCGCGTATACACACAAATATCCTTCAGACAACTCGCGTATGTCCAGAGATATAATTATTGCATTTAATTCTTAACTTGGATCATTGTATCATTCATTCATCAGATGTATAGTAAGGAGTAAATAGATGCAGTAAGAATAGAATAAATCATCACACATAAGCAACACACATGAACACCAGGATTTAAGGTGGAAACCCAATTTGGGAGAAAACCATCGTTGCCGTCGTCGCAGTCTTCAATATTTATTATGTAAAGAAAAATTCTTACAAACATGTACTGGCACAGACTCATACCATCACGCAGGGACCCACCTGCAGAAGGCCACAACCTTCTCTCGTTTACCAGCCTCTCCTGGAAGGGAGCTACAACCCCCTGCTCTCGTTTACCAGCCTCTCCTGGAAGGGAGCTACTACCCCCTACTCTCATTTACCAGCTACTACTGGAAGGGACCCACTACCCCCTCACTGAAGGCTTGACCCTCAGTACCACTGTAGACCACGTTTCATCAATTTTCAAACTGGATCAAACAACTTCAACACAACCCTTCACTTATCAACAAATATACTTCGCCCAATGCTTCAAAAAGAACAGTGAAACCACTCCCAGACTTTAGAATAGATATGCAGAAACACATTCAACCTTGAGCAATCATAAGTTCAAATTCCATACGCGCTTTTATTTAATCAGACCCGTGTATACATGCGTTTTTCATTAAACGAACCTGCGTATACATCTGTGCATTTTTTCAATAAACTCTAACTTCCCACATGCGCTTTTATTATATCAGATCCGCGTATACCTGCGCTTTTTCCACAACAAACTCGCGTATAGTTCTGTAAATGAAAGCTTTGCAGAGAAGACCATATCTATAAAATTACCCAGATTTCTTCATTACCTTCAGCAGACTTTGCGCCAAATTTTCACCAGTTCTTCTTCTGCAGATCATCTTAGAGATTCATCATCATCAGATTTAAGGATTTTGAAACATCCATGGGTGCATCATAGATTTAGATTTATCAATCAAGAAAAAAGTTCATTCATGCAGATATACTTCAAGGTGAAGTATTCATTCAATACCCAAACACATGCACACCTTGCACTATTATTCTTTACTCCTTATATAGGTTTAGCCTTTATCAATACCATGAGCCAAAACCACACCACTTCCGATGGTATTCCTGGACGGGATTAAATAGATAATCCAACGCTCAATACAATGGGTCAATACCATGGTAAATTCCCCTGGTTATATAAATTTAGAGCGCAATAGGGCATACGCGACTTGGCACGTACTTTTCCACGTACATACGCTACTTCTCCTCATAAAACCCGCGTATGCATTGTGACATACTTTGTTCAACATTATTCTGGCACTTTCTGAATTCCACCTCCATCAAGAATAATCTTCATCAAATAGGTTGCAATGGAAATATACTTTACAATTGCATTAGATACTTAAGCATTGGTTCTGCAACTACACATCGTATGAAAACTGGCGAGGAACTTCCAGGGATTGGGCCCATACCACCAGAAGCTCTAGCACAGTAAAAAATTCAAAAGATTATTGTTCAAAGCTCTATTTTACATCCAGCGATGTTACAAAAATACAATTATACAGGTTGGTTTTGATGTGTCGATTACAGAATGAATTTCCTATCCTTTCTCTGACTCCTCTTCTCATCCGTCCTTTGCTCATTTAAAGGTGATTTCAAAAATGTGAAAGTATTTCCTGAACGACAGCCCGCTATCCGTGGCTGTCATTTGAGTTCTTGGACTCGACTTCGTCTATATGCCTTCTGCCAGCTACTGGGAGTTACCGAGATCTCATATGTTTTCATCCGTTGGTTAGCTTCCATTTCCTATTGGTCCAGCTGCTCTGCCTTCCTACATGCAGAGATAAGAGAAGTCAATTTTTTGTTACAAAAACATCCTTTTCATCATTAGTCTAATTGTTTTGGTTTTCATAATATTTTTTCTCTTTATTGTTAATATGAAGAGGAATTCTCCCAAAATCGTAACATAATTTGAAGTAATTACAGGGTGAGAATATACCTTTATTTGGGCCCAACAGCGACCACAACACGAGTCCCTAGCCTCTCTATATATCCAATCAGTATCCACATTCCTTTCACACAGACACCTAGTCGACAATGACGCTCTACAAAATACATGATGTTCCGCCCTCATAGTAACACTCGTTGTGTATTTCCCATTATCCCCAATGGTGAGAGGTCGTCAGGAAATATATATCCTGGACTGATAGCTCGATCCAGTGCCCCTGCACTATAAATATCCCATGATCTAGATCCCAATACCTGACTATCCAAGCCAACAAGGGCTCTCTTGCCCTCATCAAAGAGTTCTCCACAAACTTAAGGACCCCAAACTTGGCCAATGCAGCATAGACTGCATGATCTTCTTAGATTTGAGAATGTAATGTGTCCAAGTCTCTCTCTCTCTCCAGTTTATCCTCAACTCTATCATACTTGCACAAAAACATCATGTTTGTCAGCATATAGAAAGGAAAGACTGTCTCATAATCATAAATCCAGCTCTCAACCAAAAAACAACACTAAAAGCCCCTCTCTCTGACATGTCGCACTTTTCGTGCCTTTCCTGGGATAAGTCGCAGTTTTCTGCCCAATATCTACTGCCCAAGTTGCATAAAAGGCCCCAAAAAAATCACTCAGCCGTGAAGAGGAGCAGGGGTCTGTTCTTGAGCTCTCAGTGCCTAAACTGAAACTTTAATCCACTCAATTGAAAGAGTATGGTTAGGCTTCTTACCTGCAACTGATGGATCTCAATTCTAATGGTCTGTTTGTCCACCACAATCGACACAAAATTTAGGGCCTTTTCTCCTCTCTTCATTCCCCACAGCTACACTTACAAATGAATCAAATTGGAGGGGAAATGCCTTATTAAAAGAGAAACCCCAAATTTTTCTTTTGCTAATTGTGACCAAACCATAGCTCGGTTTGAAAAATCATCTACACCGTTGGAAAGATCTCACTGAGCACTAAAATGGGTATCCTTTCATTTTTAGTGATTTGATACTTCACTGGGATACATTTTTTCCAAGAAGGGTCACTTCACTGCTTCTCAAAATCGAATTTCTTCACTTGAGAAACTTGTACTTGGGGCACCACTTTTCCTTCATACTTGTTGACGCTCGTGTCAATTTTCTTCGTGAGTAACCATATCATACTCATGTTTCTATGGTCCTCACCGGGCCTCTTCTATGTGGTAGCATCATTGAGCTACCCTTTTTTAGAGCATCCGAGTTGAGTCGTCATCGCATACATGGAGTTTGTCCTAAGTCCCTTTTGTCTCTCGTCACAGTATTCCATCCTTCATTTCTTTGTAACTTCCTCATGTTGCACATTTTGACCTCCAATCATACTGTCCCCTATGCCATCTAGAGTTGAGTTAGTTGTTGTTCGGTCATCCATGCCCTTTATGCTCTAGCAAGGGAAGTCATTAGCCTGCTACTCAGGCCCCCCCATTCCACAATTATCCCTGGTGTCAGTTTATCAGTCACTCTACTATTATCCCTCGTGCCTTAGTTTAGGATCCCTTATTGCCTCACCTATGACGGACCTCCTTCTGTCGACATTAGCTTATTCATTCCAGAAGACAAGTCTAGAGGGCGGTGTACCTTGGTTCCAACTTCCACTCTTGTTCAATGCCTAACATCAGGAAAAGGGACCCTTTATTTCCCTTTAACTTGATTGTTTCTCAATTCCAGCTCCTTACAACATGATCAAGATCTGTATACTTGATGGTTCAGTGATGCAACAGATTGTACCCATGATTCCTGGGTGTGTGTGAGATGTTTTAGACCTCATGAGGGGGTGGTTCTTCAGGTAGCCCCCCACATGATCGAATGATCACTTTACTATAGCCTTAGATGTAGCCCCATATATTTGATGGTATCGCCTCAGCCGCTTGAAGCACCTTTTTCATTTGCATGTATCATTTAGATTTTTGGAACCCTTTCCTATTTTACAGGGCCTCTTTGGTTGTACTTATATCTCATGTACTCAGATATTATTGTATAAGTCCTGGCTATTTTCCCAGGAAAAATATGTATGTGGGATCCATTATCATGTTTTTTTATCCTACCCATGTTTATGCCAGCATGTAATATATAGTTCAGTCCCATGTTTTTTGGACGCACCATTATTATTTGTACTTTGTTTTCTCAGCAGGCATATGTATGCCTCCCCCGCCTCATTCAGATCAGATGCCCACTCATAAAAGAGACTTGTCACACTTGTAAGTCTCACCTCATCAGGGTATTTTCCTCTATTGCTTCAGTCCACCCTATATTTCTCTCTCTCTGACTCCCCCCCCGGTGTCTAGTGATTGTGTTCCTACAACGTAATTTTCTCCTACGATTAGCTCCTAATGCTTGCATGTTGGGGGGGAATCTGTTACACCAATTTTTGGTCATCTAACCTGTTACTATTAGATGGACTAAAGTACACCATGTAAGACCAATTTAACCATAGTAAACTTGCTTTCACTATGAAAAATAATTTAATAACCCATAGTTTATTAAGTTATTTCTGGTCTAAACATGAAACCCCATGAGGAATAATTAAGTAAATCCTTATTTGTTTGATTTTCCTCTAGGGATAATTAATTAAACCATTGTTTAATTAATATTCCTATTCATATTTGAACCAAAACAGGAAAATTAATTAGATAAATCATTATTTATTTAATTAATACTTAACCAAATTCTTAAAAAGATAAATAAATCATTTATTTATTTATTATTTCTAAATAAAGGGATTTGACCAAATTCAAATTCCTTTTCCCTCCAACAAAAATATTAAAATATTCCATAAATGTTGGATCTAGATTTGGTTAATAATATTTTAACTATGCACCAATATCTAGACTAAATATTTTGTTATAAATAGAAGAGTTTTCCATTCATTCACTACGTTTTGTTGCCTTAAGATAGCCCTTTGATCTATACTTTTGGTCTGACTTTGATCCTCCATCATTGTCATATTTTTCTACTTTTTCCTTGTGAGCTCCCTTTGAGTTCCATTCTTGTCCCAATTTTCTGCACCATCAAGAGAGAGATATCTTAGATCTGAAGCACTGAGGACGTACAAGAACCCATACCATTTAAGGGGATTGGTAACATCATTCTATTTTCCCTTCCCAGGTGTCAGAATACAAAAAATTCTTTAAAAAATATTGTCTTGTTCATTGGATGCATGGAGAAAATCTTACATTTTTTTGTTGTTTAATGTCTTTAATTTCATAGGTCTAGATTTTTGTAGCATTTATTATGATCACTAACTGTAGATATGAGGAAATTGACTTCCACATTTAATGTTAGGGTTGTTTGTTATGCACATCTAAAGTAAGCTTTTTTTGTTTTCTTGCGCTTAGAATTCACACTAACCCCGATCTCTTATAAGACCCAAAGCCGGTCCCACCAATGAGCCACATCATTTATCACATTTTCGTTATCTCAAGAATAATATCAACAACTCCTATCTCTGGAATAATTATTCTCCTATCTCCGATATGACTATGCTCATATCACAAATTTTCCATCGCAACAATTATATCGCATCGCAAAACTCAAATAAAGCTTTGTCGTAAGATATTTTGATGCGATAGATGTTGATATATGTCTCTCTACCATTATCTTTTAATTATTATAGAAACACTTGATCACATATCGGCAAAATTGGAAGGCACATATTTTAAGCTATGCATGGCAAAGAAACTCACAATGTTAAACATTCGGCAAGGCATTGAGCTATATGAAAGACCATGCGAACACACGTTTTCATATTTTGCCTCTCATTGGTATATATAGAATGAAATGCTTATTATTTTTATTGCTCTAAATTTCTACAAACCAAGGAAATTTTGCATAAAAATGCTTGAGGTGAATGATCTTATCTGTGACTTTATCTATGAACGTTCTAAGTCTTATAATTTTCCAAGAAGAGTTCAACCATTTCATCACACTTGCCAAATTGTTTTCCCTTTATTTATATTCATTTCTTCCAAAGGGACTCAAAGCCTGTAATTGATGAATTTTGAATCCCAATCCTATGGTTTTCATTTTTCAATATTTTCCTCATAATTGTTTGCTTCTGAGACTCTAAGGTTTGTGTTATATCGGAAGCATTTAAAACTGATTCTAAGATTTAATTTTTGGAGATTCACATTTATTTTCCTTTCCATTATCTTTTCCATCATATTTAACAAATAAAATGACCCCTATTTTACTATCTTCATTGGAATTCTATGGTTTCATAATTTTGTAAAATTGATTTTGGCTTCAGAAAAGGATTTTGAGATATTTGACACTTGATTTATTATCATATTTAGAGATAAATGTAAGGGCTCCTGCAATGATTTTTACAAAACTTCAAATTATTGGAATGAAAGTCATCACAGTTACTTTATATACTCTTACAAAAAATTTACGTACGATACATGAATGTTTGATGCATTAGAAATGTAAAATTTCTACATCATACATTTATCAAGCATTCGTTATCAAGAATGTTCAATATTGTAAGTTTTGTTTGTTAAATTTACATAAAAAGCTTTTTTTCCAAGATCTTTCTACCCTCAATATTCTAAATACCGAGACTTCTTGTAACGAAGGTGGAATTTCATTAAAATTCTAAAGGTGAATGTCGTCGGAAACCTTATCAAGTAATATGTTTATTTATCGAAGTTTTTTCCATTAGGGAATTTTGGAAAACTTGAGCTCTTACCTTTTGCTTTGATTATATTTTGAATGTATATGCTACTTTCATGTTATCATGGTGGTCCAAAAAAATGATTATAATTTTTCCAAATCCAAGTATTCATTCATAGGGATGACTTTTGGACTAAAGGGATATACATTCGTCATGTTATATGTACATGGAATTATTTTAATCTTCTTGACAATCTACTTCACTGATAAGGAATTTGGAACAAGTAAAGGTAATGTAAGGATGGTTAATTCATATTTTAATTATCTTTTATTATAAATTTCTCTCCATACTTTTCATATAAAGATTCAAGTCCTCTTTATATACATAATTGCTACATTATTTAGGATTTTGAATCAACGTCAATATTTTGGGGCTGATATAAATTCGGAATGGAAGAAGAAAATAGAACATTCATCGTTGAAATTCATAATGAAGTATATCTTCATCCTCATTTCTAATAGATTCGATTTATTTATGATTCCTTGAAACATGAAATGTCCCTTTATTCTAGTTTACTGCTTTCTCTAGTTTAGATTCAATAAATAATGATTTTGGGTCAATAAGATTTCAATCAATTCAACTTCTTCATGTTTCCAATTCTAATTAAAGAAATAAGTTAACTTGTATTGGGAAAAATCATCTTTCTCAGGTAAGGTTAAGTTCAATTCTGGAATTGTAAGCTTTATATGACCACTTTCATTTATTTTCATTTCTTCACTTTTTGTTTCATTTTTAGCTTTGTTAATTTTGAACTCTTTTTTTGCAGGTCTTCATAAACCTTTTGCACCTATACCATATAAATTTTGATGTTCATTCTCTTTTTTTTAGTTTGTTCTAAGATTCATAAAGAGAAGCAATAATGATCCTCGTCGAATAAGCTAAACTGGGGAGTTTTATGGACCTCTAGTTTCTGAACTTTTAAGCATTTTTTTATTAGAAAATATTTAAGATGCTTTTATGCAGGTTTTGTCTTGAAGAAGGAAAATTTGCAATAGATAGAGGCTTCTCATTCAACATATTATCTATCATAAATGTTATTCACCCTCAACATAGGAATGAACATACATATGCTTATTTTTATCTCTTTTGTTGAGACATTCATATAAGCAGTCTTGTTGGAGTTTATATTTTGAATTTAAATTTTTCTTTTACCTTTCGCCTTTTTCATTTTTATTTTTGTTGTTGATTTGTTTTCTTACTTTACTTTAGGAATTGGTTTCCTTTTGTTTTCATTTTGGTGACTCTGCCATGATTTATGCAGAAGGAATTTTTCTTACCTAATAGTGATTGACATACATGGGAAATATTATACTCTATCTATTTCAGGGAATTTCATTTATTATTAAAGGCATATCTTTATGGAACCATAAAACCATGTTTCTTTAAATATTTTTCATGGACGAACACATATCCTTTTTAAGTGATTGAGTTTAATTTTTCAAGGAAAGGAATGATTTGAGTTTAACAAACCTCCCACCCTTCTACATAAAAAGCCTCTGACTGATATTTCTAGGGAAAGAATTTGGAATAAACATTATGAAAGCATTATTTCCATTAAAAATAAATCTCTATTACCATCCCACCTCTTCCAGTGAAATACATCATAAATTAAAAGCTTGCAAATGTTCTTATTAAAAGTGTGATTAAAAGAGAAATCATGGGAAATACAAGTAAACCCGACGGGGCTATGGACGCTCGCTGGCAATGGGGCTAGGCTTGTATGGCATAAAATACAACTTCGTTGAGTACTATTCAGGCTCGCTGGCAGCAAAGCGATGTCGGAGGCCAATCATAAAATGGATATATGATTTATGAAAAACTCCTATCTCTACCTTCTTCTATTTTTCATATGAGGAAAGTTTCAAACAAAATTTTCCCTAGTGTGGATTCATAACTTTTACTCGAGTTTTTTTTAAGTATTTATCTATACAAACTCATATTACATAATCTATTTATGTGGGACCTATGGAAACTTTTTACTATTGGACGATTTTTTGATTTCCATTATTTTTAGCCTTTGGGTAAATTAAATTTCATTATCTTTAATCAGAGATAACTGGTTCTTCTCCTGTGTGTCGCCATTGTTGTAGGGAAAGCCCAACACTCCCCGATTTTGAATTATTTACTTCAATAATGGGAACCCTTTTTATTATTTTTTGGCTAAGAACCTTTTATGATTTTCATTAAGTTAATCTCCCTACAATTTTGTCATTTTTTCACTTTTATAGGGTTTCTATTTTGATCATTCATTGAATTCAATTTTTTGCAAGCTTTCCATCAATACTTATTTCACCTCATTTGGTCAACCAGTTTATAAATGAAACTTCTTTGAAGTTTGATCATTTTCTCGTCAGAGTTAAAAAAAAAATGTATAAAGCGTATGATATTTCAATTCTTGCAGTTAAAATAATAATTCATTGTGAATATTCACTCTTAGTTAATTTTTACTAATTCTTTCCCTTTTCACTAATGGTAATACAAAATGACCCAACTAAATTGTACAACAGATAAAAACACGTTTCAAGGTCTTGGTGATTTACTCCAATTTATTATTCAAAAATAAATTGTCAACCCTAGAATGGCTAAGAACCTTTTATGATTTTCATTAAGTTAATCTCCCTACAATTTTGTCATTTTTTCACTTTTATAGGGTTTCTATTTTGATCATTCATTGAATTCAATTTTTTGCAAGCTTTCCATCAATACTTATTTCACCTCATTTGGTCAACCAGTTTATAAATGAAACTTCTTTGAAGTTTGATCATTTTCTCGTCAGAGTTAAAAAAAAAATGTATAAAGCGTATGATATTTCAATTCTTGCAGTTAAAATAATAATTCATTGTGAATATTCACTCTTAGTTAATTTTTACTAATTCTTTCCCTTTTCACTAATGGTAATACAAAATGACCCAACTAAATTGTACAACAGATAAAAACACGTTTCAAGGTCTTGGTGATTTACTCCAATTTATTATTCAAAAATAAATTGTCAACCCTAGAATCTAAAAATTGAAAAATGGGTATAGTCCAATTTGTAGTCCCATGTGGACACCATATCTTATCACATCCTTCCTTCCAAAAAATGCAATAAGTTTTTTTTTTTGCGATAAATTATCGCATATCGCAAATTTTTTAAGCACTTCAAACATGTCCCTTTAAAAATTGCGATTGCGATTTGGAAAATGTGGGGGGTTAAAAATTTTATTACAAAGTTTTTGTTCAAACTCCTTATGCCTCCCGTCAGCATGACCTCACTCCACCGTCTACCTCACTTCATCCTACTTCATGCTCACTTCACCCTCCGCTCACTTTCGTCCCCCATTAACTCTAATCATGTACATGGAATTTGTTTTAATTTATTTTGTTTTTTGTATAGGATTGACTCTAATGGTTTGTTTAAATTAAAATATTAAGATATAATATTTATATTATAATTATATTATATTATAATTATAATTTATATTATAATTTTAATATAAATATAAATATAATATAATAATATTTTAATTTTTTATTAAATTTTGTTTAATTATATTTTTAATTAAATTTGTAAATAAAGAAAATTAATAAAAGAATCAAAATTAATTAGCATTAATTAATTAATATTCACAATCTAGTTTAGAATTAGATTTTTAATAAAAATTCTAATTTTTAGCCCAAGCAATATAAATTCCAGAATTCTAGCAATTTTTATATACCAACTTTGGAAGCCCATAGATTGAGTTTTACTTGGCCAAATGAGGCCTAGGATAGCTCATTGGAAAGATAAAATAATGGAAACCATTTCTGAGGTGGTTTTATTATTAGATTTGATCATTTAACAGGTCTAAAAGTTAGAATAAGAGAAAGCTATGAATTTTTAAACAAAATCAATTTTTGAGTTTAATTTTTTTCATTCTTATTTACCCACAACTTCTTTTGAGTGTAGATCCATTAGTCTATGTTCTCCTTGGCCAATTAAATCATCACACACATCAATATAAAGATCATATTTTATTTTCGATTATTTATTTAATTAAGTTTTGATTGGATTTGTTTGAATTCCATATTTAGTATTTTTTTTTCAATTTTCATTTTAATTAAATTATTGATTGGTTTTTGAAGAGAAACAGTTTGAAGAGATGAGAAGAATAAGATGTCAATCAATGAGAAGTCTCCAACAATTGAATAATATGATTTTGAACCAATGAAAATTGATTAAACATAAACACTCTTCATCAAATTTCTATTAAGGAATTATTTTGTAAATATTATAAATAGTGGATTGTAGAATGTAATAGTGGCACCTCTTATCGGAAATTCAGGAGTTCTTGAAGGAACTATTTTTTAGAGATTTTGGAGTTGTAGGGTAGAGGAGAGAAAACTCAAATATGGGGCTTATTGAATATTTTTCCTTTGCATGTTGGATTATGTATGGAGGACGGAGTTTGTACTATTGCAACTGTTGTTTTAAAAGAAGAAGTTCAAGCATTTTAAAGGACTGTTGGAGACGAGAGCCAAAGAAATGGATTCAATAAATTTGTATTTCTAGTACGATCGTTTTAAATACTAGTTTCATTTTATGATGGAAAGAATGTGTTATTTTATTCATATTTTTGCATTATTTTCGATATCAGTAATGTGTCTCAATTATATGTTATTTTTTAACTCTTCTCTTATGGATTGAATTCTGATTTCTGAGTAACTGTTTACTCAGAAATTGGTTTTTTAATATTGATTTAACAAAAAATGTTATGTTGTGAACTATTTCCTCATATTATTTTTTAATTATTTGAATTACTGATTTAACAATCAATATCATTTTTATGATATACTTCCTAGATATTGTTGGTTTATTATGTTATCACCGTAGTAATTTCTTAAGTTGTGGGATTTCTGATTTGAGGTTGGTTATCCCATTGTGGTTTTCTTTCAATATTATCTAACCTATCAACAACCCTTTCTAAAGTTTTAGAAAATAAATCTAATTTAGCATTTGAATTTTATGTTTCTTTTTTTATTGTGACCCTTCTTTCATTCTTAAGTCTGGCCTTTCTAGCTAAAATGTTAATTTCTACACTAACAACATTTAATTGCATTTTTTCTAATGTTTGGGCATCTCTTTCTATCAATTGATATGTCATATTTGTATCAAATACATCAGGAAATTTGAGCAAAATATAGTATGGTGGTGTGGGTTTAAGACCTGTAGGAATGGCATTATAAATACTGTTATACCTAGTGCAGTAATCTTGTACAGACTCATTAGGGGATATTTTTCTTTTCCCATTTATTTAAAAATATTCTATGAAATGCAGCTAAATCAGCTATACTACCAGCAACTAAATTTTTAAACCATTTTTTTACTTCTCTTGTCAAAATTTGGGCAAATAACCTCATCTGGACATCTGACTCATCAATTTCATAAATTTCACAATAATCTGTCATTTTTATAACATGTTGTTGAGCAATATATTGTGAAAGACCATAAAATAGTGGTACATTTTTTTGGCAATACTGAGGCATATCATGGAGGTTTTTGGGTAAGACAAGGGGAGCATACCTAGAAGCCATGGCTTGGTTTTTTGCTGAACTAGGAGGTATAATAGTGATGATAGGAGAAATGCTGGATATAGTAGCTGATGTGCTAAAAGCTGTACTTGAAGAACTTGGAAAAGAGGCTGGTATATATATGGAATTACTTGGAAATAAAGATGTCGTGTTTATAAAACTAGTGGATGCAGTGGATTGAGTGGATGAGGGGAATAATATCCTAGGCTGCAAAGTCAACTTAGGACTAAATTTTTATGTGGATGAACTTGCAGCGCGATCTAAAAATGAGGTGACAGCATACAGAGTTGAATCTGTTGCTGGAATTATTGTTGTGTGCAATTGAGAAACTGGAGGCTTGATGTAAGACAATAAATGGGCTAATTCAATGGCTTCATCAATGTTTTTAATCAATGTAACATTACTTTTTTCTATTTGACTTTGAGATTAAGATTTGTTTGATTTTATTCTTGCTGAAATAATTTTTTGTTTTGCATTCAAAAATGAAGTAAAAATAGGATCTATTACATTATCTTTCAAATCAGTTTCAGATTTATTTTTAAACAATGATTGTTCAAACTTGAAATCAAAACCTATATCAGCTAAGCTCACTAGCTCTTTAGGTGAAGAATTTTCTTTTCTTAATGGTACTTCAGTCACTAAATTGGCAATCTGTTTTTTCTTTTTTTCCAATATGTTTTGGGTTGTCTACTATGACTGCAAGGTTAGGATCCGGATTGGACCTGGTGTAGTAGGTTTTCCTAGAAGATAGAATGCCTATTTTTAAATACCCACAACCTTTAAAAATAATCTTTAAGTGGAAAAGATAAATTAAAGATATTCCTTCAAGATTAAATTTAAGACTGGAGATTGGTTAAGTTCCCTAGTGGAGTCGCCAGTATGTTATCACCCTAGTAATTTCATAAGTTGTGGGATTTGAGTTTTTAGTCAAAGAAGACTAGGGGTAACCACAAACCTACTTGGAACAATAGGATCTAGCCTTCCTATATTTTAGATACGGTTCTCTCTTTAAGATTTATCTTTGTTTTTTATTTATTTATTAGGCTACTTATGATAGGACAATTTGGTTTTGTTTTAAAATGTTTGGTGGGTAAAAATCACTTTGGATTAAACTAGAGAGAGATCTACTAGTCCATTGGGCTATGGAGTCTAAGTCTAGATAACAGTACTAGAAGGCAATGCCAAAAGGGTGCAAATGTAGTTAGGGCAATGTAGATAACCCTAAGAGTTTTTGGTAAAAGGTTTTTGATGAAATGGTGTAGTCGGGATAAAGGGAAATGAAGGATCCTTTGATCTGGACAATGGAGGAAGGAGATAGGAGTCAAACGGGAGTAGGAGAAATGAAGAATTCATAACACCGGAAATCAACAGAAAACATTTAAATGGTAACTTAGTTAAAACAGGGAGTAATAAGCTAATCCTGAAGTAATATTCCTAGTTACTCATTAAGACAGATCAAACACATAATGGATTGCATGGAACTTAGAAACGAAACAATGACAAGAAGAGATGCACTTTACTCTTTAACTTATCACAAGAATCCTGAATTATGATGCCCAATTAGCTTTGTCCAATCTGCTACTTTGAAATCAACACATGTAAGCCTCCAATGTATCAAAAAATGTCTACAATAATCTTAGCAATTTTATTCCACACCTAATACTTCTAATGCAGAAGTATTTATACAAAATATTGTTTAAAAATATCCTAGAGAGATGTAGGAATATCTTTAGGAAATACAAAATATCTTTAGAAAATAAGAGGGACAACTTCTTAACAAACTAGCAAGCTGTCTTCTTATCCAAAATATATAGAACAACTTAATCTAATCAAGGAGCCTTTATTGGCAAGTTGTCTTGCTGACTAGATGCTTATGAAATATCTTTGTTTGGGCTGCCTTCACTTATACTCTTTCTTCTGATACACTTTAGCACTGCCCCTTTAATCTATGATACACTTTGACTGTTCATTTCACCTCCTTTAATGTTGTAAGAAGAAAACTGCTAGCAATAAAAAATTAGTTGACTGTTTTATTTATTTCATTTTCTGATTGACTATTTTCTGAAGAAGTTTCCTTCACTGTTCTACCTTTTCCCTACTACATAAAATCTGTAAAATTATGCCATCGTTATGTACTTGGTATTTTCACATTCTTGAGCTTCCTCAATTTTTCATAAGCATCTGTATACTTAGCAAAATTTGACTTGAAGACAAACAGATGCTTGATTTCATTTTGAAGAAAAAATAAGTCTTCAATATATTGGAGAATAACCTTTCCTATGGGAAAGCCCTGTGGTAGTGGCTTTTTGACTTGTTCTTTTGCATAATCGCTTATATTCTTGTCATACTCTTTTTCGTTCATCAACTTCTCATTGAATACATGAATATCTAGAATACTAGCTTGTCTTAGCATAGTGTATTTTGTTAACTTGGTTATTGAAATATTCATAGCATCACACTTTTCCTCTAAAGTGTTCATTAGATTTCTCTTTGTTAGAACCTTCTTGATCTGAAAAATGGTCTTTGTCCTATCCTATACCTATAATTCCTCTAGCTCTGTTCTATTTTTACTATTCAAGAAAGTGATGAGCTTCAAATCTTATGCTGGTTTATCTGCTAACTCTTCTTTTGTCTTTTGGATTTCAACTTGGGCTGCTAGAAGTAAGTTTCTCTGTTCATAAATAATTTGAATTGAAGGCCATTGGAGATGAATGGCATCACTTATATTAGTCTAGAGGTAATTTATTATGTAAGAAATTTGTTCAATGAAACTCAAGTCTTTTTTAAGGCTTTTGATTTTCTCTTCAAGTCTCTTGGCCCTTTGCTCATAATTGTTAGCATTCATTAATGCTGCTTTGTTGGAGACTTCCATATTCGGAATCATTTTCTTCAAACTATTAATTTCATTGTATTTTAGTGTTAATTCCTCCATAGCCTTTACTATCTACCCTGCATCATCTGTGTGTTGTACCTATGTGGTTGAAGAATCTGTAGTTGATGTGGTGGCTGATTATACTGGTACTACAGTTGCCAATGACTCTTTTGATGCCAATTTTTCTCCCAAAGTGGAGGCCACAACTGTAGTGATTATAGGTATAACTGTAGGTACCACTGGAACATTAGTTTCTTTCATTGTTTCTTTTTCCTTTACTAATTGATCCAATTGTGTTTCCATGTCCTTTATTTGAGCAGTCAGTTTGACAATCAACTACATCATGTCATATTTTTCTATTTGTTCTTGAAGAATTTCCTTAGGTTGAGGGTGCTCACTTTGAGGAAGCTTCAGCTATTTCCTTAAAGCAGCAATGCCTTCATTTTTCTTTTTAATCAGTATTTCAGCAGCTTAAATATCTGAAGGATCAACTCCCACCTGTAACACTAAGTATTCTAAGGACTTAATCCTTAGATATTTGGCATAAAGGGATGCCTTATCAAGTTTCATCTGATCCTGCAAATTCAAAACTATATTTCACAATTTTGTAAGACTCATGGCGCTTTGTCACAACTGTTGAATATAGAATTTCTAAGTTGTGCCTATCAAATTTTATCTGGTCAAGTTCATGAATACTTTCAACATCTATTTCAAATTATGTATTCTTGTAATCAGCCACTATTTTTGGAGTTGGTGTAGGTGGTTGTAGAAAAGACATGATCATCTTGTTTGTTGTATAATAAAAGGCACTAAGTAGCCTGTTTTGATTCCCTGGATTCTGTTTAAGAAATTGAGTGTAAATATCACTTTTTATTTCTTCGTTCGTTTGTTTAATTTGTTTGTACCTTTCTTTGATGTCTAGGTCCTTTTCCTTAGTTGTTTGTGAGGAAGAAGCCTCCATAATTTTCTGTCTTTCAATCATATGTGTATCTATTTCTTTGGCTGCTACTTGTTCCTTTTCAATATTTGCTAAAGTCTCATTAACTATCACAGTGGCCTCATCATTGTTTACTTCTATTTCAATGATATTTTCAATTTCAATTACTTTTTCTTTCTCTACAGTAATGAGCTTGGGCCTTTTGTTGTAGATGAGCTTAAATTTAGTCTTTGTAGTAGTCTTTGTTGTGTAGGTTCCCTCATTTCTACTTATTTTGTTTGAAGATTATAGTTTTTTTGAAGCTACCATCGCAAGTGTGGTATTGATATTTTGTGTTTACTGTGCACTAGTAGTTGTATCTATCAAAGTTTTTTTAGCCATACTGTTTGATTTCCAAATTTCTCAATATCAGGCTTGGGTTCATGTATGAAAGGAGGCAGTTTACATTTAACCCTTATACTCCTGAGAAGACCTTGAGGGTCATAATTCCAAGGGAATTTTTTCTGAAATTTTAGCTCTAACAATATTTTGGATATCTCTTTATCAGCTTCTCTATTATTTACAATGAAAGGACCAATCTGATTTTTCAATTTGAACTGGGTCTGATTTTTGGAAGCCATGAAGTTGATGGAATCATAATTCAAAACCTGCCTTAAATAGTCTAATGCAAAGACTCTGATAGTCAAATACTTGGGAAATTTGTAAGGTAGTAAATCGGACCCAAAAATCCTCAATTCTATGTGCTTTTCATACAAATATCGGTCTCCCATTTTGTACTCTTCTAATAACTGCAATATTATATTCATATCCTCATTTATCCTAGGCTACTCTGCTTTATATAATATGCTCATTGCTGGTTAGAGGAATAGATCTAAAAATTCTGTAAAATTGAATTCACTACTTTCTTTCCTCAGTAAGGTGGTCCAGAAAAAAATGGATAGAGGCTGGCCCTCTAAGTCCATTTTTTGAAATGCAACTAGAAACTTGTTAGATTGAAAATACAAGAACAAGTGAAATAAGTATGATGAATATCTGAACACCCCTTCAGTGGGCAGTTTGGTCAATTGATAGTGGATACTATCAACTATAAATCTAGCATAGTCAAAGATCATAGCAGGAGGTTGACTAGGAGATAAAGTAGATAAAAAGCCAAGGATGGATTCATCAGTGAATTCATCTTTGAATTATCCTAGTATGAAAGAAAGCCTTGATATCACATGTCTGGATCCTTCAGGAAATTTGGAAGTGGAGTAAGGAGGATTTAGCTCTGGAATGTCCACATGAGATGGCATAAAGTTTTGGAAAATCATAAATTTCTTAGGGAAATCCAATTCCAAATATAACTGAGTTAATGCTTCAATGGATAGGGGGACTGCCTTAGGGTAAAAATGTAGCTGCAAAATTTCATTTATAGACTCTGCAATAATAGAAAATAGAATCTCCCTATCAGCATTCACAATTTCTCTCTAATCTGGTACATAGTGTTTTTGACATAACCTAACAAGGTCCTGGCCAGGGTGTGTTACTGGGACTACATATTTGGGTAAATTTGTCTCCCAGATAGGCATGTCATCTTTATCTAGGAACTTTTCATAACACCAATTGTGAACCTCTAATAGTTTGAATTCTATCACAAGGTCTTCAATTTTATAATCCATATTAGTCAAGGGGATAGTTTCTTCATTGAGTACTGGTGGCTGAAGGGGATTGACAGACACATTAGTTTTTGTAGTGAGTGCAGGAGTGGATTTTATGGCTTTAGATGCTTCTGACTTAGGAGGCTTGGATCCTCCAGGTTTAACAGGTTTGGATCCTCCATTTTTAGGTGTCATTTGTTTCTTAGTCATTTTTTACAACTAGAGCAAGATTAAATAGTTTGCAATAGTTCAATTTCTTGAAAATCAGAGGGTTATAAAACAATTCCTAGGGAAACATAGCCTCAATGGGTGCTTTATTGCTGAATTCAGGAATCTGGGATGGGTATAAACTAATATAAGACAAAAAACACAGGTTTTCTGAATGATCTAAACTGTAAAAGTGTCTTTGAGGAGATCTGCAAGTTTTAAAATCTTTTCTATCTATGGAATTGATCTTTCAGGGATCTTTAGCTAAGGAATTTTTTTTTAAAAAATCTTTTACGTGAACAGAAATTTCTGGAAAAAAGTTGCGAGGGTTTTCCCTATTTTTGAGCATTTTTGGGCAAACTATATGGATGAATTCTCTAATTCAGGTTTGGATTCACTTATAAATGGTTTTAACTTTAGAAATTGCAGGTTAAAATTGATGAGAAATACCTCGGCTGCAGGTATTTTGAAGGTCGGAAGGTCTTCTGCAACTTTTATAGTCAAATTCGAGCTCTGGTTCAAATAGTTGAATCTAAAAACGTCTTTGTTGGTCTTCAAAAATAGAAATCTATGGTGAAAATGGGCTTTTAGGGATTTGAACAGGTAATTTGGGTGAAGATCTTAACACAGTGATGCGGAGTTTTCTCAACAGTCGGGAATATGCAAATAAGTATGTAAAAAATATATCCAAAGGTTTTAATCTTGTATATAATTTATTGCAATACATATTTAATGTGGGTCTAATCATCGGCAGGAAGTGGTTTTGTGTTTTTGAATGTGAAAATAGGAAGTTGTTTTCGCACGGGCTAAAGGTTGTAAGCTGTATTATGTGAAATGAATGTGACACAATGAAATTGTGACACATCACGAGAGGTGTATTGACAAAAAAATTCCCATTTTGCATAGATTTGGAATTTGGGTGAACATTTGGTTTGCGAACGCGAAAATATTTTTCCGCCGTTAGATCTAAGAGATCAAAGAGAACGGCCGTGATTAAAAGGGAAGGTGCGGTTAGAAAGCATGGTAGCGTCCGAGTGACTTCAATGCTAGCATAATTTAAATAGAAAAGCTTTGGGTGATTTTCTTTATAACCAAAGTTTATTTTATAGATTCTATGGGTTTATACATATAAGCGGGTTTTGGCATGATATACGTTTAAAACAAAGGCTTATATGTAAGGTTGGGGAGGCGTGTGAGGCGGGATTCATAAAGGGTTTAATATGGGTTATTTATGATATAAAACGTGAGGTTTCATACATCAGGAAAGTAAAACTATAAATATATTGAAACCTTAGTTTAAAAGTCGGGAATTAACATGGATATTAGCTCTTGCAAAAGGCTGCAGGGGTTTCAAAGTTTAGTTTAAATTAAACTTTAGAATAAGCTTGAAAGTATTTTTGTTTTTCAAATTCATTTTATACTTCCAAAGACTTATTTGTCTTTGTATTATATTATATAGTATATTAAACCATGGGGGCTTAATAACTATAGGGGGCGAGATATTTACAAATTGTTAATTTTATGCCAAAGGGGTTATAATTGGGGCTTTTTATTTACGCATGTGGATAATTACTTTGACATAAAATTATAATAGCGGGTTTAGGGGATAATAAATAAAAGGAATTATATTAAATAGGAAAAGGTCATTTTTAGGGATTTAATAGATAAATTAGAAGTTAATACAATGTAGTACATCAAAAATACACTAATATAACTAAGAAAAGTGAAAACTTAAAGCAAGGCTTTATCATTCATAATGTCATCACTTTTACTTAGGATATAATGTTTTTGAGGGTTTTTATGCTATGTATGATGGAGGGACTTAATCAAATGGGCTTTCATGTATCATTAAGTAGGAAGAGTTATTTACTTAAGATTTTGAGCTATGATGGATGAAATGAAAGGTAAATAATGATAATTAGGGATTAATATAAAAATTCAACAATTTCAACTAACAGTCATTGAGCCCTAGGTCTGCTCCCAACAGAAGTCTCAGAAATGCTTTGAGCCCCTTTGACTGAAAGTCTATAATGCAGAATAACTATAAGGGATGGGAAATTAGTTATTTATGCCCGGTGAAGGATATTTACATGCTTCTTCCGACTTCTTTCTACCTACCCAACTTTAATCTAACATTTTTTCTTCCATTTTGTAGGTGCATTTGAGCTAGCAACCTTGAACATTTATTCTTTTGAAAGCAATAAAAACTATCTACTTCTACCTTATTTCATTCGAGGGCTCAAATTAAACTGATGAGCTCGTCTTTATTGTCTACCTATCTATTGATTAGTCAGGATTAAACTGTCTGACTAATGTTTATTCTCTATTCTACAACAATAAAATTGAAATCATGACAAGTCAAGTTTAAACAGTTAAACTCATCATGGATTATGGCATTTATTAACACTCTACCATAATCATCAGTAACAAAGTAAAAATTAGTGGTATTTGGACTTGCACACTTTCATTTTTTATTTCTTTTTTCTTTTGGGGTCTATATTTTTTTTCTAAGTCCTTTGATTTTTATTTTAGGACTTTTACCCTCTTTTTTGATTTTTTTTTTATTTTTTATTTTTTACAAAATATGGGAAAACAATTTGCAGAAGGCAAAGTATGTACATATTTACAAGCCTATCATAAGTCAATTCCAAATTATCAATCCTATACTTATAGGACCCTAATAGATTATCTTAGTTAGGAGGTATTTGAATAGAATATGTTTTGGCATTCATAATGTCAGTTAACTGAACTATTTCATTTGCTTCATATTGATTATAATCCAGGCATATTTAAATCCCAATGATTTAAATATCTTACTCTCGGTTGGGGTAGATATATATCTGCCTAATTGAGATAGGATTAGGATAACGTTACTTTTGATTGCATTTCATAATAAGTTTTCATTTATATTTAATTCTGCATTACGAGAAGTCCCCTTTCAAAAGAGAAAAAACTTTAGTTGGGGCTTGGTTGAGCCCCAAATTAGCTTAAGGATCATTTTCTTTCCTAATCAGTAAGAGGGATGATATGATGTCTCTTCTCCATTGGTATACCAAATTTATATTTTAAGCCATTGGATATTGAGAGAAGGTAATTGGACCTAGTTAAACCAATCAAAACCACCATTCCAAATGGAAAATGAAATTCTTTAAGGTTCTGACCTAGTGGTCATCCCCATATGTTGTTGCAATGAATTTCAAGGCTTCAATAGAACCTAAAAATGGGGGAAAAAGAAATATTTAAAGGTTTTAACTAAATATTTACTCATTGAACAAGTTTCCCACTGATTTGCAACCGTATGATGCCATCACTAAATATTATTATGTATTTTCCTTGCCAACTAGAATTTTGTGTTTCTGAAAATGGTTTCAAAGAATAGTTTAGCCTTAAAATTTATAGAATCTCTTGTTGTTGAAAAGGATTTGTATTATTTTGGAGTCATTGAAGACCCCAATGTTCTAAAAGACTCCAAGGAAACTGGTAAGAAAACCCAAGCCTCTTCCAACAAAGATAATTAGAAATACTCTTTTAATATGGAAAGCTTGATAAAGTCCTTAAAGCTTCTGATGAATGAAATATTAGAGTTAAAGAGAAGGTAAGGTGAGGCATCCACCAGTAGCAGCATGAATTTTAGGCGACCTTTCTTTAAAAAGAACAACTCTCAACTGACCAAATCTGCTCAAAGTTCTAATGTGGTGTTCAATGTTGAAAGTTTGGGCAGGTTTAAGTTTTTCCATTTTCATCAAGAGAAGCATTCAGAAAATACATTCCCATAGTTGAATCATAATGTGAACACTATGATGGTTAATCTAGTTTATAACTTGTTAGCGGAATAATAACTTGAGTGGAGTGAAGAAGAAAATGAACCTGTCGCTACCGAAGAAAGTTTTGGTGCTCGATAGTCAACGAATATGTTTAATGGAATATAAAATGATGGTAAGAAAATTGTTGATCAAATGTTAGTAAGTGATTCTCATCTCTAGTAGTCAGTTGGCCGTTATAATTTCAGTAGCAAGGGACCTGTTTTTGAGCAGGAAGTTAAGAAGAAATCGTTGCACAAATTCTACCACTGTCCAATCCATCTTAGAATTCACATAATGAGTTGGGAAGTGCTCCTTCTTCCAATAAGACTTCCACAAAAAAAAAAAACAAGTCCAACACTCTTGAAGCCTCGAATAAAGCTACACCACTTGATCCATTAGCACAAATAGTTAATATGAAAAGTATCAATTACAACGTTGTTAACGATATGAAAAGAGCTTGGAACAACATTTCAATATTTGAGCTCGCAGATGTAATGGGTCAGCGACAATTGGTTATGCAGGCACTATCATCATATTCTTTGGCAGTAAAATAAGCTCATGTGTCTCAGGTAATGTCTAGTAACTCTCGCAATATTATTGAATATGTATTTAATGCTATAAATTTGAGTTCTAACACTCTGCCCTCTCCTTATTTTAACTTTCAATTTTTTTTAATTATAATTTCCATAATTTTTTGGTTGATTCTAGTGCATCCATGAATTTTATTCCATTATTTGTCGCTAAGAAAATTAATGCTAAATGGGATAAAAATTATGCACAAATCATAAAGTTGGACAAATCATTTTTCAAGGCCATTGGTGAACTCAAAAATGTTATCATTCATTTTTCATATGACCATATAGTTCACCAGTGTATAAATATTGTAATTGTGGACATTCTCGAAGCCTATAGTCTATTATTAAGCAAATTTTGGTCCAATGAATTACAAGGGTACTTTTCAACCATGCGTAATGGACACAATTATGGATTCCATACAAGGGAAGAGAAAAAAACTAGATCTGAAAGTAGAAATAGAGACTTACATGAAACATAAAGTGAAACAACTTGAGGGAAAAAATGAAACCAATAGGCTTCATGTGGATGCCATTTTTGGAAAATGTTTTCTAACTATGAAATCCAATGTGCAAGTGACTTTTGTACAATAGATGTAAATAGTAGTAATGTAGGACATAGCCCTAGTATCACATAATTTTGATATTGTACTTTTATTGTTCGAAAATTTAGATGATATGGAGCTTTTTGTAACTTAATAGACCCACAAAAGAAAAAAAGAAAAAAAGAAAAAAAAAAACATTTGATATCTTCCCGTTTGTAGTTTGAGTGCACCAACAATATTGTTGAATAAGAGGCACTCATTTTGGGTTTGAAGAAACCTATTGACCTCAAAGTTAAAGCGATCAAAGTAATAACTGACACATAAATTTTCACACGATAGGTACGAAATACGATACATTGTGTGTCACCTAATCTTAGAAATTACCAACAGGAGGCATGGCATTTGAGTTCTCATTTCCAAGATTTTAATATTGTTTCTGTTCCTCGAGTTCATAATGTCATTGATGATACATTAGAAAATGTTGCTGCTAGGTTGTCACGTTCAAAGGATGGATTTCCTGTTGAGATTATTTATAGGCCATCCATTCCTGATAATATTACTAACTTTCGCATTTTTAGTGATGACCATTAGATAGTGGTCTTTATGGCAAATTCTCGACATATCCAAGGATGCAACTATTAACGAAGACAAACACGAGAAATATTTGTAGGATTTATCATCTCTAGTAGTCAGCTTGGCCGTTATAATTTCAATAGCAAGGACTAAGCTTCTGAGTAGGAAATTAATAAGAAATTGTTGTGCAAAATTATACCACTGTCCAATCCATATTAGAATTCACAGAAGGAGTCGGGAAGTGCTCCTTCCAATAACACTTCCACAAAAAAAAATAACAAGTGCAACACTCTTGAAGCCTCGAATAAAGCTACACCACTTGATTCGTTAGCACAAAATGTTAATATGAAAAGTATCGATTACAACGTTGTCTACGATATGAAAAGAGCTTGGGACAACATTTCAATATTTGATCTTACAAATATAATAGGTCAATGAGAATTGGTTATGCCAGCACTCTCATCATATTCTTTGGCAATTAAATAAGCTTATGCGTCTCACGTAATGTCTAGTAACTCTCGCGATATTATCGAATATGTAGTTAATGCTATAAATTTGAGTTCTAACACTCTGCCCTCTACTTCTTTTAAATTTCAATTTTTTAAATTATAATGTCCATAATTTTTTGGCTGATTCTGGTGCATCCACGAATTTTATTCCATTATTTTTCGCTAATAAAACTAATGCTAAATGGGATAAAACTGATGCACAAATCATAAAATTGGACAAATCATTTTTCAAGGCCATTGGTGAACTCAAAAATGTTATCATTCATTTTTCAATGACCATAGAGCTCGCCATTCTATAAATATTGTAATTGTGGACATTCCTGAAGCCTACGGTCTATTATTAATCAGAGTTTGGTCCAGTAAATTATAGGGGTAATTTTCAACTGACTAGACACATTTATGGCTTCCATACAAGGGAAGAAAAAACCATATTCGAGTAGAAAGAGAGACTTACATGAAACGTATTGTGACACAAATTGAGGGAAAAAATGAACCAATGGGCTTTGCAGTTGTTGTTTTCGGAAATTTTTTTCTAGAACTCGCTCCTCAAAATCCAACTAGTGCAAATGACTTTTGTACAATAGATGTAAATAGTAGTAATATAGGACATAGCCCTAGTATCGCTAATACTTTGATATTGTATTTTGATTTTTCGAAAACATTGGATGGATATGGAGCTTTTTATATTTTAGTAGACCCACAACAGAAAAAAAAATACATTTGATATCTTCCTACTTGTAGTTTGAGTGCACCAACAATGTTGTTGAATAAGAGGTACTCATTTTGGGTTTGAAGAAATCTATTGACCTCAAAGTTAAAGCGATGAAAGGAATAAGTGACACATAAATTTCCATACGATAGGTAAGAAATACAATACATTGTGTGTCACCTAATATGAGGAATCATCAACAAGATCTATGGTATTTAATTTCAAAATTCCAAGCTTTTAATATTGTTTTTGTTCCTCAAATTTTCCATGCTAGTGTTGATAGGTTAGAAAATGCTGCTATTAGGTTATGACCTTTAAAGAATGGATTTTCTATTGAAATTACTTATAGGCCATCCCTTCTTGATAATATAACTAATTTTCAGATTTTTAGTGATGAAAAGTAGATAACGGTCTTTATGGTGAATGGTGACATATTCAAAGATGCAACTATTAACGAAGACAAACATGAGAAAGATTTGTACGATTTATCTCAAGAAAGAAAAGGAAATCATATTGATGAAAAAATGGCCTCATATCTGAGCACAGGTTCGCTTAGAACCCACATGATCTATTCCTTTTCCCTAATAGGCGCTTCCTTCAATTACTGCTAATCTCTCTATCGAGACCTAAATCCCTTATAAAATCAAATTACTATGGGAGTAGCTGGAGGGACAACCAACACCCAAGTTATAACAACCAAGCTCTTTCCTTTGTTATGTGATGTTAATTTAACAGCCCCTAGAGTCAACAATGTTTCATACAGTAGTGGCCCTTATGGAAGAAGCCTCACCATAATGTACGAGCCCGGTGTTCAAAAATATAGGGCATTAGGGTTAGGATATTTCTCTTTGATTATAACTTCTTGCGAATTATTCTAACTTCTTTAGATTAGGATGAGTCTCTTTAGTTATATCAGTATATTATTCTTCTTTATAAAACAACTACCAAAGCATAAAAAATAAAGAGGTTCGAGAGTCAGGATATAGGTGATCAACCAGGGAAAAAACCTCTCCAACTTGAGAGGAAAACCCGAATGAATTCTTCTTCTCATAAATAATTCAATTGACAAATACCAAGACCATGACCTAGACCCTTGAAACAATGACCTCTCCAAGACCAAGTCACATGCCTTTTTTATTCAACTTATTTCTTATTCCTTGAGTCAACGACGATCAAGCTTATTCCTTCTCTTACTAGCTTGACTATCCTTCAAATTTTGGTTTCCCGGATCAGATCTGTAGCTCTCGGCCCTATTGCAGAAATGCTAGCATGTGTGGTTGACCATATTTTGAACCTTTATCTTATTCGTTTGGATGGTATGTTTTCTTATTATAATTCGGCTTTTATTCTTGTTTATTTTCTTCCTTGTTTCAATTTCTTTGACAACAACAAGACCATCAACCTCTTTCCTATAGTATATGGTTCTTCCTTCCTTTGCACCTATGGAGGTATTAACCCTAAAATAGACCCAAAAACAATGCCATAATCTTCACTCTTCCTATCCTTCTCTTCACTAGTTATGAGGCTCCTTTCCTTGTGATATTTTCACTTCTTCTTATTTCAGACTTGCTTGACTGAATTCTTGTATTCGAATGAAGTCTGAGATGCCTATATATAGTGGTTAGTGTATCCAAAATAATTCTGAATAGGTGCCTAGGCCGACATGTCCTACTACAAAAATCTTTAGGCGGACTTCAAGGTGACCTTGTGACATGCTCTTGGAGGGTTCATATATTTTCTTTTACTGAATTACATGCCCAAATGGGTATTTAATATTTTACATTAAATCAATAGAAATTATGATAAACCTTATAACTCACAATGGGAGCTTCAACTAAAAATAAATTTCCTTTATCATGAAACCCATGATTCAAGCATTACAACAATAATTTTATTTTCTTCTTTACATCAATTAAATAAAATCACAATTACACATGTCCTAATGAAGACCGAACCTAGTTACATTTTTCAAGACCCCCTTCTAACTAGGGAGGTATTCATAATCCATACGAGGTACTTGATCATTCTCAATCTAAATAATTTTCATAAGAAGAGTCAAATTGGTAGCCAATATTTTTAGTATCATATAAACCATCATTGTCACATAGCAAGGAATTGACTAATATATCTATCTCTCCACAATATCAGAGAACAGTGATGGCGATACCAATGATGTATATGTACCCTCATTAGTGTCTCTACCATAACAGAAACCACCTGGGTTCTGAAAGTGTGTTCCACCAAGAGTATTCGTATCTTGGATTCTGAATCCACAAAGAATATCGATCCTCTACGACTACTCTTGTATTGGATTCCCTAACTCATCCTCAATGAGTATCAAATTCCATATGTTTAGCTAGTCCTCCAATCTGTCTTTTCCAAGTGAATACAAGAATGATGTGTCTATCTCTCCTCATGGCCTTCACTAAGACTTATGATTATTAGTCCCAGCCAAGTCCATGACACATGAATTAGAGAAACATATCTGTCACTTCCTCTTAAACATGGATGAAAAACCTATTCCATAAAAGGAATGTACCCAAGCTCCCTCTTAATTAGGAACTTGTCCAAACTCCCTCTTGACAAGGGAATTCCTTTCAACATCTCTTTAGGTGGAAATTATGGGACAACTAGCTGCTTGTAGAGATCCTTCCTTTGATGTCATGAATTTATTCTTTGTCATAGAGTCTACAACTTTCAGGACTTCCTTATAGGGCACAAACCATCCAGCACTTTCATCCATGAGTCATGTCATTATTTATTTCATTGGAAAGTGATTCATTAGTCCATATCTAGCCTTCCTTTATGACATGTTTCCTGAAGGATATTTCATGTTGCACCATGGTGATCAGCCTTGGAAGACGTCCACAATTCTTCCCTTGGCATCCTTTCATAAGCCCATCCAGATATTATTCAAACATTAAATCAAAATTACCTTTGTGATGGTATTTCATCATGACATATTCTGGTTTGCATGAGCATCCTACATACATACTGACACATCTCAAAAAGGTATATACTATCAAGGGTCTCTTTATTTTTTAGACTTCATTAGAGTCTTCATAAATTTCATGGAGATATCATAGTAAGATATTTTAGTCCTTGGATGTTGATTTCCTTCTTCATAGTCGCATATACCACAATCTCTTCCCTTCTTTCTTCACACAATTTTCCTCCAAGGAAATTTCAATATATGTTCTTCCAATTATTGTCAACCACATCATATTTCATATAAGGACATATTTATTTTATTTTATCTAGTTAATGTGTTATTTAGGCCTTCATGTATCCTTTCAAAGGAGGATATCCTTTCTTTTTATCATTCTCTCAAGATATACCATTTTTCCATGTTACTTGAAACCATATGACATGACTCTAGTTTATCAAATACAAGAATACATACCTCATTTCCAGTTAGGTCATATAGAATTCCTTAAACAACTTCCTTGATTGAAATATATTCCATTGCTTGATATGATTCACCTATTGTGTCATCATACCATCATCTCATGAATTCCCTAAGCTAGATTTCGTAATGAAACAATTGCTTCCTTTTAATCGGTGAACCTTCTGATGAAATTCCAATAGATGATCTTAAGTATCCTCATCCAAAAAATGCTTCCCTTTGACTAAAGTATGATTATTTTTGTACTAGATAAATTTTTGTCCTTCTCATAAGTACCACTTATGCTTTTAATCATGTTACCAAGAGCTATATTCTTCCATAGGTGGCTTCCATAAACGTTTATTCCAACTATAATTCATGCTTCTCTATGATGATGTCATCAGCTCTAAATTTAAATGCTTTTATGATGCATTATATATTACTACTTGAATATTCATGATGGAAATAACTAAAAACAAAAACTTTAAAATAACTAGGCGAGGAATACTATCTCAATCATAGTAGAGATCTTTTTACTTCCTCTTTCTTGGACTTCTTCTTTTCAACTTCCTCTATTTCTTCGATGATATGGGATTATTCTCTTCCCTTTTTGTTAATTTCCTTCTTGAGCTTAGGATAATCTATCCTTTAATGCCCATATTCTTGAAATCTATGAATTTAATCTTAGGCATGTTCTTCTACATTTTCTGAGGACGGAACTTTCCAAAAATTCCTTTTCACTTTGTCATTATAGCATATGCTTGACTTTTATCATTTGATCCCACATCGGTCTTTTCCTTTAAATTATTTCCTTCAATATTTCATAGTTACCATAGATCCTTGAATGGAGTAGCTTCTTTCTTCCCATAAATTCTTAAAGGAAAGTTACCCCACCCCTTTGGTAGTCCATTTAGTATTACAGTGGTCATCTCCTTGTCAAACATTAGTTCTCTTAGATATTGAAGTTGATCCCTTATCTCAGATACCCTCATAAAGTATAAGGATATTCCTTATTCCTTTCATATACTTGTTTTTTGGAGTTCTTGTCTTAATGATATAACTTCTTCTAAAATTCTTACATAAAATAATTCTACCAGTTTTTGATATATTTCTTTTAAAGTTTCAGTTTTGATACATATGGAATGAGGGTATCCTTGATGGATTCCAAGTGAATCCTTTGAGCCCTTACTTCCCCTTTCAGAAATATTTCAAGTGATTGAGAATCTTCCTTTGGAGGTTTTATGGTTTAATCCTTTACATGATCCATAACCTCATTTTCAATGAGATTTCAAGTTTTCCTTTTCTTCCATACAAGAAAGTTTGAGCCCAAATCAATTTGTTACTTTACTTGAAAAGATATTTCAAATATTCAAATATATACATAAATATACTTATCATAATATTCTTCTTCAATTTTTCCTCCCATCATTTGATGATGATATAGATAATGAAAAATTCTTCTTGAAGAATATATTTTCAAAATTGATACTTCATTCAAAGGGAGAGGTCACTAGATCCTGATGATGATGTAATTGTTGATGTATGATTGATGATGAACTTTTATTCTGATGATACCTCAATGATATTATTCAAGGATAAGGGTTTCCTTAGAGATGAAACTCACCCAGGAGAGAGATTGCCTTAGAACTTTTGATGAGAATTTCATTGAAATTTCTTTCTTGGGACTATTAGATTATTCAAGTATATTATTCAACTGACATGGTCTTTGTGGTTTTTTGATGGTGACTTGAGGATCCTGGACTTATCGCTATGTTAATTTTCCTTTCATCTATGATTTTGACACATTTTTGTATATCTTGACTTCGATGATGATATTCTATATTTTATTTGATGTCCTTTTAGAGTTTCAACCCTTGAATTCTTGAGTGTCTCTTGATAAGATGTCATTAATTCATTTTTTCTACCTCCAGGCTCGAGACCATGTTGATAAATCTAGGGTACTAGGTTAGATATTTGTCTTTTCGATGATAACATCCGAATTATTTTTACTTATTTATATTAGGATATTTCTCTTAGTTAGATTATAATAGTATTATTATTCACAAAAAAACTACGAAAGCATAAAAAATAAATAAACAAGAGACACGGGATATAGGCATCATCCAGGGGAAATAACTCTCCAACCTAATAGGAAAACCAAAAAAATTCTTCTTCTTTAAAGACTTCAATTTACAAAATAATAAGACTTCAGTGACCTAAACCCTTTTGAGCACAATGGACTTTCCAAGAATAAGACATAAGCCTTCTGATTCAACTTATTTCTTCTTCCTTGAGCCAATGTTGACTTGATCTTCTTCCTTCTCCGCCACCTACTATCCTTCATATTTCGGTTCTCGGGATCGGGATCTCGCAGCTTTGGGCCCTACAAATAAAACCCCAACATGTTGGCTAATTCATATTTGAAACTCTGAGTTGTCTTTCTACTTGGATGGTATGAATTCTTATTGTAATTTGACTTATAATCTTCCTTATTTTCTTCCTTGTTTTGGATTCTTGGAAAACTACTGGCAGCTAACCTTTCTCCCATAGGATATTTTTCCTTCTCACATGGGAAGAGCTATTAGCCTAAAAAAACCCAAAAACAATGCCAAAATATTCGCCTCCTTTCCTTGTCTTTGTTGTTGGGCTCCTTTCTTTGTGGATTTACATTTTCCTTATTTGTAGACTTGATTGACTGAATTTTTTTCTTCAAATTAAAGCCAAGCTAAGCCAAGATATATTGGTGATTGTATCCAAGTAAAAAATAAGTCAACTTGAATAGGTGCCTAGGCCGCCATGTCCCACTAGAAACATATTTAGGCCGCCTTTTTACAGACCTTGTGACATGGTATTAGACGGTTCACATAATTTTTTTACAATAAACTACATGCCCAAATGGGTCTTCCATATCGATGGCTGACTCGCTGAATTTATGATAAACCGAATAGCTGCAATGGGATATTAAACTAAAAATAAAATTCCTTAATCATGTGAAACCCATGATTCAAGCATTACAACAATAATTTTTTTTATTTTCTTCTTTTTAGATCACGCGTAAAATAAAAATGTGTAGTCCTTGAAGTAAATATCTTGGAATCCTGCTATATTTTTTCAACCCCGGCACATGACCTTTTGGCTATTAATTATAAAAATATTATGGGAATTTTCTAGAATTGATTTCGCATGACGTAATCCACAACTTCTAAACCTATTTATTGTCCTTTTATTTGCTAACAACCTCGAGGTTTGTTCTTAAAAACTCCATGCTCGAGGAATGGATTCTTGTATTCGCCGATCCTCAATTAATTCCACATCTTAGTCCTAGAATTATTCCTTGACAGAATTTGATATCCTTCTTTTCAAAATCTCAGCCCTTCGGACTTCTCGAACTATATCTAAAGTCAATTCCATTGTAGCCTCGATTTCAGGATTTTTAGATTCAAACTAGGGCCTCAAATCTCATTTTTTATGAAATTTTTTAAATTAGTTGCCGAGATCCCAACCTCCGACAGGACCACTCCATATAAAATAAATGGAATCTCACCTACGCTCTATGCAATACCTACATATCCAGGAACATAAATATTGCCATTATTACTTGTTGACCAGATCTTGCAACTAAGAAGTTGGATTTTGTTACTGGGGTGGGGATGAGATTATGGACTTATGAGGCTCCGGTCTTTATCTCTAGGTATTTTACTAAATTTCAACTTTTCCTGTAATTGATTTTAACTTTCCTCCAAAGTGGAATATTTGCTAAGTGTTGGGTTCTTCAATCTCATTTCAACATTCCAACTCTATGGCCCTCCATGTTGTTATGAATCAACATGTTATGTTTATATTCCTTCAAATTTTCAACATTATTATAGTAAGTATTTTTATCGATCTCTGACCCTTCTAGAATGCACTATAAATATATTTTTTGTATCTTCCCCTATATGAGAAAGGACATCCTTCCTAAGTTTAAAATGTTGCTTCACATACATGGAATACACTTAGTTTATAAAATAAAAATATTTTTATTTATCATGATTAAATCTTTCATAAAAATCATTGACTGCCTGAGCCCCACAAAAATATATATTTACAAGGATTTAAAAATACCATAGTTGGCCTAATTTACAAATAAAGTTTATTTTGAAACAGTTCTTTGCTTCATAATCCTCTCACTTGTCTCTCTCCAAGTCTATTATGTATCATATAAAATACTTTTATACAAAGAATTTGAAATTAAAGTGGTTTCAGATCTAATAATTTCTCCTAGATCTAGAAATCTGGTCTGCATCAGTATGAATTGTCAAATAACCTAACTATCATAGATGATTATACCCCCAAGTATAAATTGTCGAGATTCTATGAAAGAGAGATTCAAATTATTTTTCCGCACTTTATAAAAAAAATGGCATGATAAATAGGTTAAATTTAAACCAGAAAATAAAGACAAAACAATCTTTGTGGAACCAATCTCCTACAGAATGAAAATGTTCTGATTTGCCAAATGAATTTTGACTGGGACATAGTATTCTCGCATCATATTCTAAATGTGAAACAAATCATGGGTATAATCTTATATATTAGCTCAAATGTACCCATTTTGACGGTAGGGGTTTTTTCATTGCCAAGGGAGTTGGTTCTAAGATTGTTTGCATTTAATTATTTTTAGTACTAATTCCATGCATCATGAACATTTGTATAAAAGTGTGTAAAAATGTAATTATATCTCTCTCTTTCATATATATATATATATTCTGTACTATGTGTGTGGAGAGTTAGAGAGAACATTGGATGTTTGGATGACAGAGATTTAATAGCCGGCTAGAGAGTCTAGCTGAGGATTTTGTGGATCTAAGAGAAATTATTGATCCGAAATCGGTTTTCATTTCAATCCATTTTTGCATAGACATATTTTATGTAATTAGAATAGATTTTCATAGGATACAAGTGAGAGGACTGGTGAGAGCCAAGAACTGGCTGAGGCTAGTTGTCAGTTTGTATCTGCATAACAGTGGTCTTTCAAATCTCTTTGTGGAGAGAGAGTATTTTTAAATGGGAATTTAACATTGAATGATTATTTGTGGAGGATTTTGTATTTTGAATCGAATGTAAATGTATATTTATTTGATCAAATAAGTGTATTCCCCGTATGTGAGTCAAGAGTGGTGTTATTTTAAGCTTAGGAAGGGTGGCCTTTTCTGTTATGGAGGACACAAAAATATGTTATAGCACATTATAAATGGACTTAATCTGATTATATTAGCACAATTCAAAGTGTAAAGGCCAAGAGGATAAATCAAAACATAAATTTTGATTATATAACAACATAGATGGCCAAAAAGAGATGGAATTTTTAATTGTGCTTAAGCTCGTAGGCTTAATACTTAGAAAATATTTTACTTTAGAGGAAAGGCTGCCAATTGTTGGGATAAGGTGGAGTTTACTAACATACCAAAAGACAAATTTGATAATTAGATAATAACATATTGTAAATATTAGAAATAAAACTTCTTATAAGTTTCACGATATGAGATCATCAATCGACGGTGAAAGAAATATTTCTGCTATCTCGTATTTCTGTTTTAGGTAACCATCAAACAAAATTTCCTTTTGTTAAATGGAGTGGGCCATATTAGAGCTTGGGATCTGTGTAAGCCTAATTTAAATGGAATTTCCATAAATATAAATATCTAACCCTAGATCCAAGATTGAAAGGACGGAATCTCATGCTCTTTGGAATTGATTTTAAATAAAGTTATGACACCTAAAGAGCCGAGATTTCATAGAAGCATGGACCCAAAATTCCTATAGAAAGGGAGGAATTCTAAGGAACAAGATTGTGGAATGGCATGAGGAGTGCCAAATAAAGGAATCGATTCTGAGGAATGGGTTTTTAGAATGAGCCTCAAGGATATGTTAATGAAAAGAGACCACAAAGAGAGGTTGAAAAGGTGTGGAGGCCACACCGGAACTAATTGCCGACACTTTTTTATAAATAACAAATGTGGTCCAAAGGCCTCGTATGTTAAGTAGTGAGTTGCTTCCAGGTTAAGGGCCACTATTATATGGAAATTTTTTTGACTGGGAGATATTAAATTAAGACAAAAGAATAAAGGAAAGAGCTCGTGTTATATGTGTGTGTGTACACATCGCTAAATTTCATAGAGAGTTTGGCTATCTTTCCAAACCTCATCCCACTATAATTTTATTTTTCTTACAAGGATTTATGTCTCAATAGAGAAATTAGCAAATATTGAAGGAAGTGCCTATTTGGGAAAGCTTAGGCCGCGTGGGTTTTAAGGAACCCACGTTCAACACAGGTCACTTTGTATCATGACATTCAAGAGTGGTGTCATTAGAAGAGTTTTATGACATGCAAAATTTCTTCAAGGGGATGATTAATGCAAAGAATCATAGCTCCATCACGATGAACAAGTAATCTCGGTACATAAGATCTGAAGTATGTAAGTCATGGTACTTTTTGTACACTCAAGAGAGACAAGATTTTATTTGCCTCTTCAAATAGAATGATGTATTTTTGTGGATGTACAATGACCTTAATACTTATGATACATGGATAATCCAACATGTAATTCCCATTAAAGAATGGGTAAAGCCTTTCGTGAAGAAAATGAGAAAATTTTCTTTATCCTAATTTGAACCCCTTTCAAAAAGAGTTAAGAAAATTGTTGGATGCTTGGGATCATATTTAGAGTTTTTTAGAAATGAGCTCAAGATCTCTGTTAATGAAAAAGAGACTACAAAGAGAGGTTGAAAAGGTGGAGTTGGCCACACCAGAATTAATTTCCGAATTTTTTTAGGCATTACTTTCGGGTCCGTGTGCAAGGCTCATATGTCATAGTGAGGCTGCCCATAAGGGGCCACTATTATATGGAAAAATGTTGACTGGGGAGCGTATTAAATGGTGAAAAAGAATAAAGGAAAGAGCTCGGTGTTATGTGTGTGTGTTTGTGTGTTTGTGCATGTGTGTGCTTGTGTGTGTGTGTGTGTGTGTGTGTGTGTGTGTGTGTGTGTGTGTGTGTGTGTGTGTGTGTGTGTGTGTGTGTGTGTGTGTGTGTGTGTGTGTGTGTGTTTGTGCACGCACCGGCTAAATTGCGTAGAGTTTGGTTGTCCTTGGCAACTCATCCTACTTACAATTTTATTTTATAAGTGATTTATGTCTCTTTATAGATAAATTAGCAGAGATTTAAGGAAGCAGATATTCGGGAAAATCTTAGGCCGTGTGGTTCTATGGAACATGCGAACAACATGAGGGTCATGCTTGCATCATACATTCTCTGTGGTGTGGTGTCATTAGAAGAGTTTTGATTTTAAAATTTCTTCATGTGGGGTCCATTAATGCAAAGACCTCCAGTCGACTGGCTGTTTTGCTCATAAATCTTGGTACATAAGATGATCCAAGTATGTAAATCGCTGTATTTCTTTACACCCTCAAGAGAGACAAGATTTTATTCAATTTCTTATATTATCGAGATGTATTTGTGTGGACGTACAATGATCTTAAGACTTACGTGCACATGGATAATCCAACATGTAATTCCCATTAAAGAATGGGAAAAGCCTTCCAAAGAAGAAACTGAAAATTTTATCCGACACTTAAACCCCTCTTTCAAAAAAAGTTATGAAAATTTTTGATGCTCTATCATCATATTTAGAGTTCGCTTATCCAAGGAAAATTCAATCTGGTTCTATTTAGGAATAAGTTCAGTGGAGATACACATATTTGTTGATTTTCACAATTTGAATTAGACCTAGGAAAAAAAGATAATTATTCAGTGTTGTCAATGGAACAAATTTTGTAAATAGTATTTAAATTAAATGTTTCATTTATCGACGGTTTCTGGGATATGAACTAGGTTACAGTGATAGAACCCAACATAAAAATAACTACGTTAGAACCGAAGTGGGGTACACTTTCCTTCAAATTAATTCCTTTGGACTGCAGATAGGTGCTACTGTTTGTTAATATTATGAAATTAATATACCTAGGAAGGATGAATACATTATGGTTTACTGAGGATGTAATGCTTTTTTTCTAAGAAGAGATGATCATCCGTATCATCTAAAGTGAATTTTAGAGGATGTTGCAAATATAATATATCTCTTAATCCTAAGAAGATGATTTTCTACATCGTCCCATGGAAGATTTATCTTGCACATATCATCACAAAGATTGGGATTAAATTGGACCCCGAATGGGTCAAAACTATCGCTCATATTCCCTTCCTGCTGAACAAGAAATCTATAAAGGTCATTAGGAAAATCAATTCCCTTTTCAAGTAAGTTCATATCTAACTATGGAAAAATAGTGAAATCACATATATGGAAGATAAATAAGGATGTGATTTATAAGTAAATAAGAAGGAAAGTGACGCCATCACCCATATTAAGAAATAAATCAAAGAATCTCCACCTGTACAATCCAAGCTAAAAATATTTCCAATTATACACTTTCTCTTTATACTTATATCGTTGTCTTTCTTATGCAAAAGTATGATTACCATAATGAATGACCTGTATCATTCATAAGAACTTATTACAAGGACCTGAACTAAATTACACCTCCATTGATAAACAATCACAATGTAAAAGGTGGCAATTTGTTTTTGGTAATATATTCTAAAAAACATATTATCATCATTGTTCCTCACCCAATTGTTACATCGTTGTTGTCTAACAAGAGTTGGGTGAAAGAAGAGAGAATCAGAAGAAAATATTACAAGATAATTATCTTGATTTAAATCTAGTTAATACAATAGAGGGCCATCATCTATGGTTGTTAGTAAAGCAGAGTCACAAGTTCACTAGAAGATGTCTTTCTTAAATGGGAGCACGAGATTCATGTTTAACATTGAAAAGGAAGCATCTTCACACCGACAAATCTCAGTACTTCATGCATATATGTGTGACAATATATTGAGTATGGTACCCTGCCTCACATTTATCAATGATACAAAAGAGGCCATTAGACTTAAATATCTATCATATCACTTGGTACATTAGCAGATTTCTTCCTCGGAAGCACCAAAATGGATCCTACTTAGATGTATGAAGTACTCGATTCAAAAGGGTACTGTGTGACTGCATGATGGACGAATCCGTAGGAACTTCAAGGTGATACTACTACACATAATATTGTGGGTGAGTTACTATTGGCCCACAATTTTAAAGGATTCTAAGCTTATTCCACAAATATTCAAAATTGTTTGTTATGGAAACCAACTCCAAAAAATAGAAGAAAAGAGAGATCAACACCTTAGAAATCGTGAACCTCGAGGGAAGCCTCTTTATATTACCTAATGAATACCTCTGATGATACAAATGACAAAACTTCCTAGAGAGGATTCATGGGGTCACAAAGAGAATTTATTCACTTAAAAATAATAATGTAAGGGCACAACAGAACAATATGGAAGTTATAGAGTACAACACAAAATAAGGCCAGCACTAAAAACAATAAGGCATTACACTAGTACAGGAAATTGAAGAGCCCTTCTCCTTCAAAAGTGTTGTCCTCAATGATTGAGTAGCCTCCTGACAAGCTCTGAAGAAATATTCTCATCTCCCCATGTAAAATCTCTGTGGAAGTTTCATGTATCATGAGATACTCTTAAATTGATTGATTTCAGAAGTATAGTCTTTGTTTCCATGATCATTTAAAAGTCTAATGAGATTTTTTTCCTTCCTCATCAAGTTCTAGAAATATTTTTTGAACAAGAATTTTGTAGAACTATAACCTTTTTTTATGAAACAGGAAAATTATTGATGCATCACAGAGAAGAAGTAGGAAGCCCACCTAGAAATGCTATAATAATCTTTTTTAACACCTTGTAAGGAACATAGTACTGGCCAGAATTTATTATCCTTCCTAGCTTGCTTGAGGTACATTTTTTTGTATATTTGTAGTCAGAAAAATACCCAAATTTCTGCATCAAAATTTCTCTGCTAAGTATGTTGATATGCATGTTGTTTCATTCGATTTGTGCCAAATTTAGTTATCCTTTAAGAGTTGAGAGCTTATACACTGCTGCCCAGGATTCTCCACTGCTTTAACCTTAGCAGACTCTTTCTGTGATGATGGAGTGACTGTGGATGATATCCACAAAGTGCCATAAAAGGGTTATTTTTATGGCAGCCATGGAAGCAATAAATATAACACCATTCAAATTACGAAATGTAAATTATTTTGATCCATGTATTGAGTTTGTTTATCGGACATTAAACAAATGTGTGACATCTTTCCTAAAAAATTTCAATGGTCTGTATTTTTCCTAATTCCATCATAGATTATAAGATGAGATATAATGAGTGTTCACATCTAAACAAGAAAATAATTTCATTAAAAATTTTCAAGTAAAATGGGATCTTTTTTCGCTTACTTATTATTGTTAATTTAACTACAAAGGCAGAAAAAAACTGTCACTTCAAATGTATAAAAACAGCCCTAACATCAAGATGGTTGTAAATCTCCCTAGATCTACAACAGTGATAAAATCTACGTAAATCCAGACGAGGCTATGAAATACATTAAAACATCAAATAATAAGCAAGAGTTTCTCCATGAATTAATGTATAAGATATACTTGTGCTTTTTGTATTATGACACCCGGGGAAGGAAACACATAAAGATGTTACCAAAATTTCCTAATTGAGATAATATTTATTTCTGAATGCTTCAGATCTAAGATCTCTCTCTTGATGGTGTAGAAAACCCAGGATAAAAAATGAACTCAAAGGGGAGTTCATAAGCAAAATAGAAAATATGACAATGATGGAGGATCAAAGTCAAACCAAAAGTATAGGGACTGGAGTGATATCTTAGGCAACAGTAGTATATGAATGGAAAAACTTTTCATTTATAACAAAATATTATTAGTCTTCCAGATATATTATGCATAATTAAAAAAATTATTAACCAAATCTAGATCCCTAACTTTAGGAATATTTTATTATTTTGTTGGAGGGAATGGAATTTAAATTTGTCAAATCTTTGCTTAGAAATAATGTTGTGCAAATTATTCAGTCATTATTTTAAGAATTATAATAATTAAATAAATAGTGATTTATTCAATTATTATGAATGATTTAGGAAAATTTAACAAGGAATTTTATTTAAATATTTATTCCTAGAAAATAATAAGATAAATAATTATTTATCTAATTAATTTTCTCTCAAGCTAATAATATGACCAGGAATATTAATTAAATAGTGGTTTATCTGATCATCCCTTGAGTAAAATCAAACAAATAAGGATTATTCAATTATTCCTCACAACATGAGATTTAGTGGAAACAACTTGTCAAATTTCTACATTATACAGCCATAGTGAAAGAAATTACCAGTGGAAATCATTCGTATATAAAATGTCCATGAATAGTAATAAAACAGATGACAAAAATCGATGATTGATTTCAATAAATTGTGAGTATTAGGAGCTAAACGACGACCAAAGTACGTTGTAAGAACTTCAATCACCAGGTATCGAAGGATTCAAAGAGGGAGAACAGTAAGTGCAAGAATGAAGTGAGAGAGTACAAGACCTTGAGGAGACTAGACTTACAAGTGTGAAAGTATATTTTAAGTGAGTGAGCACCGTTCTATGAGGCGAGGGAGGCATACCTTATGTTTTCCTGTGATAGAAAGTGCTGAAAAAATAATGATGCATCCAAAGAAACAAGGCATCGAATTAGTATATGTCGGAATAAACATGGGGCCGGGATAAAAACATATAAAGGATCCCACATACATACCGTGCTCCGGGAAAATAGCTTAGCACCTTCTAGTGTAAGAACATTCGAGGGCACATGAGATATCATTACAACCAAAGAGGCCCTATAAAATAGGAAAGGACTCGAAAATTTGAATGATACTAAAACTAAAAGGCGCTACAAGGCCCAAGGCCGGAACCATAAAATATATCGAGTCGTATCCAAGGTTGTAGTAGAGAGGTCATCCGGGCATGTAGGGCCACCAAGGGCTGCACACCCTCATGAGATCTAAACATCTCACAAGCACCTAGAACTATTAATAATCACATCACTAAACCATCAATATGATCTCTATCATGACATAAAGGAGTTGGAGCTAAGAAACAATCAAGTAAAAAGGAGATAAAGGGTCCATTTTCCTCGATCTAAGGCATCAAACAAGAGGGAAGGTAACCAAGGCACACCACTTTCCAGACCTATCTTTGAATGAAAAAGATGATGTCGAAAAACAGAGGTTCACCATAGGAGAGGCAATAAGGGATCCTCAACTACGTTGGCCATGACAAGGTAGAGCCGCACTGGAGGATTGACACTAGGGATGATGGCAGGGAATCGGGGCACTGAGTAGCGGCCTGGTGAATTCTCAGTGATAAGGGACAAAGGGCATGGATGACCAGTGCGCCATCAATCAACTCAGGGAGAGGGGATAGGGGGATAAGGCAGGACGAAGTTGAAAACAAAAGCACACAGAGAGGTAGAAAGAAATGAAGGACATAGAATATATAAAAGATACAAAGGAATCGAGAGAGATTCCACAGTGGATATGATGATGGCTTCAACCTTGATGCTCTAAAACAAGAGTGACTCGAAGGATGATGTTGGGGACAGAATAGTATCCTATGGGGACCATAAATACATGAGTACAAGATGGTTTCTCATGACGAAATTAATGATACTATGGAAATTATGAAGGCAAGGTGGTCCTGTGCACAAGTGTTTCAAGTGAAGACATTCGATTTTGAGGAGTGGTGAAGTGACCCTTCTTGGAAAATGTGTCCGGTAAAGTATCAACTCAACAAACACGAAAGGATACCTATTTGAGAGCTTGTGGATATTTCCAAAATTGCAGAGAGTTTTTCAAACCGAGCTACGCTAATATCACATTCTGCGAAATAAAATCTCGGGTTTCTTTTAATGGGGGATTTTCCCTCCAATGTGATTCATTTGCAAGTCTAGTTGTGGTGAATGTGGAGAGGAGAAAATGCCTAAATCTGTGGTGACTATAGTGAAAAAAAACTAACCATTGGAATTGAGATCCATGAGTTGTGGTGGTAAGAGACCTAACCATACCCTTTCTCAATTCAAACAGACCAAAGACTTAGATTAGGCATCCGTAGCCCAGAACATACCGTGTCACACTTTTGGGGTTTTGTTTTTTACACTGCAGAGCCATCAGTAGAAATATATGACTGTCTTAAATAAATGGCCTCTAAAAGTATGCACTATCAGAGAAAGGCTTTCGTTGTTGTTGGCTAAGTGGCTGGATTTATGGTTATGATAAATCTTTTCAAGCTTTCGAGTGCTCATAAAAAATGATGGCTTTGTGTAGGTATGGTAGAGTCGTAGGATCAACTGAGAGAGAGACAGGATACTATGTTCTCGAGATTTGAGGGGATCCAGAAATGACCACATTTTTCTGTGTTTGGGGTCCTCAAATCGTTAATAACCCATTGATGGGGGGACTTACTTTTCTAAGGATGGCATTAATGCTTCTTGAAGTATGGTCTCGTAAGAATCAAGGTAAGAAAAGAATACAAGAATCAACTAGTAGAGAAGGTGTGGAATCATCCCCTCCCCACCAAGTCAAATAGAGGGACCAAGTGGTAAACATGGTATCAGAAAAGGTAGAATATTTGAATATAGGGTATCAAACATCTATGATATATGGTCAAGAGAGGCTTGCAGGTGAAACTATCCAAGGAATGGGAGGAAAATTGACCATACTTATATTGATGGGGTCTAGGTTGCGACTTCATGGTAAGCACATGAGAAGATGGCTAGGGCCACCATCATGCCCCCAAGCATGGGATACCGCCCTCACACAGATGGGAGGGGGATTAATCTAGTATGTAGAGGGAATTATGCCCTATCCAGAGTGAGTTTATGGAGCAATTTATAGCAGGGTTACCAGCCAAAGAGTGTCTGGATATAACGAAATTTGCGCTCACCGAGAAAAATATAGAGGTTGGTCAACAACAATGCTTGCGGGACTGGGTGACATGTGAAGATGAAGGAATGATGAAGGACTATCCTTAGAGTGACATAAATATATGGGACTCATAAGTTCTTTCTAAATGGGGAATACTGGCTTCTGGTACCAGGAGCCCACACGACCATATGCACAGATACAGGGAGAATTGCTTCTCCCGGCCTCTTCAAATATGGGGCTCTCTCCTTACCCAAACATTGGGTGTCAATGTAATGGCCACAAGGTGTATGTGGTGTGAATGCATGGGTTTGATGTAAGGGGGGAGGAGCAAAGTCAGTGTGGTAAATTTTTCCATAATGTCAATGTCACAATAGAAGATGGGGTGATTGGTGTAAAGAAAGACCACCGAACGTGGCGAAGCTACCTTACTCATCATGAGAAGGTCTACAATGCATCATCATAGAGAGTGACGGGTAATAAGTGATGAAGGATCCATCATGTTGAGTCTGGTGGTACTATGAAGGGAGGCTGGGCGAAATAGAAGGGAAATAACCGGAGGGGTCTTCCACTATGGATCTCATAGATGATGAAAGGAGATAGAGGTATGAAGACTCCATCATCCGGACATTGGGAGGGGAATTTCAATGGGAGGGATGGGTCCCTTTCATTTCACCCTAAGCATAACATGCGATTAAAGGGAGAGTGCGTATCTATGGTGGTCAACTTCGTACTAGGCGTAACTACGTCTAAAGAACAAGGTAGGGAAAAGAGGTGGCAGCGTGTCATGGAGACTGCGATAACACACAGGGTGGTTGGTGTGTTACCGCATTGGCTTTCCGGCTATATCTTAGGCGAACAAGCCTAAGTGAGTCTTAGACTAAGAAATGCGACATTGACCATGGGCTTGATACGAGGCACCAGATAATTGTAGGTGTGACCACAATATCACACAAAGCACATGGGGTTATGCTTTTGGAGCCTGAGAGGGAGCAAAGGGTTGTCCGGGGGAACTTTGCCTATAGGGTGCTTTTCCCCATTTGGCTTGCTACTCCTCACCCTAGGCTTTCATAATAGTATTAGTTTCATATTGAGATGGGATGAGGCGTAAAAGCAAAGGGAGGGGTCATGGCGGTCGGTTGGACTGGGTCAAAGCGGTGTAAGGTTTGGGCCTAAGAAGTGGGGTATTGGCTGGGGATCGTTGTACCACATCGGGATCCCCAAGGTCATGTTAGGGAAGAGATAAGGTTTCCATAATGTACCAAAAATACTCCGTGAGTGGGGGAAAGAACTGTGATCTCAGCATAGGTAATGGCTAGTGGGACACCGAGACAAGTAAGGTTAGGGGGAACCATTACAAGAGGATAGATAGGACTGGACACCTGCCTATGTGAGGCTGAGGAGGAGGTCCTCAAGGCCGAGCTAAAAATTAGGAGTAGGTTCCGAGGGCAAAATGGGCCGACAAGTCAAACCGTGCCATTTGAGGTCTGACTTAGATGATTGCACGGTGAAAACTTCAATGAGCTAGGGTAAAATATAGGAGGGGGGAGATCAAGGAATGAACGTAAAAAAAGAGGAATATTTATACCCTATTGAGATATTCTTCCGAGGTTTAACTACTTTTTGCATCGGGCCACCCAAGAGATAATGTACCAGAGAGGTTTTGAGACTTTACTTAGTTGCTATGTCAATCGATCGATGGTGACGATATTTCTCGTTTAGAGGAAAGAAAATCTTATGGTGAACTACGTACAAGCATAAAATACATCGGATAAGTGGATTTACAACCTAACAGAATGTTGTAGTTTAAGGGGGCATCAATAACTCATGTCAGTTGTGTTACTTCCTTGCCCACTCAGCTACCGCATTTTTACATGTTAGTGATGACTACACCATAGCCGAGCTTTCTAGAAGCTGATTTCCTTGAAACAATATGTCATCTAGAAACCTCCTTAAAACTTTTTTGCCCTTTCTACTTTTCACCACCGTCGAAATCAAAAACCCTTTCATTACCACTATCCTATTCAGTCACCTCTACCGGTCCCACGACCGCCCAAAAGGCAAATCCAAATCGTTTCAAAAGTCTCCCCTATGTTAGGAAGTGGCGCTTAAGACATTTTACCCTCGGCGATCATCAAAAAGCCAAAAAGCCTCCATATGTTACGTACCAACCATAACCGACCTCCCATTCGCAAAATGAACTACTGTAAATGCCTCTAAGTCGCGCTGGCCACATATCCGTAGGTCTCAAAGACTGCACAAACCTCAATCTCAAGCCGACTATTAGGTGTTTCACGTTGTTTTATGGATTCTCGTTAAAGAGCGGTGAATATAACTTCATCTCAGATTAAATGCTTGACTACGCTAGAGAAGGCCACTGCTGCAATGTATTATGAGCTCCATGAAGCCGCAAAGCAAAAAGTCACTCATCGCACCTTACAAATTTTTCCAAAGATGAAAATCATGTGAAGAAAAAGACATCACTATCACAACAACCGGGTAAAATTGTCATGGCCCAAAACCTCCTTCATTTACAAGAAGAGCAAGTAGGCGCTCCTTCATCCACAGCAGAGGGTGTGTCAGTATTGACTTTAAGATTGCAAAATTCCGTGTTTGCTCCCATCAACAGTAAAACAATATCTCCAGTTTTATGAATGTGACCGATGACTTACATAGAATAGAGTTTGAAATATGCTAGCTCAAAGGAAGTAGTCCGTCTGGATAAAGGAGGTCATCTAAGCTTTCAAATCATGTGAATTGCTGAATCAAGAAAGGCATGTCATTAGTAAAAATCTCCAATCATAAGAAGCATGTTTGTCCACAAGATCAAATGGAATAGATGTTGGCAACAAATGCTATTTACAGCAGAAAGAAAGTTCTTGGTTTTCAAAAGGCATCGACTTCCATAGTCACAGACTATCCTTCAACAGTTTGTCATGAGATGACCAAAACAAATGATGACATTTCAAAATGTAATTTCCGTAGAACAGGCATATGGATACTTTGGCTAGGTTTTTTCTAAAGAATTCGTAGTGTTTGTGCGTAGTTGCCGCTCCATGTTTTTAAGTTGATTGCTTACCATCGTAATCAAGCAAACCCTTGTTAGTGTACCTTATCACATAACTACATACTTTGCTGCTGAAGGGCCTCCTCCTTTTATGAGAAGATGGCCAAAGCCTTGGATATTGCTAAAGACCCATCGATCTAAGATGGTGGGAAAGAGACAAAGGAAGAAAGCTTAAAAGGTCTTTACACCGTGTAAATGATGGTGTTTATGATACAAAAGTGCATTGGTTTTCCTATCTAAATGAGAATGTCTCATTAAACCGATCAGAGAGAAGAGATACATTAATTATGTAAGCGTATTAATACCAAAAAGGAGCAAGCTTTTAAAGGAAATGGTTAAACAAAAGACCTGCTCATCCTCTCACTCAAGTCTAAAGGAGCTCCTTGAGTAAACAGAGAAGCACAGGAAAACATGCAACCTAAAGAGGGCGTTAAAATTCAGGAGAAGCTTGTAATCACTCACAACAATTATCAAACACATTAGCAACACAAAGCCATCTTCCCGTTAAATGACAAACAAGCCGCCAAGGTTTGTCAAAATGCTCGGAAGAAGATGGCTTCCGATTGATTTTAGATTATCACTAAGAAGGAAAACAAAGGGTCAAAGTTGAGCTATAGAATGCATGATGAATAGGTATACAATGCTATATGGACAAAGGCGGGTTTGATAAGATTGTCAGCTTTTGGGAGTTGAAGAAATGCATCTTTTTCATCATTCCAAAGGATGATGTGTGGTATAGATAATACACCTATAAGCAAGATTGTGTGTTGAAAGGATAATTTTTTCTTAAATCAAAGATCTGCACTGAAATAAGTATTTCAAATTCTTCTGCAACTGTGGGTCCAAAGTTTTGCTCATGTTCATCAAGTACAAGAGGATTCTGCCTATTTTTAAGCTTTCCTGGAGAAAGATTTTAAGACAAGTTTAGGTATGTTCATCATAAAGGGTAAGTATATCAGCAAGATTTTGAGTAAAAGAGGGGTATCAAAGAAAATTTCCTTTTAAATATACGAAGGTGAATAGAGCATAATCAAATACAACTACATTTTGTACCCTCGCAAATTAAAAAACATTTAAAGGACACGCGGTATTTAAGAGGAGAGGCCTTGTCACTTCAGTGTACCGGAAAGACATTTTAACGAAAAATCAAAAATCTTAAATCTATCTTCTGCCTGCGTGCGTAGCAATCACAGGCTCTTTGATATATTAGTAAGCAAAGGTCACATTTTCAAAAAAAAAAAAGACCCGAAGGGATCTACTCTAAACAGAGTCATCGTTCAAGTTTATATACATATTCAAATGACATGCGTCAGCGCTTGAAAAACAAAATGTAGTTGAAAACCAACGTTACTTTTCTAAACGTTTAAGACTATTGAAGATTTGTTTTGAAATGACATAAGAGAGGTCGAGGGAAATCTTTTCTTAATTTCAAAACCGAAAGCAAACCCCGTGCCTCCCTAGCACCAAAGCAACAATTTTCGGGTCAATTCACAGAGCTAAGCCCCGTTGAACACCAAGCGACGCGCCTGCAAACACGCGCACCGGCCCGGGAGGGCGTTTACACCGCCGGCTGCAGCTGGCGCGACGCGCCCGTACAAACAAGCGACGCGCCCGTACGCCACCCGATTAAAACACCTGCATCGGCCGCCTTAGGCCGCTTACAAAAACATTTTCTTCAACAGTGCCATACAGGGCCCTGCATACCTAAATTTCCTCCCAAGGGTTTTTCATCAAAATTGAAGGTATTTTTATACCCCATCATCAAGGTTTTGCTAAGTGACAAGAATGTTTAAAAGTCACAGCCATCCATGTTGTGAGAGAGAAAAGGTTATTAGCCGCCGGAAGTTAGACCTTGTTTATATATCAAACATATATGCTAAGAAATGTTCATACAGTCAAGATCGAATTAAAGGGTACCGTCCTAGTTTTCAAAACGCCAAAACTTCTCGACCTTGTCATTATAGCTAAAACAAGCCCTTTCTACACTCTGATCCGAAGTATTGAAATGTGATAAAATGATGGCGAAATATTCATGTTCTGCTGTTAGAAATAAATGGTTTTAAAACGAAGAACAGGATGTTTTCATTTTTAAAAGGATCAGTGATCCTCTACTTTCTACAAACATCAAAGGTCAAAGGCTTTTCCTAGTAAAGATCCATGTTTTATTTAAAAGGAGATTTTGTTGTAGAGACAAGCGTTTAGGTCCGAAGAGAAACTTTCCACATCGTCCTCAAAGAAGTTCCACATTATTAAACAAGAAATGCAACCGTAAAAGGGATTTTGACATATTTTTTTTGAAAAAGAGAACTCACATAGTTTTTGCCAAAATCGTGTAGTCTTCTAAAAAAACTCGCTATTTTTTGCTCCAAATTTTGCAAGTTGACAAATAAGATATGTAGTGTGTGTCAGTAAGAGATGCAAGATTAGTGGATCGTTGGCACACTTATACAGGCGAAGTTTTAATGATTGCAAAATTTACCAAGGTAGGTATAAGAGGTATTGAGTGGCATTTCAAAACTCATAAGAACAGGTAATCAAACATCTCTACAAAGAACTCCTTCTAGCACCTTCCCTCTTCACTATATTGTTTCATACTCTAGGAATTTGTTGACAAGAGTTTTCCAAAGATGAACAGACACTTTCTGGAGGGCAAAGTTGTTGATGGTTGAATTTTAACATGGAGCATTGCAGGGAGATATAGTAAGGATCTTAAATTCATATGTGAGTGGTTTTTCCCAAAACACCGTGCACCGATATTTCACCAACCTAGGTCCTGCCTCTCTTTCACCATATTGTATCATTTTGAAGAGTTGTTGACGCAGATATTCGAAGGGTGAGTAGAGCCACTTTCTAAAGGACAAGTTGTTGATGATTGAATTTTACATTGAAGACATATATAGTGTTGATTGACTTGATAAAACTCACCAGAAAAAGTGATTCTCACCCATCATGGGTACTGTGAAACTTACATGCTAGCCTTGACTTTGCTACACAAAGACTTATTGAGAATTTTTCCTGCCAAGGTACATTTAAAGTTACAGGTTGTTTGGATATGTGAGGCTGTAATTCAAAGACACTGCTACATCTCCAATTACATTGTTTTCCGCTCAAACATATTGACACGCTTTCAATCTGTGAGGGGTGTTTTACATACATGGAAGGCAGTTTGCCTCTTTCAAAGCTTTTTCTGTGTCGTAGCTGCTTCTGAAGGTGGGGACCACGTATTAAACCGTAAGAAGAGATATGAGCCTATCTTCACAGAAGAGATCACCGTTCATCCATCCGTGCTTTTCAATTTATAAGTGGAAGTAGCCGCCTAGATTTTCGCTGAAGATAGCGTTTAAGAGTTACTATCAACACACTCCCAGCGCCCTAGATTCAAACAAACACTTTCCAAGCATGATCTTACTTTCAAAATTTCTCTGCAGTGTCCAAGGTTACCAAGATCCCGTATCATGGCGAAAAGTGGTTTAAACAAGCTCATCTTGATTTAGAGGATTACAAACCTTTTCATCAAGCTTCTCCTGAAACACAGAGAGGGTATCACCGCTATCTTCCATTTTTCATATTCCTTTCTGATGTATTATGCTCCTCTTATGAAAGCCATAATGAAATATTTCACTTAAAGGAGGCTTTGTCGAATTTATGCCTACCATGTCCGCTATCGATGCATTTTACTGCATGTGCAACTAAACCTTCCTTTACTTTTTGTCCAAAAGCATAGAGAAAATGGCATCTACTATCCAAAAGAATATTCACTCCTCACAAATCCCTTCCTCTTTTTCATCATTCCTTGATCAAGATTATCTTCATGCACCAAAATAGAGAAGAAAGAGGTTCTTCAAGGATCTATTCATCGACTCATTCGTATTTTTTGCCACTATCCCTCCTGTTCATGTGTCTCCTACTCACCATCCATCGCCTAGTGCTCTTGTCTAGTAGGCCTACACCTAGAAGACTAGAATGATCACCGGGCAACAAGTCAAGCAAAGAAGAAGGAGAGGGCAAGAAAAGAAGCAAGAAGGACAGAAAGAAGGACTCAGGTCATGAATGAGGGACACCAAGCTACAGAAGAAGGAGAGGCGGCGGAACACCGCAAAGAGATAGGTGATGAAGGGTGAGGAGGGTGACTATTGAAGGACACAGGAAGGAGATTAAGACAGCAGCTAGCTAGAGATTGAGGGACAAAGAAGCAATGTAAAGTGATGAACAGCAATGTGCACATTAGCCTGATGAACAAATATGATGAGGAAATGCCAGCCATGCAAGATAAAGAACAAAGAAGCTGAAGGCTGCCACCCAAACAGTTGACAAAGATTGTTCCTAGCAAGAGAAATTTCCAAAAAGACCCCTTCTAACATGCCAAGGAGAAAAGCGCCGTGTTGGCTTTTCAAAGGCAAAAGCAAAGTTTGGGAAAGTACAAAGCATGAGGAATTAGCTATTATCCCGATCGAAAGCGATGATAGTATGTATGAGGCCGCATCTTAAAAAAAACCTCCTCATCTAAGAGGGGCAACGGAGGTATTACAAAAGAAGATCTTTCAAAGGGCGAGGAATTTCCAACCACTTCTGAGAGCTGAAAATAAAAGGCATAGTTTCTAAAAGTACTTATTCATGAGGCAAGGGCAATTTATGCAGCAAGTAGTGAGGCGTAAAAGGTGCAAGCAAGAATTAAAGAGCTCATTGGTGAGTTTGATGATGAGGAGAAAGACCAAATTTGTATGAAGAGGTGATAGACTACTCAGTTTAGAAAAGCCTTGGGAAATGCAAGAGAGCAAGAAGAATGAAGCTCATTTCCAAGCCTTCACCGCCCTCCTTGAGCAGTGAAATTGATGAAAACAAAGAAGTATGACTTGAGAGCTTAACGCAGTATTTGGAAATGAAGCGAGAGGCTAAACAAGGATCTTGACTTGTTAAAGTAGGAAGAGGACTTCACTTTCTGTAAGCTAAACTTACTGTCAAAGCAACTGAAAGGTAAGACAAGAGAAATTGGAAGAAGTTACATGGCAGTGTTACCAGTACCATGGGGAAAAGCATATCAGGCCCTTATATTTTAGCCCCCGGTACTAAGATAGTTACAGAATCTGATATCATGGCGTTAATTTTAGTCTTTTTCGACAACTTTTTGTTTTTTGGCATTTTTTAGTTTTTGGCTTTCTAAACTCATAATTTCGCCATTTCATTGAGATGAGTTGTCAAGCGAGGAGGATGACATCATTTGGATGCCATAATTCCATGAAAGGTGTATCCAGCGATTTTCGGCATTTGGAGATCATTCGCCCTCAAATTGGCAGCACTTTTTCGCACATTCTCGCCCGCCATATCGTTAGCCTACTATTTTCCGGTTTTTTCACACGTATAGTTTTGGATGACTCCAGCCTTGGATTGATATTATTTGGGCCAGCTTGGCATGGACGAGATCTTTTCCCCAAGCCCTCGTGAGCCTCATTTTCACATCGGGAAGGCTGCCCATTGCATCCGCTGTCGTGGACCTTTTTCGTACAAATATACATTTTTTGTAATTTTTGAACTCTGCAACCGCTTTTCCCAAATGTGTTAAGTCATTTTTTATCATTGGGAAATGAGATGTAAAGTCAATATAATTTCCGTTTTTAGCATTTTTTTGTATATTGTTGGGTGTGGAGCCTCGATTATCTTGTTTACTTTGTATCACGCTTAATTCGTATCAGTGCGAAGGTGAACGCCGCCCGAAATTTAATCGTCGCCGGGTCCAGGGGGGCGGCAGGGCCGCGGGGAGCCCCCCCCCCCGGCGGGGCCCGGCGCGCCCCCGAAGCTAAAAAATAGATGTAAAATTGCCTGTAAAAGAGCAGTAATTTTCAACAACCCGGGCCGTTCACTGTGCGAATGATCCGACTCGCGCAGGTGAAGCTATGTTTAGATTAGGCTTTTTTGTCTTGGGAGTGCAACCCTGTATATATGGGGGCATTGTATTACGGCCGTGTATTATGTGTGTATTCTCGGAGCGAGAAACGAGAGGGAGACCGTAGAGAGAACGGAGGATATTGGCGGCCGGATCCGCCGTAGGTTTTGTCTCTTCATTTTTGGCTGATAATAAAGGAAGGACTGGCTTGCTCGTGTGACGTAGCCCAAACTGGGTAAACCACGATATCCGTGTCTCTTCAGTTTTATGTGTTTTGTGTGCTTGTATTTTTCCTGATATTTGGCAAGCTCATTGCTCAGAATATTTAATTTTCTAACAACCTATCGGAGCCAAGGTCTATTTAATACAGTTCCATATGTAAAAAAGAAGGGTTCCCGGTTCAGGGAGGAATGTATATGACGATGGTAAGTTTAGGGTCGAGAAATTCTAACGCGAAACTTTGCGCTCGTGGAAGATGCAGATGGAAGATTATCCGTATCGAAAGATCTATACCTACCATTGAGCGGAAAAACAAAGAAGCCACGACTATGATGTACGCTAATGGAACACTTCTATAGGTGCTAGCACCTTTTAACAAAGACGTTTGTGTCTTGCGGCGTCAGCCGCCTTCAATATTTCGATGAAAACAACAACGTAGGTTTGGATACGCGTACGTTGGCGAACCGTATGAAAAGCCCTCACCCCCGTTAAACAAGGTATTTCTTATGAAACGACTTACTAATATGAAGATGTCTTTAAGGTGATCCGCCAGAACATTTAAATGAATTTAATACAAAGCGATTAGTCACCAAGTTCAGAGGGTAAACTTTGATGATGCAGTTAGAGCTCATTCTTGTGCTCATTGCTGCAGAGTTGAATGGCTTAGTAATGGCCATTAGTAACTCGTTCGGATCTAGTACTTCTAAAGTTTGATGATGTTGTTGGTGCTATCCTAGCGAGAAATGCGAATACTGGGCAACACTTCGGTGAGACATCGTACGCTGTTGAGTGCAGAGTCTAGGGGAAGAAGAATGGAAAGAGTGGAAAGAGCTTGGAGACGTGCAACTGGTTATGCGTATCCAAGTCCTCGATCGGGGAGGTGTGTCGAATTGCGGAAAGAAAGGACACCTAAAGAAAGACTGAGATTCTGAGAAAAGAAGGATATTACATAAAGAAGAAAGAATCATGAAGCAAATGTGTTGTGTGATGTGTTACAAGATGCTTTGATTCTTTTCTTTTCGAAAATGTTACCGATTCTTGTTGTAGATTCAGGCTTCATTCCATGCCAATTCGATAAGAAATATTTTCATGACTATGTCCAAGGAGATTTTGGACAAGTTCGTTTGGGTGATGATAAACCCGTAAAAATTGTTGGAATGGGTAAAGTTCTTGTAAAACAAATGTAATGGAAACCAATGTCATTAAAGGAGGTAAGGCATGTTCGTATCCAAGAAAATCTGGATTTCAATGGTGAAGTAGGCGGTGAAGGTTGTGTGACAACTTTTCACAGAGCAACTTGAAGGTCACCAAAGGAGCCTCGGTAATAGCAAAAGGTGAAAAGGTTGGTACATTGATGGTAATGGTATTTCTAACTCTCAGCACGTTTAACTTCCAAAGGAGCAGAGGCAAGACAGTGGTATCAGGGCTTCCCATATTGCTGTGAGTGAGAAGGGAAATGAAGATTCTTCACTCAAGAAAATTTGTCATGTTTGAAGAATGTTGATTTGGATTTTCAGGAGAATTGCATTTATGGAAAGCAGAAGAGAGTTTACTTTCGTAATTGGGGAAAGAAAAGAAGAGCGAAAAAATTGAGTCAGTATGTTGGTATGTATGGGGACCGTTTGTACTATCCCCTCGGGCTCTTCGTTATTATGTTACTTTTATTACGATGCAACTAGAAAACATGGATTTATTGTATTCGCGAATAACCACATTTATACTTTCAAGAAATGGAAAGCTAAGTTGAGAATAAACAGTATAGCTAGCGGCCCCACCGTACAACGGAGCGTATATTGCGCTAGTGAGTTCAGGATAGGTACTGCTCAGTATATGGAATCAGAGAGAGGAAGATGGCTTCAAGAACACCACAAGAAAATGGTGTGTTTAAAGTGATGAATGTAACAATCGAAGAGCCAAGAAGGTGCATGAGATTGCACATGATTGCTCAGTAATTTTGGGCAGACAACAGATACTCAATGCTTTCTGTTTATCTAACAAATGAAGAGGGCCTCCCAAGTCCCTAGATGTAGTATCCGTAGGAAGCATGGATGGGTAAAAGGAACTACTCTTTTTTAAAGCCTTTATTGTGAGGCCTTGTCCATATTAATAAAGAAATAGAACAAGTCAGAGAAACTAAAGAAATGTACTTTTATTGATATGGTGTTAACAGATTTTAACATTTCGCTATATGATTACAGAAATCACAAACTATTAGAGCAAGAGAGATGTAATATTCAATGAAAAGGTCCCCAGATAAGAATCACAATGAGAAAAGAAGCAAGAAAAGAAAGCAAAGAATACACGGTTCTTGATGAGATAATCAGTAAAGGTACTGGAAAATAATAATAATCAACAACCACAAAGAAGAGTAATGGTGCACCTCACATCTCAAAGTGGTGTTAGAAGATCTACCAGATAAGTAGACCCCAACGATACTCTCCTTCATTATATTATTTATCATTGACCGATTCTCGTGGAACCCCGTTGGGTCATAAGAAGGAAGGTGTTGAAAGGTGAAGAAGGGGAGTAAGCGTGGAAGAAGAGATGGACCTCAATGCATAACCACTGATTTAGCCAAGTTGCCCTCACAGTAAAACTACATTGCAAAATAAATGGGTTTACAAAGTAAAGGAGAAGATGGAGGAAAACAGAGGTACAAAGCTAGACTTGTGGTGAAGGGGCTTGCATGAAGAAAGGTATTGATTTCTTTATGAACATTTTCTCCCCGTTGTTAAAAATGAATTCAATCGAACCGTTTTAAGTCTTGTAGGCAACAAGATTTACATCTTGAATGCTTTCAGATGAAGAGCAAGATTTTCCATGGAGATTTGAGGAAGAGATATACATAAAGAACTTAAGGATATGAGGTAAAAAGGAAAGAAAAATTGGTGTGCAGGTTAAAGAAGAGCTTGTATGGCTTAAAAACAGCTCCAAGGCAAATGGTATCAAAATTATGTGTTTATGTCCGAACAAGGTTATAACAGATGTCACCTCCGACTACTGTGTTTATCCGAAAAGGAAAAATGATGGCATGAGACAGGGCATCGTTATTGTATGTAGACAGATATGTTTACAGGTGGTTCGAAATATGTATGAAAATAACAAAGTCTAAAAGAAATACAAATCTACTTGCAATGAAGGATTTGGAGTCAAAACAACCAGTAAGGAGATAACTAGGAGATGGTGAAAACTAAGTTAACACCTGCCTTAATGAGTACATAGAAAAGGTGTTGAAAAGATTTAATATGTAATGCAAACCGCTAGTACAATCTCCTTTTTGCTAGCCATTTCAAACTTAGTAAGGAGATGTGCCCAAAGACCCAAGAAGACATGGATTATATGTCTAAAGTTCCATATGCATCAAGAAAGGAAGTTTAATGTATGCAATGGTCATACAAGGCCCTAAGTATTGCACATGGTGGGGAGCTGTAAGGTGAAAGGAACAATCCAGAAAGAACATTGGACAGAAAAGAAATGGATTCTCAGATATTTGAGAGGTACCACAAATCAAGCATATGTTTGGGTGGTTCAACATTGGCTTTCTGTTGTTATGGATATGTTAGATGCAGACATATGTGGACAGAGATAATGGTGGAGGAGCACTACAGAGATAGACACATCGAAGAGGTGGAATGTACTGTCACTAGTTTCAAAATCCAAAGTGTTGTTGCACTTTACCAAATGTGGCCGAGTATGTTGCCGCTACAGAGGCTAGCAAAGAAATGATTTGGTTACAAAGGTTTATGGATGAATTGGGTAGTTAATGATAGGCACTATACGCTGATAGCCAAAGTGCTATTCATCTTGCAAAGAACTCAAAGATTTCATTCCGTGACTAAACACATACATCTCAAGTACCATTTCATACGGTCGTATTGGAAGATGGAAGAAGCTGAAAAGATAAAGGCACTGAAGCAATCTCAGCAGAGAGCATCAGCACTGTGGGAGAACTGAACATGCTCCTGGCTCAATTGGTCTTCAAGGATGACGATGAAGATGAGGAATAGCCAGTCCAAAGAGGAGTCATTGTCCAAAGAATGAAGTGCGCGGTGGAGTTACATAATCACTTCAAGTGGGAGATTGTTGGGGTGTGGAGCCCATTATCTTGTTTACTGTATCATGCCTTTGGACCCCCGTACCGAAATGGGCGAACGCCGCCCCGAAATTTAATCGCGTCGGGGTCCAGGGGGCGGCGTCGGCTGAGCCCCCCCGTGGGGCTCGGCGCGCCCCCGAAGCTAAAATAGATGTAAATTCGTTTGTAAAAGTATAGTAATTTCTAGTCAACTTGGGCTGCTCATCAGGCGAATGATCCGACTCGTAGAAGTTATGTTTAGGATTAGGTTTTTTGCTCCTAGAAGGCAACCCCCTTGTATATGGGGGCATTGTATTATTACTGTATTATGTGTGTATTCTCGTGAGCGAGAAACGTAGAGGGAGACTCAGAGAGAGAACGAGTATATTGCGCCTGATTCGCCGTAGGTTTTGTCTCTTCATTTTTGGCCGGATAATAAAAGGAAGGATCATTGCTCGGGTGGACGAGTTCAAACCGGGTGAACCACGATATCCGTGTCTCTCCTCGGTTTTTATGTTTAGTCATTTTCCAGATGGTGGTGTTTCATTGTTCAGAATATTTAATTTTCTAAATCGTATATTTATGGATATTTTATGCTCGGCTTCTGCAGCCTCGCGATTGCTTAGATATTTTGACTTCCACAATGTGGATGTCGTGTTGTTTCCGGCATGAGGTTTTCTCCCAAGCCTATTTATTCCATGGTTTTCAGCTGAATCAGGCTGAACTCGAGAGAAGAATTAATACATTGGTCATATGGTTTTGAAGAATACACTTGTGTTATGATTTTTGGACCGCCTCTGGATGCTTTTCGTGAACATGAAGGATTGTTGATGGATTCCATGACATGGTAGAATGGTATATGTTTCTTGATATGTTTTTGTCTTCTAGTTTTCATTCATAATATATTTTTGCTGATATGGATTTCCAAGAGAGATTGATTTTTGAGATAGTGCCCATGGAGGCACTGTACTCCTGAATTTCCATAGCTTGATGTTTTCTTCTTCCTTAGTTATGCTAAAGCACCTTTAACGTTTTAAAATTTAAGGATAATGTTTGTTGTTTTATTTTATGTTCTATGCATGTTGAGCAGGATGTATGGTGTCTCGCTCACTCATGTCGGCTCCGTCTCCGTCCTGGGAACTTCCTCTTTGACCCATTTTTTCATCATCTCTGTTTAATCAAGGAGGTTTGTCTCAGATTTAGCTCCTTGCCTAAAACTATGAAAGCTTGTTTGTCAAAGTGCCCAACGACTTAGAGACTATTTTTAGGCGTTCCGCGTAGTTTATGAGTTGTTGGGTTTGTCTGTGTTTTTCCTGCAAGTTCTATTGTTTATTTCCTTGCCAGAGTGGTCTTATACCTCTATGTATTAATGGAATGTTTGATTTCATATTAATTAGCTCATAGTTTGTATTTTTGAACATGATTACTTGGTTTGCTATAAAATGTTTATTGCCTGTTATCAATTAGTTAATTTGAAATCCCTTTGTCTTTCATGCTTCTAATCAAGGGTCTATTTGTAAAATCCATTTCTTCAAAGATCCCTTCACCGTGAATCAAATCAAATTTCACACAGCTTTGGGCATCATTTACCTCCAGCAGCTTCCTTGACCTGTTTGACCTCATAGCCCAACTTATCTACATCTGTTATCCAGCTTTGCAGGATGATCAATTTTATCTCTAAACTTAAAAACTAAAAAAAAAAACCAAAAACACACTTCATAACTAGCCTAATATCGTAACACCGCAAGTAAACACACCGACATCTTTGACATTTGAGAGAGTCTTCCGAGTCCAGAAGGCTAGGCCTTGAAGGGCTCCAAAGCTTGGTTTGATGTTACATCATCATTTGGCTAAATAATCGGCCAAATCACTGACCCTAACATAATGGCGATCACTAAGGGGGACACCAGAGTGATTAAAAACTTAGTTTCCCTCATCTTTAAAGAATTTTGAGATTTACTAGCTGATTGATCATCCCACCGCCTTCCCAACATACGACATCACGGTGGGATTCTTTGAGTCAAAAACATCCTAGGTATCCCTTAGAACTCTCAAAATCTCACTAAACTTAGAAGAGTAATCAGTTGTTCCACCATCCTAGCAAAATGATACCCAAATTAAGAGGGATACTTTCCAAACCCCCAGACTACATAAAACTGGGGAAATCCCCAAACTCTTCTTAGATTGGTTTTTGTCGCGCATCGGTGGTGGACTATGCTGAAGAGAGCACTGCTTCTCTAAAATAACTAAAAAAATCCACCTGCTACCCATCAGCTCTGGGTACCTACTACCTTGCTAAATTCTTAGAACACCATCTAATTGCATTCAATTACTGCCACCCTAACATAATGGCACCGCCTGGCACACCGGGAGATTAAAAAAAAAACTTAGTTTCTCATCTTTAAAGACTTTTTGAGATTAGCCGTATTGACTTATCCCACCGCTCTCTAACATACGAAGTGATTGCTGTGGGGATCTGAATTGGAGTTCAAGTATAGTCTAGAAAAATTTTTATAGACCTTTTAGTCTCCTTCAACTTTTAGTTTAAACCACGTTCTTTAGAATCATTTAGTGTAAACTCTCTCCGTTTCACCATCTTAGCAAAGGATGAATTAGGTTGAAACACTCTAGCATCCTAGGCCGACATAAACCTCAAAAACCACAAAACTCCTTTCAGATTTGTTTTTGATAGTATTGGTGGTGACTTGTTAAATATACCCCAAAACAATCCATAATCCACCTGGTATTCCATTTAACTTAGTAAGTCTTTACTATTTTTCAAAACTCTAGCTACTATCCGATAGACCTACCCCATCACTCACTAGCATAGCGGGAGATGGTGGGACACCGAGTACATAATAGTCCAGCAACTCTTATAGACTCTTTGGTCCTTAGGTACCAAAATGTTATGTGCCCTGCATCATTTTGGGAGTAAAATCTTTTTTTGTTCTCATCACCTTTGTAAAGTGTTGAAACAAGTCTAGGATACTTAACAAACCATAGGGCTGCATATAAAACCTCGTAAAATCCAAAAACATTCTTAGATGAAGAATGGTGGACCATAGCTATCTCTCACAACAACAACCTGGGCCCACCTCGGCGTACCCACCAATTCATCCTTTTTATTTTGACCATCTTTCACCTTATAAAGCTTAGAAAAACCACTATCCAAAAACATTCCCCAATACCATTTTCTTAAACTTCTAATCTAAAACTGCTTCACGAAGAATTAATACCAGTAGCTCATCCGTACCCAAATCCCCTAATACAAGAGATGACCCGCAGAAGCAGGATTCTCGTGGCAAGCTTCAACCGACCATCTGCTATCAGGATCCATCCGTAGAACAAGATTTAGCCTAAACATCGCACTATCCTACTAGATTCACTCTTGAATTAGAGTCATCACAAACTCTTCCCAAAAGCAAATCATATAGTAAGATAAATCTCATGATCTGAACCCCCTGCATCCACCACAGAGTCCTATTAGAGAAGTCACCCACCACTCCTCCCATCGCCTTCTGACCTGGTTCTTATCATCCTCAGATCTGTCAGTAACCAGATCACTAGTCCAAGTTCATCCGCCACACTCCGGTCAAACCACCACCGTTCAAACCACTTCATTTCACCCTACTAGTCTCATTCGTACATCACCCATTAGCTCCGCCTCATGGCAAATTGGCACGCACTTCTTTGGTGTTGCCACCGCCTCTAGCTCCTCTCCAAACAAATATCAGACAAAAATCCCACACTTTACCGAGAAGACACCACCACACCTCAACAGCATATAAGTAGTGATGACCGATGCTTATGAATACCTGTAGGTGTACAAGACTTAGATCGCTTTCAAATGAGAATATTCACCAAAGTCTTGCGTGGTGGAAACCGGTGCGTGTCTTAAAAGCTTGGCTCCAAGAATATCCATGATATCCCGTAACTACATCAAGTTTTCAGAAATAGGTGGGAACCGAAGAAACCGTATTCGTATCCCCGCGAATATAACAACCGAAACGGGAAATGGGGAAATGTTTTCACTGCATTCAGGGTTCAATGCTGTACATAACTCCCCTTCCACCTCATTTTAAACCTCCACTTGGTTTAGCTTTGGAAAAATTCCTCGAGGGGTTTGATCCCGATATGACTTATCATCTCGAGAGACAAGGATCCCCCTACCTTAGAGGAAATGCAACAAGAGCTATAAAAGGTAGAAAGCAATCTTTCTGGTTCGAAAAAAAAGAGCTAGGACTAGATCAGAAAGAAAGGTCATCTATAGAGATGAGGTTCCACTTCATCACCTTCCCTAGATCCCGCAATAGATGACTTAGTCAAATCCATGGCTAAAATGTGGGAAAAGATAAATGAAAAGGCTCCTATTAGGGACAACCACCAAAACCCTCCAAACGTAAAACCTAAATCCTAACTTTAGAAGGGAGCAAAAATTTCAAAATGCATCAAGGGAAAAATGACCAATGACAGGGCCACTTTTCACTGAAAAACTCATGTAGAAGAGGATGATACAGGGATACGTAACCTCTTGAGAAAGTCATCTAAACCTCATAGGATCTAATAGTGAGAGTGAGGTGTACCTCGTGGGTTGTGCGTTAAACAAGCCTTTTCGCCTCGATCAAGATGAGACCAACTATGAAGATCTTGACGATCCTACCATAGATTTTTCAGAATCGTCATAGAAGCTCGCTGCACACAGACCTAGAAGTAAAGAACTAAATGACAACAAGTCAAGAAAGGTAACTCGCATACTGCTAAAGTCCCCAATACCATCCCCAAGAAAACAATAGCAATGACAAAATCAAGGTTGAGAAGATCGACCAAAGTCAAGCCAAAGTTACCCAAACTAGTCCTCTCTCGCATACTCCGGTACTTCTTCAAAGGTCACCGAAACAACTATGGCAAATAAAATCCCTAAACAAGGTCAACGAATATAGATAAGTACGTAGCTGGTAAGCTTCGAAACAATATATCTAAACTTCAAGTTCCTTTAGCTTTGAAGGCGAAATCGCTAAGATCAAAATCACTATGCCTCTCTTACCGAACTCATTGCCCAAAACTTTATAAATCCCAAGTACTAAAAGTCTTAAATTTAGGGAATGATGCAAACACCGTTAATTCCACTGGCTGACATTCTGGTTATTGTCATTCAAAGGTAGAGGGAAACAATTCCAAGAGGGAGCTACTCTTCCTTTTACATTAGCTCAAACATCCACGACCAAATCCCACAATGCCATGCTAGACTCCGGCGCCCGCATAATCTTATGTCAAGGCAGTAATGGAAAGATTAGGCTTGGAAATCACAAGCATCATACAAAAGACTTGTATTTGTATTTGATTCAAGCAGTCCAATGCCCGGTTTGATCAAAAGACCTTGTTTTAGTTCCGCAATAACACTATGAAACATCTTAATCATGATAGGAGTGAGAAAATATATTCCTCCCCAAGTACGGGATGCTCCTGTCCAGATCTTGGGGAGCTAAACTTTGTTGGGAATATCCAACCGGACATGCTCAGGCATGCTGCCACCATTCCTATGTTTGCTAGACCTGTATCATTTCTACTGCTTAATCACATTACGAAATACAATATTAAATAAGATAGGCCGTGATAACATTCCAATGTGTTCTTTGCGTTCCGAATTAAAATTTCTTTTCATTATGCATATTGATGTAAACATGGAGGAGGCACGAAGAAACCGATATAGACCTAGATCAACCTATCAGCTTTTCCCCGGTGCCTTATGTGATGAACTAGACACTCAAATCTACCATGACTAAGGTGAGCAATGTGTCTGAGGAAAGTAAGTTTTCCTTCCCTCAAGTAGGATTAGAACAAGAAGTACAAACTCGATGTACTATCAAGCAAATGTCTTAGTTTTAGTCAAATACCCTGAAGAGGACTTCAGGAATCTCTTTCCGTGAAGGCTTCGGCATTTATGTATTATAAACCCGTTTTATGACAAAGGAGCTCCGAATGTTTCCATACCTCAAATATTTAATGCATCATAGACCCTCCACTTAAAATGAAGCTTTAACTATAACCTCATAGCCTCAAAATCTTGAGAAAAGACCCGTACAGTCCTATGAAAGAAAGAACGATAGTTGCAATCCTAGCATATCCGAACCATCGAAATTAGCTCATATTCTCGTCTTTTCGTCAAGAACTTAGAAAATCCAAAATCGTAAATCTCTGCGAATACCAATTTCTACGCGTAAACAAGAGAAATTACCGTGTCACTACCTTCTCAAAGAATAGTTTTTACAAGAGAAATCACAACAATCAAAATAAAATGAAAGGACTGTAGGATAAAACAATTTCGGTCATAGAGTCTCGCTGATTTTAGGAATAAACCCGCATATCCTTTATACGAGATTATGTTTTTTCATTTCAAGACCATGATTTACCAATTAAAGGTGCTTTTAATCGTGTATGTTTGGTAAGATGATGTTTCGTGTCATGATCATAAGATTCTTTGCAAAGTAGACAAATTTTAAAGATTTTTTCAAGTTTGTAGAAGTAGATTCTGATTTCAAGTTCAAAATTGGTAAACCACCCAATGTCAAGTCTCGTTTCATGAAAGCTATGTTCTGGGGCGAATGGGAGATCTTATTCATACCTTGATGATGCCAGCGATTTATTTTAAGAATGACCAAGAATACATGCATTACTTGAGGAAATCATGCTAGCATAAAAGGAGTGGGAATCACATTCAGAGAGGTACAAAGGGAGGATATCAAGTTGTTTAGGAGATTCTTGCATGAATCCCTATGTCATGTTAGAGAGAGAAAATTTCCTGCAGTTTTTCTTTTCAGAGTTGAGTGGGGTCAGAGAGGAGATCCTTACGAGGATAAGATGCTTAAATTCCGTCATTTCAAGATTTTTGAGTCGTGAAACATTTTCACCATTGGTGACATACTATTGTTTAAAATATTAAAAAAAAAATAGGAAGTCAAAACATTAAAAGTGCTGTAAAAGATACAAATGAAGATAGAACAAAGGCCCCATGTTCCAAAACATACCTTCTGGGAAAGGAAAAGTCTAAATGCCGCTACTAGTGCTCCAATGTCTGTTTGAATCATTATCTAGCCTAATTCTATAATGGAAAAGAAAGTTAAATTGGTTTGCTGATAAGTTAGTGAGTGCTAAGATAGTCAGTGATGGTGTAAGATTGACTTATCACGGTGAGGCTTAGATTAGGGAGAGATTCGGTTCCACATGCCTAAAAATGGTATCCAAAGAGAGAAGCGAGAGATAAAAAACACATTGTACATCTTAGCCCCGCTGTCTAGTTTTTCATAAAATAACATTTCAGTGGAGCTTGTCTTTATGCCGCAAATGCATGACAAATCACCTAGCGTCATAATCCCGATTTGATCATTTAAATTCTAAATTGTAGATTAGAGAATGAAATCCCGTCAAACCGCTTAATCTTGACATTCGATCTAGTTTTCATAGGTAGAGAAATGAAGGAGTTCATCACTATCATGAACTCTGGCAAGATATAAGAGTAGAAATAGAGTAGTTCATTTTTAAAAAAAGAAAAATATACTTTGTCAAAAGGTCAAGAAGGTTCAAATGCGCTAAAAGAGAAGAAAAAATGTTAGAAAGATAGTGGGGTAGGTAGAAATATCATCGAGGAATACCATGCTGTCATTTTCCTCAGAAATAACACTGGTAAGGGCAATTGCCGAAGCCGGATAAGGCACCGGTCTTCATAAGCCGTAATCTGAATTCCGGACACCCCGACGAGGAGCCGCCCTCCCCAAATGGAGCCACCGTTAGCCACCGTATTTTTTTATGTTAGTGATGACTATATCTATATTTGTTTTTTCAGAAGCCGATTTCATGTCAATATGTCATCTAAACCTCCCGAAACTTTTTTTTGCCCTTCACTTTTTCACCACCGTTCTAAAATCAAACCTCATTACCACTATCCTATCTAGTCCCACCTCTCTACCGGTCCGCCCACCGCCCTTCTGGGGCAAATCCAAACGTTTCTTCAAAAGTCTCCCTATGTTAGGAAGGAAGTGCAGATAAATATATTTACTCGAACATTGTATCAAAAGCCAAAAGCCCATCTCATATAAAACACTAACTATAACTGGACTGTATTCGTAAATGAAATTAACAAATGTACTCTAAGTCGCGCCACTTATACTTCTCCCAGGTCTCAAAGACCGCATAAACCTCAATCTCAAGCTGAATTATTAGGTGTTTCTAACAGTTATTTTATGGATCACAGTTGTTAAAAGAAATATAACTTCATCTCTGCATTAAATGCTTGGATCTACGCTAGAGGAACAACGTCGAATGTATTATGAGCCCGAGATGAAGTCATAAAGCAAAAAGTCACTCATCAAAGACCTTATAGCTCTTTCCAAGATGAAAATCACGTAAGAAAAAGACATCACTATCACGCAAACTCGGTAAATTGTCGTGCCCAAAACCTTCATTTACAAGCAGAGGGTTAGGCGCTCCTTTCATCTGGCCGCGCAGGGCGCGGGCCGCATTGGATTTCGTGACGTAAAATTTCCGTGTTTGCCTCTACCGAATAGTAAAACAATATCTCCGGTGTTTTATGAATGTGACCGTGATCACAGCCAGGATTAGAGTTTGAAATATGCTACCAAAGGAAAAAAGAGTCCGGTATGATAAAGGAGGTCATCCTCAAGCTAAATCAAGGTGAATTGTCGAATCAAGAAAGGCATGTCATTAGTAAAAATTCCAATCATAAGAAGCCTGCTTGTCCACAGGATCAAATGGAATAGATGCCGGCAACAAAGCATTTACAGGAAGAAAGAAAGTTCTTGGGTTTCTAAAAGGCATCGACTTCCATAGTCACAGAGACTATCCTTCAAATAGTTTGTCATGAGATGACAAAAACAAATGATGACATTTCTGCTTCTGTACTCCTCGTGAGTGTAATAAAGACAAGACATTATTAGGGTTTTTTCTCAAGTAATCGTAGTGTTTGCAAGCAAGAGTTGCCATCTTGATGTTTTTTAAGTTGATTGCTTACCATCATAATCAAGCAAACTCACATGCAGCCTTATCACATAATCCACATACTGGCTAAGTGAAGGGCCTCCTTTTATGAGCAAGATGGCCAAAAAGCTCTGGATATTGTTAAAGACTGATTGATCTAAGAGATGCGTGGAAAGAGACAAAGGAAGAAAGCTAAAAGGTCTTTTACACCAGGTAATGATATGTTTATGATACAAAAGTATTGGTTTTCCTATTCAAATGAGAATGTCCGTCAACCGTACCTAGGAAAGGAGATAATATTGAATATATGCATGTAAAGAATACTAAAAAGGAGCAGCTTTTTTTAAAGGAAATGGTTAAAGCCAGATCCCACTATCTCGCCCGTGTCTAAAGGAGTCTTTGAGTAACAGAAGTATAGTGTGAAAAGCATGCAACCTAAAGAGGGCGCTTACAAATTGTGGAGAAGCTTGTAAATCACTCGGGAAGCAAGAATATCAAACAGTGATGCTGAAGAACACATGCCATTCTGTTAAATGACAAACAATGCCAAGGTTTGTCAAAATGCTCTTTCGACACCTACTACTTTTCGTATTTACGCTCAAGAAGGAAAACAAAGGGTCAAAGTTGAGCTATAGAATGCACATGAATAGTACAATGTTATAAGTAGACAAAGAAGTGGTTTGATAGATTGTCAGCTTTGGGAGTTTAATAGCCGATCTTTTTCATCATTCCAAAGGACGATGTGGCATGATAATATAATTTATAAGCAAGATTGTGTGTCAGAAGATACCTTTTTCTAAATCAAAGATCCGAAGAAGACTCGAGGTTGCTATTTCAAATTCTTCTCAGAACCAGGGGTCCCACAAGCTCTATCTACAAGTTCACGGGTACAGAGGATCACTATTTTCGCTTTCGGAGAAAGATTTTAAGACAAGTTTAGGCATGTTCATCATAAAAGGAAAGGGTGCCATATCAAAGGTATTTTGATAAAATAGGTATCAAAGAAAATTTCTTTTTAAATATACGAAGGTGAATAGAGCATAATCAAATACAACTACATTTTGTACCGTTATCAGAAAATAGATTTTAAAGTAATACTCCCGCATTTACAGGAGAGGCCTTGCTACTTTTGTAGCAGCCTCGGAAAAGACATTTTTAAATTCGAAATCAAAAGCTTAAATCTATCTTCTTACCAAGTGGCGAGGCACTCATAGGCTCTTTGATAATAAAAGCAAAGGTCACATTTTCAAAAAAAAAAGACCAAAGGATCACCAACAGAGTCATTGTTCAAGTTTATATACATATTCAAATGACAAGGCCACAGCTTGAAAACAAAATGTAGTTGAAAACCAACGTTATTTTTCAAAAGTTTAAGACCGTTGAAGATTTGTTTTGAAATGACATAAGAGAGTAAGGTCGAGAAATCTTTTCATTCTCTAAACCGAAAGCAAAACCCCGTGCTCCAGGCTCAGCAACACCGAACACCCCAGCAAGAGCCGTAGCCCCGATGGAGCCACATGCGACGCGCCCGAAAATGCGCGCGACGTGCCTCGGGAGGCGTTGGTGACCGACGCGTGCTGGCACGACGCAACAGACAAACAAGCGACGCGCCCGTACGCCACCCCGACAGCCGGGACCCGACCGGCCGCCCGAGCCGGGTCCTTGTGTGCCGTTCTTTCTTCAAAAGAGTGCCGCGCATGCTTGAGGGTCGGCATTTACTCCTAGCCCTCTCCCAAGGGTTTTTCATCAAAATTTAAGGTATTTTTATATATTCCCCATCGATTTCGTTCTTGCTAAGTGACAAGAAGGTTTAAAAGCCTCGTTTCGAACTACAAGCAGGGAGAGAAAAGGTTAGAGCAAAAGTCGCCGAGTTAGACCTTGTTTATATATCAAACATATATGCTAAGAAAAGATGTCTAAAGGTCAAGATCAAATTAAAGGTGGCATGTCCTAGTTTTCAAAACTTTCAAAACCTTATGACCTTGTCATTATAGCTAAAAACAAATTCTTCTACACGGTGATCAAGTATTGAAATGTATAAACATATTTGCCTGCTCCAAAGGCACCTACAGAAATAAATGGTTTTGAAACTAAGAACAGATGTTTTCATTTTAAAGATCGGTGGATCCTACTTTCACAAACATCAAAGGTCAAAGGCTTTTCCTATAAAGATCCGTGTTTTGATTAAAAGGATTGTATATAGAGACAACAATAGGTCTCAAGAGAAACTTTCCACACTGTCTCTCAAAGGCTCATTATTAAAACGTTGAAATGCAACCAAGAAAAAGGGGATTTTGACATATTTGTTTTGAAAAAGAGAACTCACATAGTTTTTGCCAAACCCGTGTAGTCTTCTAAAACTTCAGTTATTTTTTGCTCCAAATGGTAAAGGATGCCTAAACATATGTATGGAAGAAGGTGGATAAGATTAGTGGACTGTTGGCACACTTATACAGGCGAAGTTTTTAATGATTGCAAAAGTTAACATGTGGAAAGGAGTAAGAGTGTATTGAGTGGCATTTCTCAAAACCAGGAATAAAGGTATCAAACACTTACATAAACTTCTTTTCAACATCCACTTTCTATTATATTGTTTCTACCGAGAATTTTAAAAGATGTAGTTCTGGGGATAATGGTGATACTGAGGGTGTTGTTGATGGTTGAATTTTAACATTGGAGACAGAGGTATAGATATGTGTTGACTTTAAATTCATTAGGCAAAGAGAACTTTTCCAAAACATCAAAATCGATATTTCACCTAACCTAGGTCCGCCTTCTTCTTTTCACATGAGAGCTGGTTCATTTTGAAGAGTTACATAGACATTCTTAAGGGTGAGTAGCAGAGCCATTTTCTACACAGTTGTCGATATTGAATTTATTGAAGACATAGATGTAGTATGTTGATTGACCCTCTGATAAACTCTACCAGTAGTGGCAAGATTCTCAATACTGCATTGCAGTGAATTGTATACTTAGAAATTGACTTTGCTATACACATCTTTATTGAGAATTTTACTCATGGCGTGCTTACTTGTATGTGGAAAGGCTCATTTTATGGAGAGCGTAGTTGTGTAATCCACAGTCAAGGTGACCGTCCACATTGTTTTCTCTGTCCAACAGATAGATGACAGCGTCAATCCGTAGGGGCGTTTGAGCATGTGGAAGGAATTTTGCCTCTTTTCAAAGTGCCACGATTCTCTGCATTCACGAGCGGTCCACATAAGAGACATGAGCTCATTCGGCGAAGATCAATGCTCATCCATCCGTGTTTTCGCTCTGCTGAAGGGCCGCTGATTTTTGCCGAAGATAGAAGAAGCGAAGAGTTTTTTCGCCATTACCCATTTCAGCTTCCCGAGATTCAAACAAAAACACTTCATGGTTGATCTGATTTCAAAATTTCTCCACAAAGGGTTCCATATGTCAAGATCCTCGTATCATGGCGAAAAGTGGTTTAAACAAGCTCATTCGATTGAGGATTACAAACCTTCATCAAGCCCTGTGATAAGAGGGTACTTACCGTTATCGCTTTTTCATATCTTTCTTGACGCTGCAGTTCTGCTTATGAAAGCCATATAATGAAATATTTCACTTCAGAAGGAGTGTTTGGTTCAATGAGTCGGCGCAGAACTGGGCTTACCATCGATGCATTTACCACAGTAGCCTAAACCTTCTTACTTTTTTCCAAAAGCATAGAGAAAATGGTATCCATCGTCCAAAAGAAGGCTCCACCTCAAATAGTCCTTTTCATCATTCCTCATCAAGATTATCTTTCATGCACTGCCTAGTAAAGAAAGAGGTTTGTGGGATCATTCATCGCAACACCGTATTTTTCCACCGGCTCCCTCCTCGTTTCATGTGTCTCTCCTACTCGCCTTGTCTATCGCCTGCCACTTTATTAGAAATGCACCAGAAGACTCAGAATGATCATCGGGCACCAAGTCAAAGAAGAAGGAGTGCTAGAAAGTAAGAAGTAGCGATTGCAAGGAAGGAATGCCACCGTTGGAGTGAGGACAAACAAGCTCAAAGGTGAAGAAGGAGAGGCAGAACATCAAAGAGCAGACAGGGTATTAGAAGCAAAAGCAGTGATATTGAAGGACAGCAAGAAGCAGATATTGAATATAAATGAGAGATTGAGGACAACAAAGAACAGAAAGTAGATGAATGTTAGAAACAGTACACATTGATGAACAAAAGAAGGATGATAGTCATGGAATAAGCAAAAGATAAAGAACAACAAGCTGAGGCTGCCACCTCAAATGCTGGACAAAGATTGTTCCTAGCAAGAGGAAATTGCCCAAAAGACCCCCTTCTAACAGCCATGAGGAAAGCGCTGGTGTTGGCTTTTCAGCAAAAGAAAAGTCAGAAAGTACAGCATGGAGGTGAATTAGAATATTATCCCCATCCAAAGCAAGTGATAGTGACAATGAGGTCGCATCCTGAAAACCCCTATCTGCACAAAGAGGGAAAATTGAGTGTATTAAGGTAGACTTTCAAAGGGGCTTATGAATTCCAACCACTGGAGGTTGTTAAAACAGACAGTAAGCCATGCAGCTATTCATGAGGCAGCAAGAATTAAGTATAAGAAAGAGTGCTAAAAGGCGCAAGCAAGAAATTGAAGAGCTCATTGGTGAGTTTGAGGAGGAAGAGGATAGGAACAACTTAGGCGGAAGAGGCTCAGGGACCATCGGGGCTTAGAAAAGCTGGAAAGCAGAGATGGCAATAACAAGTCATTTCAAGCCTTTCTCCTCACCGCCCTCCTTGAGTAGGAAATTGCGGAAAACAAGAAGCATGGCTTTGAGAGCACAGATTGGAAATGAAGCTTGGAGAGGTGGAAGGTGATCTTGAGCTGCCAGCAGCATGAGGACTCTTCATTTTCAAGGTAATCATCAGCAAAGTAAAATTAAAGGAAAGACAAGAGAGAATGCTAAAGAAGTCAAGGGTAAGCGCCCAGCAGCTCAATAGTGAAAAGCATATCAGCCCTTGATATTTTACCCCCGCCGAGGATGGCGGTGGGACTGAGGGTCACACACACTACTTTTCGACAACTTTTGTTTTTGGGCATTTTTTGGTTTTTGGCCAAAACCCGTACTTTCTCCATTTCAGCCTTGTTGAGTTTTCAAGTGGAGGAGGACGATACCGATGGATGCCACATAATTCCACATAGGCTCTGTACCATTTTCGTAGTAATGTATATCATTCATTTCTTAAATTGGCTGCAAGTCACCCTCTTGTACATTCCCCGCCTACCATATCAAGAAATTCTGCTATTTTCCGGGTTTTTTCACACAGCAGTGCTGGATGACCGCTGTGCCTCGTATTGAGATGGTTTCAATTGCACCGTAGTGCAGACACAGAGAGCTTTCCAGCAAGCCCTCGTGAGCCTCCTATTTCGACATTGGGAAGGCTGCCTTATTGCATCCAGCAAGTCGTGGACCTTTTTCAGTAATAAATATAAGTTATTTTTGTATTCTTGAACTTCAAATTTGTTTCAACAAAAGGTTAAGCTGTTTTATCATTAAACATGTAAAGTCATATATCTCTGCTAGAGTTGATATTTTTATGGAATATTTTATGCCTTGGGCTTTTGTAAAGCCTCATGACAAGCTTAGATATTTTGACTTGGCCAATGGAGAAGCTAGTTGCTCCTACGAGGTTTTCTCTAAGCCGTGATGTCCATGGTTTTCATTGTAAATCGGTCGAACTGAGAGAAGAATTAATACATTGGTCATATGACTTTTGAAGAAATACACTGGTGTTAGGATTTTTGACCGCTCTTGATGCTTTTGAGGAATGATGAAGGATTGTTGATGGATTCAGACATGGTAGAATGGTATAGTGTTTCTTGATATGTTTTTTGTCTTCTAGTTTTCATCTGAAGGCCACATATTTTGCCGTTATAGATCAAGAGATTGATTTCAGAGATATGCCTGGAGGCACCTCAAAATTCCCCGAATTTTGGCTTGATGTTTTCTTCTTCCAAGTTATGCTAAAGAATTCTTAATCGCTCTTTAGTAACTTATGATAATGTTTGCCAGTTTACTTTATAAGTTCTATGCATGTTGAGTAGGACAGGTATGGTGTGCCCCGCTCACTCATAAGCCGTCCATAGTTCCGTCCATGTGTCTTCATCGATTTTAGATCATCTTGCTGAACCAAGAGGCCTAGTCCCGACCCAGCCTTTGTCAAAATATGAAAGCTTGTTTGTCAAAGTGCCCACTGACTTAGATTCAGAAGCTTAGTGCTCGTGGAAGTTTATGAGTTGTTAGTTATCTCTGTGTGTTTCCCAAAGTCCGATAGCCATTTCCCAAGTTAGAGGGTCTTATACCTCTATGTATGGCTGGAATGTTTGGATTATGGTTAATTGCTAGCTCATAGTTACATTTAACATGATTAATGGCTTTATTATAAATATGGTGTCTATCAACTAAGCTAATTTAAATTCCTTTGTCTTTCACCACCTGTTGTCCATTTAACCCATTTCGCCCAAAGATCCTTCTACCGTGAATCAAATCGGTTCTACAAAGAAGCCTCACATCATCACCTCATAGCTTCTGACCCTTTGACCCCACAGCCTAATTCTTCGTATCTACATCTTGTTATCCAGTTTATGTATTTGATCGGCTTTTATCCCTCACAAACTTAAAAACTAAAACCAAAAACACACTTTACAACTAGCCTAAGACTACACCACAAGTAAACACACCGACATCTTTGACACATTTAGAGAGAGCCTTCTCCGAGTCCAAAGAAGGCTAGGTCCTTGGGCTCCGTGCTTGGTTTATAAGCAGCATTGTCATTGGCTAGCTAATCGGCCAAATCACTGGGACCCTAACACCCACAAGAGTAATAGGAAAACATGGAACATGCCAAGGGGATGGGAAGAGACCATCCCATGCACCATGAGGGTGAGGGTGGAAGGCTTAAATTTGTGGATCATCATTTCTAAACAAAAGAGGACATCACATAGGCGGATGACCTTTCGTCAATGATACAACATGAGACGTTGGCCTCCGGATTCAATGGTGTGATCATGTATGTGATGTGATGCAAGAAGGGGGGTGGGGTTTCACTTGTCAATGTCGAAGAAAATCAAATGATCATATAAAGGATCCGCAATACATAGCAATTAGTATATATTTTCATTGTGAAGGGCACGACCGGAGGATTTCTAGCAAGGACATGGTGGTAGGGGATTGTGCCAAGTCATCTACTATACTAGGAGTGGGAAGCTTTACATGAAGCATTGTTTTAGCATAATAGTTCCTTGGGGATCTGAAGAACCTCTTCTCGAGTTAAAGGGATGTTAGCACCATTACTGCCAAAATAGGCGTGTTGACTCTGAAGATGGGGGATCGGGTGAAAGGATGTAGCAGGGGGCATGTTGTGTTAACGAGGATCGAGTTCCAAGGCTGAGGTCAATGAAGATGAGTCGGGCCGAATATCATATGGATTCGGTGTGTAATCGAAGGTACTGGGGTGATAGAGGATGAGTGGCCACGCTAATCTCAGGGGTCATGCCCACATATCCTTGTCGTAGCACATAAATATAGCTAGTTTAGTACCGCTAGTGTCAGATAACCGAAGGGGGAGGCTTGTTGTCATCGAGATGCTACTGGCTTCCTAAGACATGACGAGATTCGAGGGTAAAGAGGACAATCATGGGTGAGCAGTGAATTTGACACCACAACAAGAACAACGTTTATTCCCGTGAATAATTTGTCCTACTTGGGTTGAGTGCCTTGTTTCTAGCCGTAGTGTTATGGGGTATCAGCTGTATTTTGTTTCGGATTACTCAGGGGATTATCATTTTTCCTTTCCTCTTCTTTTTTGAAGTAGGAGGATTAGTCATACTCTAATGTGTATACACCTTCACCTCGTGGGGGTCGTTTGTATTGTTGCGAAGTTTGGATAAGGAAAGGGAGGCTTGAAAGTAGTTGGAGGATGAGAACGCAGGGGTCATGGATGGCTTTATGAAGGAGGTTGGGAAAAATTGGGCTAAATAGGTTGGAAAATAGAGAAGGCATGCCATATCTTGGAGACATTACCTGGAGGAGGAAAAGGCCGGAGGTGTCGGCCCTCCCCTGGGAAACTATAACTCATGAGAGGATGAGTGTATGGATGTGAAAGGGCTCCAAAGATGCCGTTGACGGCATGGATGCCCCGTGAGGCTGACATACCTAATGATTCTAGAGGATCAAATAAGATGGTATTAACATAACCAAATCAGGTAGATCAAGTCATATTTCAACAAAATCGGGAGGGTGCGCCTTCTTGGTCTGTGGAAGTGAGATGCGTACATCTTTTTCAATAAAAAGGTATGGAGCTATGAGAAACCAATCCATGTATACAAGTACCAAAATAGGGGCTCGAATATGTCCATTTTATTCCATTCTTGAATATGGTTAGATAGGTGAGTATCAAAAGTTTGATGGAAATAGGGTAGAGTTTTTGGGTATGATGTGCTGGCAGAAGGGGAAGCTTGGGTAAGAGCGTAAAAGCATTGGAAAGTGTCGCAAAAGTAGTACAGAGAGTGATGCCTAGTTGACATACCACTTGGAAGCTTCTCCAAGAAGCGTACGCCGGAATAATCGAAGACGCACAGAGTCAGGATGATGGAGTTTGACAAACACCACATGTAGAAAGAATGAACATGGTTGGTAGGTTCTTCTCCAACATTTCCTTCAAAATTGGGGATGTCTCAAGGAAGCTTGGTTGGCATAGTAGGCCAACTGGGATTGGGCTGCTAATCAACTCACAAATGGAAGGATTAGTCCTACCAATTAAGGATCAAGGCGTTGGAAATGGAATAGTTCCTATTATGGCACCAATAGTAGAATTTCCCGCATTAGGGGCCGGGGGCTACCATTAGCGTTAGGTCCTCGAAGTAGACATGATGGAAGGTGAAAGGTGGAGGAGAGCCAACAGATAGAAACAGAAGGGGAAATTAATGAACCGTAAGGTAGTCGAATGGAGACTCTATGGAGGACAAACACGAACCCTACATGGTGGGGTGTCTTGAAGGAAATCGAGGATGAAGGCCTTGGGATTCTCCACGATAAATGCCTTGTGGGAGAAATTATGGTAAAGAGATACATAACACAATAAGGAAGAGAGACAAACAAGGTCGAAGGTGCATGATCAATTATCATAATGTTTATGCCATCGGCACAACTAGGGCCGTTTCTGTTATAGGTGTGTATGTGTATGTGATAAGTGTGTTAATTTAATTAAGCCCAGATGTGCGTAAAGAAAAATAAAAATATGTTGTATAACCGTAAATAAAACTAAAAAATGAGAGTAAAAGAAATTGAATGCAATGAAGAACAAATGCCTAAAATATGCATCAATTGAACACAAGGAAGAGGGGCTTCAACAAATAGTCTATCAAAATAAATTCCAGCCAAAAAAAACAAACATTCAATGGATCGAAGGTCGAGGGACAAGGATCTAAAGTTCAGATCTCAGAAAGAGGGGCATAAAACAACAATAAACTAGAGGAGAAATGTTGAAAAACAGTGGCGAAAGGCTACAACCCTATGAAAAATGAGGACCAAAGGAGGACCAAACAAAATTAGAAAAGCCAGGTGGCTGAGATGGAAAAATAACCAATACGAAATGGATCTCAGCACAAAGAGATCTCTGAAAAATGGTCAAAACACTAAATCTTCAAAGGACTTGCTTCAGCGAAAATCCTCCTTAAAGGAAGGTACCTAAGCTTCTGAGGGGCTTTTGTTCCTAATTCGATGAGTAAAACTAAGAAAGTACAGCTCAAGGACAAGTGAAGATGGAGGCTGCAACACCCGAACAAAGGTCTTGACAAACCGGCAAACATGCAAAAGTATGTGTCGTAGTTTTGACCTGGCTTTTCCGCTCACGGCCACATTTTTCTCTAAGGCTGTTTTCCACCACATTTTTGAGAGCCGAGGTCGCAGCTTTTTAGCTCCAAAAGTGTGACCGCACTTAGTTTTATTTGAGATAGGATTACAAAGAAGTGTCGTCTATGTCGTGATCGTTTACTTATTACCCTGTGCGCGGGGCCCGTAAAAACACATGGAAGTTAGAATTTTTATTGTTTCTGTATGGTTTAAAGGTTAAAGACAACATCAAGAAATGAAAAAATAAGAAGTTGTAGAGAAACCCTAGTAGCTAAAGTAAAATTGGTCACGTGCACTTAAAAACAACAAAGATTCATAATTATAAGTCTCTCATGAGCCTGCATTGTTAGTGTGAATTTTAATCGCAAGCGTACGAAAAAATCTCACTTTAGTTGTGCATAACAAACAACCCTAACATCAAAATATATGTCAATTTCCAGATCTACAAGCAGATCGGGAGTAAATTCACAGAAATCTAGATCTATGTAGTTAAAGACATTAAACAATAAATAATAGGCAAGATTTTCTATGCATCAATGAACAAGACAAGAATTTTTGAAGAATTTTTGTATTATGACACCTAGGAAGGGAACATAGAAATATTTTACCGTACTCCGCCAATGGGACGTGGGTTCTTATGTATATCTCGTCTTCATATTTAAGATCTTCTCTTCGATGGTGTAGAAAACCTGTGCCAAATGGAAACTCTCCAAAGGGAATTCAAAAGCAAAAGTAGAAAATATTACAATGATGGAGGATCAAAGTCGACTAAAAGTACGATCAAGAGTGATCTCTAGGAAACAAAAAGGTAGTGAATGAATGGAAAAACCCTTCAGTTTATAACAAAATATTGAGTTAGTTCAGATATTAAAAATAAATTAAAAGACATACAACTAAATATAGATCTAACTTTTTAGAATATTTTATTATTTTTGTTGGAGTGGAAAAAAGAATTTGAATTTGGTCAAAATCGCTTATTTAGAAATAATAAATAAATAAATGATTTATTGGTTATTTGGTAAATGTGTTGAGTAATAATTAATAAATAGTGATTTCTTGAATTTAGCAAGAAATATTATTACTAAATAATGTTTTAAATAGTTGTTCCTGAAAATAATAAGATAAATAATGATTTATCTAATTAATTTACCTATTTGGGTTAACATGACCAGGAATATTAATTTAAACAAGGTTTAATTAATTATCCCTTGAGGAAATTAAACACAGGAATTATTCAATTATTAGTCATGGGGTTTCGTTTAGACTAAAACAACTTAATAAATTTGTGATTTGCTTTTGTTATTTTTCATAATGAAAGCAATTTTATATGGTAAAATTGGTCTTGCTAAGGGTGTACTTTTCTTCCCCATCTAATAGTAATAGATTAGATGACCAAAAATGGTGTAACACTTACAATAATCTTTTGTTTCTATCTAGCTTTTTTAAATTGTTTCATAAATGCAAAGAGACACCGTACTTGCTTTAATGATGACATAATGCACAAAAGTGTGCATGTTTGGTCGGGCCTATCAACTACCACCATGATACGATTTCCTTCGGCATTTTGGTAAAACTTTGATAAAATACATTGAAATCTCCTCCTAATGTTGACATGGAAAGGATAAAGGTTGTAGAAGATCTCGGGGTCTTAATTGTCCGAAATTTATTTTTCTAGAAAACCAAACATTCAACCACAAAATTTTGAATATCGCACTAAGGTCCCAAAAATTTCTTTCTTATCCCTGGTAAGTGCCTTTAAAATTTTGGGTTTCCTCCTAAGGGAGAAGTTTGCAATTCCAAAATAATCTTTTGTTTTAGATGGGAATTTGATATAAATATATAAGCGATAAGCTAAATATATGAATCATTTTTTCCAACTAAATGTAACATGTAGTAGGATCTTGTCATAAATTTTAGAATGAGTGTCCACATCTTTCATTTTTTCCGTCCATCCCTTGATTCGTTTATCTTAACTGCTGGAAAATAGAAAATAAGCAATAAAGTAATGCTTCCAGTCTTTCTATCCTTTTGGTGTTAATTTGCAACAACATTTAGCTCTATTTTTGAGATGATTTCAATGTCATAACCCAACATCTTGTGACCCATTTTTGTCATTTTCCAAGATAATCTTTGTCTCCGTAAAATTATTTACTATCATCATGATAAGTTTTTTCCTTGGGAAGTGTCTTCACATTAGGTAAGGTCACCAGTTTCTTTCGTGCATGTAGTATTTCCAACATTTTCTGCAAATAGCTTTCGGTAGATAATTTCCTTTTATTGATGTAATTTCTAAAACAATGAGTCTTCCTTCTGCATTAAAACAACACCAATTCCATTCTCAAGGAGGCATCACATTCCACAATAATTTTTTTTTTTTGGAAGTCCGTGCTTAGGTTAAGACTCAGTGTTAGCACATTTCCCCTCAATATTTTCTGCTGGGCCTTAGTTGCTTCAGAGTCCATGAAAATTCATGTTTCTTCAATATTTTTATTAGAAGTCTATTCTCCCATAATTCTTAACAAACGAAGTATATTACCTTTTAACCGGAGAAATCCTCAACCGCTTTATGGTTGTGAGACTTTCCATTCCTTAATGGATTTAATTTTGTTAGGGTCTACCTAAAACCTCCTCGGGATACAATAAGGACTCATATATTCCACCTCTTGTACTCCAAATAAAAATTCTAGAGGTTTTTTCATGTAATTATTTCTCCTCCAATAGTTTGGAGAGTATCCTATCAACATGTTAAACCTCGATCCTTCCAAGCACCAGGTTATTAGAAAGATTATCAAAAAATACTAACACAAATTTTTCAAGCAAGGGTTTGAAATGAACCTTAATCAACCCTTGAAATGTAGAAGGTGCATTGGTAAGGCCAAAAGGCATGACTAAAAATTCATAATGACCCTCATGAGTTCCACTTGTTTTTGGAATATCTTTCACTTTCATTCTAATTTGATATATCCAACCAAGATCCAACTTGGAAAAATATACTTATCCATGTAATTCATGTACACCATCAATCATAGGAATGGGAAATTTATCTTTAATAGTGAGCTTATTGAGATCCCTATAATCCTAACACATGCACCATGATCCATCCTTCTTCCAAAAAATATTCACCAATTTCTATTTTTTTATAAGTGATTAGCTCTAAATTTTTTACTAAAAATTTGTTTTACCCTTAAAAATCACCTAACATTGAGAGTGAGCATTTATAGAAATTCAATATAAATTGAATAACTTTACAAATAAATCCATAAATGTTTTATAGCTTGCATATTGGGGATAAAATGAGATTCACCAAAAGTTGTATTGGAAGATATTCTTCCATCCTTAAAATTTTCCCCGTGTTGTACTCCTAGTACAACATCAAATTAATTTCCCATTCATATGGAAAGCATTAAATTATTCAAGACATATTCCCCCATGGTTAGGTTGATATTATGGGTATTTTACGAAGGAATTTCAATATAGTCTTTTCTCTCAAACCATCACTTCTAACATTCGGTGTGTTGGCTATAGAAGGAACCACTTCTTGGATACCTTACAATGAATAAAATCATGAAACAAGCCAATCAACACTATTACCATTTTCATTTGACACGTCCTTATAGACAGGAGTTTATATGGGTAATTCCTTCCAATGAATTATAAAATATGGTCAAGATCATTTCTTCTTTCTCTGTGTGTTTGTCTCTGGGTATATCCTCTTCTTTTGAATTTTCTTGTTCTTATTTTTTCCTCCTCTTCATAACGTGTAAAATAACTTTTCTCAAAGACACTTATGACCTTTAGTGTATTCGCTATCACAAATGTAGCAAAGCCCTTCTACTCTTTTTCTTCCAATTGTCGTGATGCTTAAAATTGTAGGTTGTCAAGTCTAGAAGTAGTAGCCACTTCATATTTATATTTATGGTAGGCTTCACATTGCCAAAATTTTGCATTCAAATGCCTTCGCTAACCCTAATGATAAAGTAATCCCTCGTGTTGGATGCTATCCTTAAAATTCCCTATGAATACATCAATCCTATGTTCCTCTAGAATATCAACTACCCTTATATTCTTTGGAAGTCTCGTTATGAAACCACCTAAAAAATAAAATAAAAGAGAGATCAACTCTTAAATAATACCGAGGGGGAAAACCCTTTATATTTTCAGAGCAAATGAAATTATTGATGATACAAATGGAAAAAACCTCCTGAGTATATATAGGAGTCTATGGGGCCACACATAATCTCAGCTGCTCAAACAATAGTAAGGTAATACTTTAAATAAATAAGTCAATATCGTGCTACAAGGTACAACAATAACAATATGTGCTTAAACGATCACAATAAGGGACTAAACTAGTAATATAGGGACGTAAAATGCCCCTCTCCTATTCATAAATATTTTCTCCTCATCATTATATCTTTGGGACGCTGTATAAAATTCTCATCCTCCATGTAGAGAATATTTAGGTGTTCCTCCCACTTAATGAGATACTCGAAATTGATTGATTTTGTAGCTATCGAGTCTTTGCTTACATGACTCGCTTCATGTTCCAAATTTTATTGTTCCTTTCCTATCAAGTTCTAGAAATATTATTTGAACTGGAAGTTTGTCATCTGAGAATCCTATTTACGCATGGAAACATGGAAAACTAGATGCACGTCAAGAAGAAGGAAGCTCCAATTTATATGCCATAGTAATAATATTTTGCAACACCTTGTAAGGACCATAGTATTTTGGCGATAATTTATTATAATTTTAGTTTGCATGAGGGATATTTGTTTACATGCTTTAGCTATAAAAATACCTAGTCTCTACATGAAAATTTTCTCACTGTGATGTTGATCTCATTTCGTTGTTTCATTCGATTTTGTGCCGCATTTAGGCTATCCTTTAAGAGTTGGAGACCTTTTTGTTGACTTCGATGATATTATAGTTTTTTAACCTTGTAATTTTTCTAAATATTATGTGATGACGGTGATGATATCTCCAGAAAAACACATGTAATATTTTTGTAGTTTAACATGGAATGAATTTTTATATCACCATTCAGCCAAATAACCACTCTGACTCATTGTCTTTGTTTATTATAGAAAACAGTCAGCTATATCCTTCCTGTAGAAATTTGTTCACTTCATCTCATTGACCATCAATTGGAGAATGAGGAAGATGAGCCATGAGCTAGTTGAGTACCTAAAAACAAAATAATTCCATCGAAAAATTTTAGCAAAATAGACTACGCTAACAATTCCTTGCTCTACTCGTATTTTAACGGTTTCTCATAAACAAATATCAAATATTCTTGATTTAAATGGATGATACTGCACAAAAAGTGTACATATGGTGAGCGATCAAACTAAATACCATGATGACACTCTTCTCTCGGACTTAAGTAAACTTGTGATAAAATTCATTGAAATATCCTCCAACGTTGACTTGGAATGGATTAGTTGTAGAAGACCCGACGTCTTAATTTTCCTAACTTTACTTGCCAGAAACCAAAATTCGCAACAAACTTTTGAATAGAATCTTTGTTCCGTTAGGGCCTAAATCTACCAAAATAAGAAAGGAAGAATCCGTGTACGAAACCATACGAACCTGGTAGATAGTCTTTACCAAGTCGTAGAGAGGGGTTTTCTCTTGTCAATCTCAGCAAAAAATGATCAATGAGACTTGAGATGACTTGATGTGAAGACCGATTTTAGGATAGGTATGTGTACGTAGGTTATGATTGAATTTAATGATGTTTTGTTGGCTCAAATGGAAAGCATTTGGGTCCGGGGAACAGGCTCAATTTTGTAGACTTCTATGGGGCAAGGTAGGAAAAGGTTTAGTATCAAATTGAGTGAGATGGAGAGCTAGAACATGAGGAATTGGAGAGGGCATGAAAGCCTCGGGGATCCTCTTCTCTAAATAGTCGAAAACATAAATAACTAAACAACCCTAGGTAGAGCACTCGCACTTTCAATGTATTCTACTTTATCTTTGTTTGATTTATAAGATGAAATAGAGAGATATGACATACATAAATCACATGTAAAACTTGCAATTAAATAGGGGCCACAATACCAATCAAGATGCCATAAGAATCCCATAAAGTGCTACAAACCCCGGCTCATTCCTACAAACCGCAGATGTGAATGTATAATAATGCTCAAAGCATTCCCAAAAGTCCAACCTTCTGCCAAATTTCAACCCTACACTATGAAATTCATAAAATATATACATTTTCTCATCCTTGTACTAAGGGGAATTGAGCTCAACCATTTTCTTCAAAGAACAATCAAGCAGACAACTTGGGCCGAATTTCTAAAAATAGGTGTTGAAGATGAAATCATATCTCCTAAAACTGTAGCACCCGTTACAAACCGAAAGAGGTTTTTGTAGATAAGTTCATTTTGGAGAAACTCCTCTCTAAAAATTTGAGAAATTCAAGCTTCATTTGCTCGCCATATGTTCCACAAAATCATCTCTAAAACAGAAATCATTAAAAATTTAAATTTGTGACAATGAGCTAGTAAAGATCTAGTAACATATCCGAATTCGTGACACTCATGAATAACCGAAAGATTTTTTTCTTATATGACCTCGTGTGAAAAAAAAAATTAATGAAGCTTGCAAAATTACTTTCCATCCGTTGTAAAATGGCCCCCCGCACTAAACATCAAAAACAAAGAAAATATGAAAAATTTGCTTTGTTTTAATGTAGGGCTCCAAATATCACTATATATCTCCCATAAGGTGCAGTACTTATATTAAATTGAAGGAGGTTTTTGTTACTTGATATGTGATGAGAAAACTTCTTTCACGGAAAAATTCGGTTTATTGCTCTTCACAAACGTATTTTACCAAATTTGTCAGTTAAAAAAAGAATCGACCTCAAAACATGCATAACCAAGAATCACTCATTCATTTTGGATTACATTTTAATCCGTATAGCACAGGGAGGTGATATACCGTTGGAAATATGCTTTCGATTCTTCTGAGTGGAGACATTTCAGACATGTTTTGTGTCAAAAATCCTAAGTAAAAATCTAACAAAACTGCATATAGTAAGAGGTCGAAAAGACCCTGTGACAGTCGCTAACACTGAACTAACAATCGGATCCTATCAGATGGAAGCTCCTTGGAGGTGTCAAGAACACTATAGACCAAGTGCCTCATCCATTTATACGAATGGTCAAAACAACTCCAAACCCAAATATCCTCCACAATTTTTATCCAAAAACATATACATACTGCAACTCGTACATAAACAAACATCGAACCGAAATGTTGCTTTTGGCAGCTTATTTATTTAGAAATCTACCCTAATTTGCTACAAAACCAATAGATGAAGTAACGCTCTTGGTAATGCTGCATCAAACGAATTCGATGCAAATCGTAATATGATGTTATCATTTAAAGTGCTTCAACCAGACAAATGTAAATGCTGATAGCCATACATGCACATAACTAGTCGGCTATGTAAAAGAAAATTTGATCTATCATTCCGAACTCTAAAAAGGTTTCCAAGTGTACGTTGCAATAATATCCAAAAAACTAGACTATGTTTGCTGACCCAACTCCTCAATACATGCTCTGTACCGCAAACTATCAATGCAATATCTACGGTAGCTCTATTGTTTCGTTTTGAAGGAGGGAGAGTTTCCAAAACTTTTAGATCTCGAAATCGATGATTGATCAACATTTAAATACCGAATCTCCTTCTCAAATTTTTCAACAACTAACTCAAAGAAACCAAGCGTAGTTTTTAGAGGAAACTTTGGAGATCTCAAAAAATTGAAGCATGATAATGAAAATACCATCAATTTAATATCTGTTTAATTGACTTTAACTTCTTTAAACCTCGTAAAGTTTAGGGTTTTCCATAACTTCCCAATTATTTTATTTTAGTAATGAATGGATTAGTGAGCACTGAATCTCTCGGATTGAGTTGCGCTCACCAGTGAATGTTTATCCTTTTCTTATGTCTGATCATGTCCTTTGCCCACTGTAAAGAATCAGATTTGCAACTTGAATGATCTTCGCTTATATCTTCGTCACCTCTTCTCAGATTAATGTAATGTAAGCAATTTTCACAAGTCGATGTGGTTAGGCGATAAGACCAGACCGCAGATTGACCGAAACAACTTTTATCTACTCTTATGCACTCGCAAAGCAACGTATTTCGAAGGCTACTCCGGCTAACTTCAAAATTCAGTATAGAGTTTATAAAAAAAATACTCAACAAACAAATAATCTTTTTCATTCTCAGCTGAGCTGCCACTATGTTAGGGCCTAAATCTACCTCAAAGTTGAGAAAGGCATAATCTAGGGTAATATCAGCAACCATTTAACCTAGTAGCTATCTTACTGTGCTCAGAGAGGGCTCTCTCCTTGTCAATATCAGCAAAAATTATCAATGAGGCTTGAGATGACTTTGATGTGAAGACTAATTTAGACTAGGCATGTGTACGCAGGTGTTTGATTGAATTTAATGAGATGTTTTTGTTGGCTCAAATGGAAAGGAAGATTTAGTCTCTGGGAATGAGGCTCAGCTTTGCAAATATCTCTATGGGGCAAGGTAGGAAAATGTTTTAGTACTTAAAAATTGAGTGAGATGGAGAGATTTTAGACTAATGCAGAGTTGGAGAGGCATAAAGTCTCTTGTGGATCCTTCTTCAAACTAGATGAAAACATAAATAACTAAAAACCCTAGGTAGAGCAATTCCGCACTTTCAATTTATTCTACCTTTATATTTTGTTTGATTTAGTTAAGATGAAATAAAGAGAGATATGGCATACATAAATCACATGTAAAACTTTCAATTACGGTAGGAAACACAATACCAAATTGGTGATGCTTAAGTAAAGAATCCCATAAAGTGTTGTAAACCCCGGTTTATTCCCTTGCCAAACTCATATTAGAATGTACAATAATGTTCTAAAGCATTCTAAAATCTCCAACCTTCGCAAAATTTCAACCCACATGATTTTATGAATTATAAAATACATACATTTTCTCATCCTTGTACCAAGGGAATTGAGCTCAACCATTTTCTTCAAAATAGAATCGCTTACATTAAACTTGGGTCGAATTTAAAATAGGTGTTGAAGATGAACTTGTATCTCCTAAACCATAAGCACCGTTACAAAACCTGTGATTTTTTTTTTTATTTAAGATCATGTTGGAGAAAAATTATTTCAAATTTTGGAAATTCGCTCTCAGCTTGCTCGCAACTGCCCAAAATCATCTCTAAAATAAAATCACAAAAATTTAAATTTGTGAAAATGGAAATAAATATCTAGTCACATATCCCACCTGTGACACTGCGGAATAAAATGAAAGAGAAGTTTTCAATATATGTCTTGTGTTAAGAAAACTCATTTTTTTTTGCAAAATTACTTTTCCTATATGTTGTAAATGGTCTCACTAAAATGACTAAAACAGAAAATATGAAAATTTGTTTTGTTTAATGTAGGCTCCAAATATCACCGTAGATCTCTCCACATAGTAGTACCGTACATAAACTCAAGGAGGTTTTTTTTTATTTGGTTTGTGATGAGAAAACTTTTTCATTTCTTTGAAAAATGCCTTACCATTATTTCACAAATTGATTTTGTACTAAACTTGTCATTAGGTATGTAAAAGAACTGACTCCTCAAAACATATAACCAAGAATCACTCATTCATTTCTTACCTATCTTCTAACTTTTAGAGTCATTACTAGAGTGTGATATACCGTTAAGATTTTTCCGAGCTTCTTTGATGGACACATTTGTGACATGTTTTTTGCTAAAAATAATGTGCAAAACATCTAACAAAACCAGACATAGTAAGAGCTCATGTTGATCTCCAAGGACAAAGTCGCGAAGACTGAACTAACATCGGCTCCATTAGATGGAAGCTCCTTGGAGGTGTCAAGAACACCATAGACCAAGGCTTTATCCATTGGGCAAGAATTTTCAACAATCGCATACCCAAACAACTCATACCAATCCAAAAACATATACATATCAGTAACCCTGCATAAAAACACAGAATTGAAATGTTAAGCCTTTGCAACTTAATTATTTACAAATATACCTGAATTTGCTACAAAAAACCAATAGATCAAGTAACGCTCGTAATGCCATCAACCAATCAAGTAACTGTGGACAAGATGTTGTTTGAAAGTTCTTCAACCAGACACAAATGGAAGCGCTGATAGCCATACATGCACGTAACTAGGTCTGTTATGTAAAAGACAATTTGATCGATTATCTAAACTAAAAAAAATTCCATGCACGTTGCAATAGGATCCAAAACCAAGCTCTGTTTTCACGCCCCCAACTCCTCACATGCTTCTGCTTGGCAAAATATCATAAATATCCACGAAGTACCTATTGTTTCTTGCTCTCAAGAGAGAGAGTTTCCAAAAAAAAATTTGGGATCTCGAAATCTCATATGATTGATCTCAACATTTGGGAATATTAAATCTCTTCAAATTTTTTCAACAACTAACTCAAAGAAACTTACTTAGCTTTAGGAGGAAACTCGCAGAGATCTCAAAATTGTTGAAGCACTAATGAGTACACTTCATCAATTTCAATATCCACTAATCCATCTCTAACTTATTTTTAAAACTTCGTGTGCAGGTTTTTCCACATACCCTACCATTTATTTTAGTGCATGAATGGATCACCAAACATTGGAATTCCCCGGATTGAGTTGGAGTCGCTGTGTGAATGTTTCAAATTTCGTAATATGTGTTTCTAATTTTTGTTCACCATCGCAAGAATCGTATTTGCAACCCAATGATCTTTTCCTGTGAGAATATATGTAAATACCTTCCTAGTTTAATGTAATGTGGAAATTATGTGTCGCATGTTCATTTTATAAGACTAGACCCCAGATTGATCAAGCGATTTTTATCTACTTATCCATCTTTTTGTGCTAATGGCATTTCGAAGGCTACCCGGTTAACCTTCGGTGTCTCTGAATTTCCGTAGTTTATAAACAAAGAACACTAAAAAAAAAAAAAATTTCGCATGAGTCGCCACGATGTTAGGGCCTAAATCTACCCGAGTTAAGAAAGGCAGCACTCCAGGGTAACATCAAACCACGCTTAACTCAGTAGCAAGTTCTCACTAGGGCTGGAGAGGGTCGAAAATCTCAGCAAAAATGACTCGTCAATGAGGTACGAGATGACTTGATGAAGACTGATTTAGGCTAGGTATGTGTACAAAGGTGTTTTATTGAATTTAATGATGTTTTGTTGGCTCAAATGGAAAGCCGCATTTGGGTCTCTGGGAATGAGGCTCAGCTTTGCAGTAGATCTCTATGGGGCAAGGTAGGAAAATGTGTTTAATACTTCAAAATTGAGGAGATAGAGAAATTCTTTATACTAATGAGGAGTTGAAGAGGGCATGAAACCAGATCCACTTAAAATAATGGAAAAACATAAATAACTAAACAAACCCTAGGTAGAGCACTGCACTTTCAATGTATGCTACCTTTATATTTGTTCGTTTAGGTTAAGATTAAATAAAGAGGAGATATGGCATACATAAATCACATGTAAACTTGCAATTATAGAGGGAATAATTATACTAAATCAAGATGCCACAAGAATCCCATAAAGTGTTGTAAACCTCGTATATATTCCTTTTTTGCTAAACTGCTAAGATGAGCTGCACAATGCTCAAAGTATCTCAAAGGGTCCTGTACCGCTAAAATTCTAACCCTTACACTATGAAATTCATAAAATATATACATTTTTCTATCCTTGTACTAAGGAATTGATCTCAACCATTTTCTTCAAAATAGAATCGCCATGTATTAAACTTAACACTTTCAAAATAGGTGTTGAAGATGAACTTGTATCTCCTAAACCATAGCAATTGCTATAAAATGAAAGATTTTTTTTTAGATAAGGTCATTTTTGAGAAAACCCTCTCTCAAATTTGGGAAATTCCTTTCCATCATTTTCTCACAACTGCTCCACAAAATCATCTCTAAAATAAGAAATTCAGCTCTGAATTGTAAAATGAGTCAGAAGATCGAGTCACATATCCCAATTAGTGAAACTTTGTGAATAAACCGGAAGAATTTTTTTTATATGTCTTAGGGTTAACAAAAAATCATTTGTTTGAAAAAAATTACGTTCATATGTTGTAAATGGTCTTACACTAAAATTACTAAAACAAGAAAAAATATGAAAAATTTGCTTTGTTTAATGTAGGCTCCAAATATCACCGTATATCTCCCACATAGTAGCACCCAGTATGAAACTGAAGAAATTTTTGTTATTTGGTAACAGAGAAATAAAACCTCTTTCGCTTTTGAAAATTCCTTACCATTATTTCACAAAATGATTTTATACTAAAACTACTAATAAAAGTGTGAATTTAATTAAAACATGTACATAACCAAGAATCACTCATTCATTTCGATCATATCTTCTAACTGGTGAGTCACAGGGAGGATATACCATTAGAAATATTTTTCCTGAGTTTTTAGAGGGACACACTTGTGACATGTTTTGTGTTGAACATCATGTGCCAAACATCTAACAAACCATAGTAAGAGCTCATGTTGATCTGCAGATGTGCCGCAAACACTAGAACTAACATCACTCCATTGGGGATGGCAGATCGTTGGAGGTGTCAAAAACACCATATGTGCTGGGTACCTATCTCATTGGGCATGAATGGTAAAACAACTACAAACCCAAACAACTCAGACTCAATCCAAAAAACATATACATACCGCAACCTATACATAAACAAATACCAACCTAAATTGCTCTTCATAGCCTTATTTATTTACAAATATACCCTACTTACAAAAACTAATAGATCAAGTAACGTGGTGAATTCCATATCAACCAATCAAGTAATCATGGACAAGGATGTCACAGAGTGTTTAACCAGACACAAATGTAAATGTCATAGCTATACATGCACATAACGAACTGGTTAGTAAAAGACAATTTGATTTACATTCGAACTGTACTGATGATAAGTGAAGGATCCAAAAACTGCATCGTTTTCTCGCCCCCAACTCCTCAATACATGCTTCTAGCCGCAAATCATCAATGCAAGGACGATAGCAGCTTTATTGTTTTCTGTTTTGAAGGAGGGAGAGTTTCCAAAAATTTGGGATCTCGAAATTCATATGATTGTATCAAAATTTAAATACCGAATCTCCTTCTCAAAAATTTTCAACAACTAACTCAAAGAAACCAGCTTAGCTTTAGAGGAAACTTTGGAGATCTCAAAAATCAGTACTGAATGAAAAAAAAATACTTCATCAATTTCAATATCCACCAATTGATTCTCAACTTCTTTTAAAACTTCATAAAGTGTGTGGTTTGCCACATACTTTACCATTTTTATTTTAGTGCAAGGAATATTCATGAGCACTAGAATCTCCGGATTGAGTTGGAGTCGCCATGAATGTTTCTTGTACTTTCATATGTGTCTAATCGTTGTCCACCATCAGAATCAAATTTGCAACTTGAATGATCTTTCCGAGAAGATCTCAAGCCAACCTCTTCTCCAAAGTACAATGGGGAAATTTTGTAAGTTAGATGTTTAGTTTATGTATCTAGACCGCAGGATTTCATTAAAGCGATTTTATCTACTTATGCACCGCAAAGCGAATGCATTTGTGTATGAATGTTGCTAACTTTAGGCTCCGTCCGTAGTTTATAAAAGAACACCAATAAAAATAACCTTTTCATTCCCCAATGAGTCACTAGTGCAGTGTTAGGGCCTGGCCATCCTTCAGCCGAGAAAGTTGCGTAATCTAGGGTAACATCGAAACTATGCTTAACCCGGCAGCTAGCCCTACCTGTGCTCAGAGAGGGCTCTCTCCTGTCGAACTTGTACAAAAACAATTAAATGAGGTTTTACATGATCGATGAAGATTGATTTTAGGATAGTGCACAGAGAAGTTGATTGAATTTAATAGATGCTTTTGCTGGCAAATGGAAAGCGCGCATTTCGAAGGTCTGGGGAATGAGGCTCGCCTTTGCAGATTCTATGGGGAAGGTAGGAAATGGTTTAGTACTTCAAATTGAGTGAGATGGAGAAATTTAGATTGATAGAGGGATTTGGAGAGTGTGGCATGAAAGTTCAGAGATCCTCTTCAAACAAACTTGAAAACATAAATAACTAAACAAACCCCAGTAGAAAGTAATCGCACTTTCAATGTATTCTACCTTTATCTTTGTTTGATTTAAAGTAGCATGAAATAAAGAGAGAGCAGATAAATCACAGGTAAAATGAATTATAGAGGAAACACAATACCAAATCAAGATGCCACAAGAATCCCATAAATCGCTACAAACCCCCGCTTTCATTCTTTGCCAAAATGCGTAGATGAATGTATAACAATGCTCAAGGCATCTTGCAAAGTCCAACCTTTTTGCCAAATTTCAACTCTACACTATGAAATTCATAAAATATATACATTTTCTCATCCTTGCAAAATTAAGTGGAATTGAGCTCACCATTTTCTTCAAAATAGACCAAATAGACATAACTAATACTTTCCTGGAAATAGGTGTTGAAGATGAACTCGTATCTCCTAAACCATAGCACCTATGATGTAAAACTGAAAGCACTTTTTTTATATATAATATCATTTTGGAGAAAACCTCTTCTCAAATTTGGGAAAATGTATTTCCGCTTCTAATCAGCTCAACAACTATCTTTGTGTTAGGAAAATTCATTAAAATTGTAATTTGTGAAATGAGTCAGAAATACTTCAGTCATATATCCTGCACCCCGTAATAACTGTGAATAAATCAAAGAGGTTTTTGTTATATCGCTGAGTTGAAACAAAATTTCATTGGGTTTGCAAAATTACTTTCCATTCATATAATATGGTTCTGATCAAAATGACTAAAACAATACGTGTTATGTAGTACCGAGCTGTTTAATGGGGTTCCAAATATCGTCTTATCTCTCTACATAGTAGCACCCGTGCATAAATGAAGATATTTTAATATTTGGTATGTGATGAACAAAAAATATTTCTGATTTTAAAAATTTTTACCATTATTTCTAAACTAATTTTGTACTAAACTTGTCATCATGGGTGTACAACTAACCTCAAAATAAGTATAACCAAGAATTCACTGGTCTGTTCTATCATATCTTCTAACTGTGGAGCCACTACAGAGCGTGACATCGTTATGAAATATTTTTCCTATTTTCTTCTAATGGACACACTGTGACATGTTTTAGCCGAACATCATGTGCAAAACATGTAAAAACCAGACATAGTAAGAGCTCATGTTGATCTCCGGTGACAAAATGCGAAGACCGGAACCAACAAAGTCCATCCCTTAAAAAAATTATTTCTTTCACCTTATATTAAGTTTTTTTTAAAATTCCTGCAAGCTGCATTAAATTTCAAGTGTGCAATTCCAAAAGAATATTTTGTTTTGTTGGGAATTTACAAAGATATAAGTGATTTTTTTTTACCATAAGAAATCATTTTTCCAACCAAAAGGTGGGACATGGATATGTAATAGGATCTTTTTGCAACGGTATTGAATAAGTGTCGACACTTTCTTGTCCTTTTTCCATTCATCCTTGAATTTCTGTTATCCAATTTGCTGATAATGAAACAGAAGAAAATTCTTCCACCTCATTCTTTCTGAGATTGCATCTCAACATTTAGCTCCATTGGAAGATGATTTCAAAGTCATAAACTAACATTCTAGACCTATTTTACTTACCTTTCTAAAGATAGTATTTACAGTAGCCTCAAGATTGCCCATGATCAGTTTTTCCCTTGAAGTGTCTTCCCATTAGCTAAGGTGGCCACTTCTCTTTAGTGCGGTAGCTGCCACATTTCCTTCCTTGTAAATAGATTTTTAAAGTAATTTCGATTGGATGACTTTCAAAAGAAAGGTTCTTCCCCATTGCATTAAAAAACATCAATTCCATTTCATGAGGCATCAAATTCCACAAATAGTGTTTTCCAGAAGTCCTGGGCATAGCTAAGATGTCTAGGCATCTGTCTATTTTAGATGTTCAAAGGTCTTTCTAGGTTGTTTCAATATCCATGAAAATGAAACTTTATTCAAAATGTTGTTAGGATACAGTCATTTCCTCCCATACAATTCTTGAAAAATCCAGGATAATACCTCGGTTAACTCGAGAAATCCTAGTTATCAAGTGTGGTGTGATACCTTCATTCTAATGGATTTAATTTTGTTAGGGTCTTCCTTAACACCTTCGTGAGATACGATATGACATAGATATTCCACCTCTACTCCAAAGAAAAATTTGTATGTTTTTTCATATAATTGTTTCTCCTCCAATTGATTTAGCACTTGTCAACATGTTGAGCATGATCCGCAAAGACTTGTTGTAGATTACTATATCATCAAAAAATACTAACATGTTCTTTTCTAAGGAAGGGTTTTAAAATGGAATTACCAACCTTAAATGGAAGGTGCATTGGTAAGGCCAAGAGGTACAATTCAAAAATTCATAATGACCCTCATGAGTTCGAAATGTTTTTGTAATATATCCAACATTCATTCTAATTTGATGATATCCCGAACCAAGATCCGTTGGAATGGCTAAATTTCTCCATGTAATTCATCCACAATTCATCAATCACAAGAGTAAATTCTAATTTTAATAGTCAGCTTTATTATTCCTATATTCTACACACATGCCACGATCCTATCCTTCATATGCACCAATACTTGCTCTAGCCGAGAACAACTTTGGCTCAAAATTGAATTATACTAGCTCCTGTTATGGAAATCATACTTTAAATTTTTTCTCTTTTTGGAAATAAGGATATCTTTAAGGAATGATGTTTGGAGAACACTTCCTGGAATCAAATGAATAGAATCATCATGACTACGAATAAGTGGGAGTCCTTGGGAGTTTTAAACACTTTGAATGATTTTTCAAGATTTTTTGGAGATCTAGAGAACAGATGATCTTGATGTTGGAACTTTGGTGAGCATGCACTGTGCAATTACGCCATTGTTCTTATTTTAGAAGATTTTTCATGAAATTAGAGCATATCATATTTCCTGCCTTCCCGTTATACCCCGTAAATCAAATTCTTTCCTTCTAAAAAAAAAATTCAAGAAGAGTTCTTGAAAATTAAAAGCTATTGTCCCCAAAGGTTGTAAACCATTACAATTCTAGTACAACATCAACACCTCCATTGGAATGGCAATAATTGGAATATTCATCGTTAAGGCTATTCTCTCTATGATAGCTTGATATTATGGAATTTCTCCAGAGAAATTTATAGTTCCTCCATTTTCAACCATCACTTGACATTCTCAAGTGTTGATTTAGAAAGAAATTCACTTGGCCACCGACAATGAATAAAATTATGGGTACATACGAGTCAATCAACGCTATTAGTATTTTTCTTCTCTGATATGTCCTTCTATCTTGAGAGTTTATGAGTGGTAATTCTTGTTTAGCTACTATGAGGATTGTGCTTTTCTGGTTTTCTTCTTTCTCTGGGGTTGTCTCCCGTAGTATCCTTTCTTTTGAAGTTTTTTGTTCATTTATTCTTCTCTTCACAATCTATGTAAAAATAATTTCTTCAGAAATCTTATACCCTTTAGTATTCTATCACAATTGTACTAAATCCCTTTTTATATTTTATTCTATACTTTTTGAGAGGTTAACTTTGTAGTTGTGGAAGCTCAGAGGAATACTTTCCATCTTTATAGATGTGAGTAGGCTTCCTGTCACAATAATTTTACATTCAATTTTTCTGTACACTTAAATACTTTCCAATGAATCAGCTTTCCCAAAGGTGAACCCGTGTTGGATGTTACCCTTTAAATTCTTATGAAGACATCAACTCGTATTCAAAGGAATACTTGTGCTACCCTTATATTCGCTAAAGTCTCATAGAAAACTAGATCCAAAAATAGAAGAAAATAGAGAGATCAATTTTAGAAATAAGCTACTCACTGCCTAAACCTCTTTTTATTATTAAATGAAAAATTTCTGATGATAAAAATGAAAAAAACTCCTTATATATATATCTATATATATATATATATATATATATATATATGTATGTGTATGTATGTATGTATGTATGTATGTATGTATGTATGTATATATATATATATATATATAGAGAGAGAGAGAGAGAGAGAGTCCATGGGGTCACAATATATCCTAGGCCGACCTAAAATAAATAATGTAAGGGCACAATAATAAAGTCAGCTATGAAGCACAGGGTACAACAATAACAATAAGGAGGCTACACTAACAACAATAAGGGACTACACTAGTAATATAGGGACCCAATATGTGCCTTCTCCTTCTAAAATTTTTTGTCCTCAACGCTGAGAAGCCCGAATCTTCTATATAAAATTCTCATCCACCTACAAAGAATCTCTAGATGGCAAGTTCTTCCACTGATGATATACTCTGAAATTGATCGATTTTGTAGCTCTCGAGTTCTGTTTCTTCGACTAATTCAGGTTGCACGTGATTTTTCCTTCCTCATCAAGTTTTGGAAATATTGCTTGAACCGGAAGTTTGTCACCTATAACCTTCTTTAATCATGAAACATGGAAAACTGATGCGCCGCGAAGAAGTGTGCTAGTAAGCTCCACTCAGGTGCTAATAGTACTGAAGATGGCATACCACCTTGTATGAATTATAGTAGTTTGGCGATAATTTATTATCCTTATTAGCTTTGGTGAAATTTGTTTGTATGTTTGTAGTCATAAATACCTAGTCTCCTACATCAAAATTTTCCACCATGTTGATCTCATTTCGTTTTTCATTCAATTTGTGCCAAATTTAGGTTATCCTTTAAGAGTTGGAGAACTTGTTGTCGATGCTTGATGCGATTCTGAAAGCTGAAACCTTAGAATTTTCTTAAAATGTGATGGATGATGGATGATATCCATAAAGTGCCATAAATGGGGTCATTTTGTTACAAAGATGAAGGAAGTGTTATACCACCATTTAGCCGAGCTAACCACTTACCCATTATGTTTGTTTATCGTATATGTTAAAGAAGATATCCTTCCAAAAAAATTCACTATATTGGTTTGAATTCATTGGATTGAGGATGATAAGTTGAGTTATGAGCTAGGCTGAGTACCCAAACAAAAATAATTCCATAGAAAAATTTCCAGAAAATGGGATGTTTGTTGCTTAGATAACATTTGGGTTTCATGTAGCTTTGGAATTGTTTCGTAAATGCAAAGAGTAAAATCGTACCTGATTGAAATGGATGATATAATGCACAGAAAAAGGTGAGCACGCTGTAATTACCAATTTATCAATAATATAGATAATACCTTTCCTCCGACTTAGGTAAACCCTTTGATAAAATCCATTAAAATCTCCTCCCAAATGTTAAATTGAATGGATAAAGGTTGTAGAAGACCCTAAATCTTAATTGTCTCAACACTATTTTGATGGAAAACCAAACAATTTGCCACGTGTACTGAATATCAGATTTAAGGCCATCCCAAAAATTATTTCTTCACCTCGTGGTAAGTTTTCAAAAATTGTCTTCCCAAAGGAGAAGTGTGCAATTTCAAAAGAATATTTTTTTTAGATGGGAATTCTTCTTACAAAGATATAAGCAAATTTTTCACCATAAGGAATCATTTTTCCAAACTAAATGGTCAGGATGTACTAGGATCTTGCTACAATGTTTGAATGGGTGCTCCTGTACCTCTTCATCCTTCTTCCATTCAACCCTTGCTTCGGTTATCCAATATGGTCGTATAATATAAATGGCACAAAGAAATTCTTCCAATTTCTTCATTCTTTCTTTGAGTATCTGTAACAATGACGTAGCTCTTTTTGTGATTGTATTTAAAGTCACAATCACAACATATTTCTGGGGACCCATTTTATTGCTTCTGTAACATAGTCTTGTTCCAAAAAGTGTCCAGACTATCAGATCGTTTTAATTTTAGCCTTCCATTGATAAAAGGTCGCCACTTTTATGCATGTAGTATTCCACATTTCTTCTCATAAATAGTTTTATGTAAATACTTTCCTTTGATTCTATGACTTTCTCTTCAAAATAAATGTGTCTTCCTTTCTTGCATTATGTCAAATAATTAATTCCATTTCCCAGGCATCACATTCGACAGAACAAAGGCTTCTTAAACTGGCATATGCAGACTGTCTTCAGTGTTTCTTAAGGTGTTCAAATCTTTCATTTCTTCGTGATTCCATGAAAATGTATCTTTTCTAATGACACAGTGATAAATGTTATTCTCCCATAATCTTTCAAGAACTTGGTGATACCGTGTTAACTCAGAAACTTTGTCAATGCTATGGTTGTGAACTTTCCATTCCTCAATGGCTTAATTTGTTAGGGTCTACTCTTAACAAATCCCCATGAGACAACATACGACCCAGATATTCCACTCTTGTACTCCACAAAATATTTATAGTTGTTGCATATAATTGCTTCTCCTCTACATTTTATAATTGCCAATATAACAACATGATCCTTCTGGAAGACTTTTTCTTTGTTAGTGGTCAAAATACTAACAAATTTTCAAGAAGCAGTTTGAAAATGGAATTCATCAACCCTTGAAATGCATATTTGTAACAAAATAAAAGACCAAAATTCATAATGACCCTCATTTGGCTCTGAATGTTATCAAGTATTTATCTTATTGCATTTATTGATGAATTTTAAATGAAGATCCAAATTAATAAAATAAATTGGTCCAAATTAATTCATCCATAGGTCTACCAATCAGTGAAATGTAAGTTTATCTTTAATATGAGCTTATTGGAGTCTTTATAATCCTAAACATGCACCATTATCCATTGCAATGGGTTGAGTCCCCATAATCCCAGGCGGCACGCATCCATCCCGAGCTACAATTAACATTAACATTTATAGAGAAAGAAATTTTTATCAGGTTGAATTACACCCAGCTTCTAAATTTATGTGACTGTGTTAAAACCACACTTCACTCTTTTTGACAGGTAAGATACATTTGGCACCAATGTTTAAGGTACCTCTGAATTTAAATGAATATCATGGGGACTGGCGGTGATCGTCAGCAGGGTGGGAGTCTGGGAGTTTTCGAACACGTTGGAATGATCAAATAATTTTAAGACCTAGAGAAGACATTTTGATGTTGAACTTCTATGACACACTGTGAAATATGCTTCCTATTTTCTTCTTCTACATTTTAAATGGTTATTTTGTTTCATTATACTTTTGCTTCTCACAGATGCCCTGCATTGACTCTTCTTCCTAAAAAATTTCAAGAAGAATTTTGAAAATTAAAAACAACAGTCCGGCAGATCAAACTATTGTACTCCTAGTACAACATCAACACCTCCCATTGGAATGGTGTTAATTTGACTAACGTTGTTTATATTTCTACATAGTTAGTTTGATATTATATATTTTCTCTACCAGACCGATAGGTTCCTCTCCATTTTCAACCATCATTGACATTTTTGGAAGAAGAGAATCAGCCAGTCTTCGTTACCTTACAATGAATAAAATTATAAGTACGCCAAAATCATAAACATTATTACCCTTTTCTTCTTCAGCAGTCCTTTCATTCTGGAGATTTTGCTGGGACTTTCACAATGCATTACATGATATGGTCGGACTCATTGCTTATTTTCTGCCATTGTCTTATTTTCTTCCTCCTTTTTCACAATCTATGTAAAATAATTTCTTCTCAGCACTTCGAGGACTTGCACTTTCACAAACTTACAGAAAATCCCTTTTTCTTTTTTATCTCAATTATATGTATGTCAACCTTGTAGGTTGGGGAATTCCGTGAGTAGCAACACCGATCCGTAATTATGCACCACCTACTAAAACATATAACCTTAAACATGAGATGCATGAATGGACACTTCGCTTCATTAATATCAACGAACTGAATGCAGTTATGATGAATGGAACAAAACTAGCTAGGCACCGGGTAGCCATTCTAGAAGAGAGGTGGCGGTCACAGCTCGAACCCAGCTACAATGAGGCTCGAGGCCTATTTATGCACAGAGAAACAATGGAGAACTCAAAACATCCAAAAACCCAACCTCAGGAGATGAAGCGCGAAACTATGGGTCCCGTTTGGGTAACGTGCAGCCAACTTCCCAAGGACGTAACTTTGGCATACTGTCTTCTCGTTTGACGCACATGATACATCATTAGAAAGCTCTATCCAAGGAATACAACTTCACCATGAATATCATTCTGAGAACAAAAATAATATTTTCCGAGTGTGATGCCCAAAAATGTCGTTTAGGGCCCTCTAAAATGTTTTTCCGGAAGTTCGTGACCCGAAAATCACAAAGAAAAGGCGCGAAAACTCGAAAAACTCAAAGAGACAATGGGGGCCCAAGTGAATAGGGAGTAGTGCTGCTCAATAATATCCACCCGGATCATTCCTCCCCTTAGAAGCAATGGTCCCCATTGCGTTGTCTCTCCATGAGATGAGAAATGCATCAACTGGTCTCTGTGAACCACTTTCCTTGGTGCAGAGCGTTTTCGCTTACAACTCGATAGTTGATATTTCAAGCAGGAGGTGTCTTGATTTGCATGTCCATGATGTATGGTCTATGGTGGGCATGTTCCATGCACTGCTGACCATTGTGTGAGTTGTTCTCAGAATGTTCGAGGGTGTCCAAAGAGAGGCAAGTAAGGACGAAGTGCGATCCACATTGAAGATTAGGTGAAAACCATGGAATGGAGGAATACTGCTTCTCATCGCTGTTCCCTATATCCACGCAGTGGTGGCGTTGGGACGATGGGAAAAGCTATGTGGGGTTCAGTGAGGTGCCCTTCCGCAAATGTCGCCATACTTTGTCGCCCACCTAGAAGTTAGTGGCACTGTGCTGACTGTGGCACTGCTTACTTTATTGGCTCTATCCGAATATATCATGACCATGTTGGCAGATGTGTTGAATGCTAAATGAAGCTACTTTCTTTGTCAACTTCTGTGACCGAGTGAGTGCCAAATCGGGCTCGAGTGTACCGCAAATGGCATGGCTGTACGTCAATGGGACATAGTACAGAATCCCAAGCCCACCGAAAGGCTATGGCCAATTGAACCGCAGAGTCGGCGAGAACTATGGGTGAAGAGAGGGGAGCGGGGCTTCTCATCCCATGTGCGTGGATGCTTTGAATTGTACACGCGCATAATGTGTACAATCATTCTCGTTGATGACTTCTTTCTCGCCAACTGTTTGGGGATGGAAAGTCGGGACTTGGTGAGCTTTGTGTCCAACACTGACCGCAGGCCAGACCAAAATGCCGAGGAACCCGCGATTCGACATCTGACATGATGTGACCGCGGATCCCATGCACCGACGCTGTTTCCGTAATATTGTAGTAGTTGGCCGTCGGTGGATATTTTTCATAAAGCGTTGGCACGGTCATTTTGTGAATCGTCAACGTACTCACGTAAAACATGTGGGCCTATTTCCCCATTCTTATAGAAGGTACCCGCGATGTAATCCATGGAGATGATTCCTGGCTGGGTCGACTAGGTAGGTAGTGGAGAGAGAAGCCTTGCTTCTTACGTGTCGGTTTGGCAGCGCCCATACGTTGCAGAGGCAGATTTGATGTGCTTACGGACATCCTTTCAAGGTACGGCCAACATAAATACTTCCGTAGTATTGCTACTATTTTCAACCCAAAAATTCCCATCAATCGACCGTAGTGTGCTTCCCATATCATCTCTTACACGCTCGCTTGAAGGAACAAAAGGGTGTCCTGTGTGATACAAAAGTGCACTGGAGGTAGAAATTTGGAACTTGCCATACCCCCGGAGATATGCCTTGTAAGTGGCCGACTCTGGTCACCTTCATAGAAAGTGGCCAATCGAAGTCTCTGAAGCCCAGACAAAAGAGTTGATATAGCGCACTGTGGTTTTGGCCTTGTGTAAATTCGCAACATTATTGGTGCTACCCTTCGTACTTTATGTTCAAATTAAATTGCTAGTAGATATGTGGACCACTTCGATGGCCATCATTCTCAATCTCCCTTGTGTCCGTATGAACCCGTAGTGGGCCTCGGTGGTCCGTGTGATGATTGTTTTCCAATGTAATGCTTCCATTGTCGACAGTTTGCACAATGGAATATATTTCTTTGTTTATGGGATACTTGCAAACCGTCTCAGATAATGTCTCACCAAGATATGCTACGCATGTCCTCTCGTTGAGTAAGTAACCGTCGAATAGCATAGCCTTTATATATCCGTCTCTACCTAAATGGTTGTTAAAAAAGTCCGTGCGAGTGTACCGCAAAAGAGGTGATTTTTCACCCTATGAATGCCTTCCTTAGGCTCGACCAAAAGAATTTTTCTCTCGCTTCCTCCTCGGTGACTTGACCTCCAAGGGCCAAGTGAGTTAAAAGGAGAGAATCCCAACACCTAATCTACGATAGAAATTAGCAAGACCCGTAAAGTCATGGAAGCTCGTTATAGTGGTTGGGGCCAGCCAATCCCGAATGACTTGGACTCACAGATCCACACGCACCCCTCATCAAGTTAGCTGTATCCGCATATTGAACCCGGGTCATGCCAAACGTGCACTTTCTCCAAATTGAAAACCAACTTGTGTTGCCGTAGTGTTTGAGACTTGTTGGATGTGGTGAAGGTGCTCTTCCCAAGTCTTGTCAAGATCGAATGTCATCCAAGTACACAACTACAATGAGTTACAGAATGGCCGGTGATGTCACCATCATCCTCATGAAGGCTGTTGTGGGAGAATTCATTTTCAACCAAAGTCATGACTAGACATTCAAAAAGGCCTCTTGGCTTTCAAGGAAGTCTTCCACATTACCGTAGGTCTGACGCCCAGGCCTAGTGATACCCTTAATTCAAAGCCACACCCACAAATATTTTGCACCTTTGGAGTTGGTCCTTGCATGTAAGCATCAATCCGTGGATTGGGTACCTATTCCAAATTAAAGGATCTTGTTTAGTTCCTTAGTAGTCAACATAGAGTCTACACGTCCCATCCCTTCTTCTCGTACGAACACGATCGGGCTCCCCACAAGGTGATGAACTTGGTCCGATGCATCTTTCCGCAACAACTCCCCGAATCCGCTCTTGATTTTACTCATTCTCCGGCACGAGTGCCGACAGACCGGCCCATTGCAGCGACGCACCTCGGGGGTCGCACCGCCCGGGTGCTTTGGAGACTGATAAAGGTAGAACCCCGTGGGTGAGGTGGATAGTTCCACTCCTCCACAACCTTATCCATTTGTTGTTGTCGTGCAGAGGGAGCCCTCACTGAGGTCGTGGCCACGCCTTCTTTCTTGTCAGACCATCAGAACAATTTCCGGTTTGGAAATAAGCTACCGTATTGCAAGAACTAAAGAGATAGCCACAGGAGGTGGTACCTCCTGTATCTCGTACAAATTATTTCCTGCGGTCAATAACAAGCATGAGGTCGAGACTCATACACAAGATGACGCTTTCCACAATTATGGTTGTCTGAATAATATAACGAAACATCAATAGGAGCAACATCACATAATACCTCATCTGTGAAGGCTTGGTTAGGGAAGGCGACATCGCCGGCCGATGCGGTGATCTCTTCTTGGTGAAGCCACTCCATGGTGTATGGATTTGGGTGAGTCAGGCTTGAAGCCCAAATCTGCCGCACGCGTCCGCTGAAATGAGGCCTGGCTCATTGTTTATAATGAATGTTGGGGATCTTTACTCAATATCCGAGGAAGTATGTTTCCTCCCATGGATCTTCCAGCTTCTCCTTCGGATCTTTGTAGGCAACAGTGGTATTGGGCCTCGTATCACTAATCTGCTTTCCATTTTCACTCCCCTTCGTGCTCGATTTGTTGGAGCATGCATCTAACTCAAGTCTTCATCTCGGCCATTTTAGTATGCATGGAACTCACACCCATCACACCTTCTTTGGCTGTGGTGTTGTTCCTTTCTGTAGCTTCTGACGGCTGTCTTAGCCACTGTTTTGGCTCTATCCTTTGTTTTGCGCTGAAGCACCTTCGCTGTTGATTCGCAGATCCAAAGTCTAAGCTTCTTCGTTTAACTTTCGTCAATCTTCTATGATACCTGACATGCCGTACCGTTTAGAGATTTCATGAACTCCATTTCCTCCTCAATGTAGCCGTGCGGTAGTGCTGCGATACTTTAGCACCAAATGTCTCTCTCGATTCGATACCCCGCCTTGTGCACAAATGGTATGAATGTAAAATTGCCACCATGCACATCTCGATCCCTTGTTGTCGAACGTGGTCCATTGTGCTGCAATTTTGTCCTCGTTAGCCCTCATGGAGATACAATTGCTCGACGGCTGCCTCGGAAATTCAAGTTGGCACGACTGAGAATGGGGAGAGGGTTCTGTCCGTGTCCTTGTTCTCACGCATATTTCCCCACCGGGGCCCCAGCATGGGGGGTAGCTTTGAGGAGTGCAAACACCTTCTCCACCGAAAAGTCATGAACAGAGAAATATCCTTCTAATAGATTCAACCATCTATCTATGGCATCCGCGTCTATTTAGACCCTCAAATATGGTGAAGGCTGGGAATTTTTCTTGAAATTTTTTAAAAGGAGTCACACCTCCGTAGGGCTGGCTGATGAGCATGCGCCGCCGTGCGTACCGTTGGAGGATTCGAGTAAAGTTATCCATCATCGCGTTCCTTTAGCTTTTCGTAGGCCTCCCCATAACATTTTGATAGACTTCCTTCTCCCATCATTTTTCTGGCCTCTGTGGGCACCATCGAGGCTCAGAAGGCTGATCTTGCAAAGGTTCCACTGTGATCAAGCCCTAGCTCCTTATACCCCAACCTCGTTAGGACATGCAAAGAAGGATCGAGAAAGAGCAAGATCGCCTGGTATCACCGATCCGATTTATGCAGAACACAATGTATCAAAACATATAAACCTTTAAATACAGAGATGCTTAAATAACTTTCATTTCATTAATATCAAAGAACCGAAATTTGCTTATGTATTGCATCGGAAAATAAAACTAATAGGCATTGGTAGCTATCTTCCGAGAAGAGATGTGGTGGCTATGTGCCTCGAATCAAAGCATGAGGCTTCAGGACCACATGCTGAGAAGAAATGGAGGAACTTAAAATCCAAAACTTAGCTATAAGAGATGAAGCGCCAAAACTATGGGCTCCGTTTTGGGTGAATTGGTGTTTCAACGTCTTCAGTGGACATAACTTTACATACTATCTCCGTTTTGATGCACATGATACATCATTATAAAGTCTCTATCCGAGGAATAATTTCACGCAACATTATCATTTCCAAATAGAAATGATATTCGTTGAGGTGCGATGCCCAAAAAACGTCGTTAGGCCTCAAAAAAATGGGAAATGTAGTTCGTGACCCAAAAACTCGCTAAAAATAGTGTTATGCCGAAACCGAAAACTGGGAAGAGACAATGGTTGGGGCTCAAGTGGAATAGGAAGTGTGTCACCAATATCCACCTAGATCAAACACTTCCATCTTTATATATTTTGTTGAAGCTCAAGGTTTGCGATAATTCTTTACATTCATTTTTCTTTTCCAACCCGAATGTCATCTCCAATGAACTGTTCAAAGGCAAAGCACAGTGCTTGATGTTATCCTTAAAGTCCCTATGAACACATCTAACCTATGTTCCTATAGAATATCATTACCTTTATATTCAATTTTAAAGTCCTCAATGTACCGACCACTTAAACACTCATTTGAGATTTACCAATTATTAAAAAGCTTTTTTCTTCTTTACATCCGCATAATGTGATATCATTTCCTCCTCAAAAATGACCAACCGGAAAAAAATTTAAGGATAAAAGCTCAATATACCATACAAATGTATTTTTTTCTAAATGTAAAGTTGCACGTACAATTTTTGTGTGTTTTACACATTATTGAGATCAAAATATTTCTCCATATTTAGTATCCATGTTACAGGATCCTGCATTGTACCTTTCACATCGATCTTTTTGGAAGGTGATGGGTCTTCCATCCAAAATCTGAGTTTATGAAATTCAATGTATTAAAATTATTTTGTTCTACTCAGAGTTTCCTCTACTATATTTTCCTTTAGGAATCATTTCTTGTATCAAATTTGTCAAACTCTTCAAAACTTCTCCATTTTTTCTTCCATGTCTTCCATGCCACTCTTAAAAACTTCCATCTTAGCTTCCATGACTTTCTTCAAAATTGCATTTCATTTTTTTGCTCATGCAGAGTGAAATTTTTTGTGAACTTGGTATTGTAATTTTGATATATCATATTGCACTTCTTCATCTTCATGAGTCAGTAGAGTATTCGAGGGTTTACTCGTGTTGAATTTTATAAATATTTTAGAACTGAATACTAATATATATATATATATATATATATATATATATATATATATATATATATATATATATATAGATATATATATAGCCATTATTTCCTTAATTTACTTCAAACTGATTTTTCAAACAAGAATTATAAATTTGAAAAACAAGACATACCCTTTTCTTTAGTAATCTCGATATTGAAACTAACGTCTATATCCTGATTTTGGATATTCAATATCTGAAATTTTAAACTTCTATCCCTCCAAATCTTCTTCAAATGCCAGAATCAATTTAATTTGGATGCTTCAAGACAAAGTTATGCTCAATCTCCTGGTGAACAATGACTTAAATTATGGACAGGTTCAGTAGAGCCAACTGTTCAATACCACATGTCACCTGCTTCCTCCTTCGGCTCGCAATTGATGTAACCTAAAAACTATGCAATTCTGTGATTTTTAATGTTTTTATATAATTCCAATTTGATGCTCAGAATGAGATTTATGACTATTTTCCCCAAGGTCACCTCTTTTAGGATGAAATTCTGGGAGCCTCGAAATGTTCTAACTTCCACATCATATCTAAAATAATGGTAGAAAACTAAGATAAAAAAAAATTACACAAAGTTCCCGCATTTCCACTTCACTTGGTAAAATTTTTAGCTTCGAGCCTTCAGGATAGAACAAATATAGCAAAAATTCCACAAAGACCTGCTTTGAAGCATTGAAACCATAGAATCCAAAGCTCGATACCAAATGTTATGAACTTATTCTAAAAATGAGAATAAAAGAGACCACTGGATTAGAAATAAATACTTGGAGTAAGAACCTTGTTTACATTACATAAATGAACAATTGATGATACAAAGGAAAAAAACCTCCTTCTATACATAGAGTCCATAGTCAAATAATATAATCTCGAGTCAATTTAACAATAATAGTACTGCAAGGGCAAAATAACAATAATATGGGGGTTACAGGGCACAATAATAACAATAAGGGGGCTACACTAACAACAATAAGGGACTAAATCCAGAATATAGGGACCTAACATGGTCCTAAAGATTTTAACCATTGTAATTCTTAGTAAAACATCAGTAGCTCCCATTGGAATGGAACGACACTATTCATAAAGCAGGCCCCCTCATGGTTAGCTTGATATTATGGAATTTTCTTTAGAGCAATTTATAGTCTTCCATTTTCAACCATCACTTAAATTTGTAAATGTAAGAGAAGCCATCCAATTTCCTTGGCTACCTTATAATGAATAAAATTATGGTACTACCTGATTCAATCAACACTATTAAATTTTTTCGATATGTCCTTCTATCTTGGGAGTTTGAGGATTGGTACCTCGCCAAATGTATTAAATTTTGTATGGTCGTGTTCATCTCTTTCTGGACTAGTGTTGGCTCCGTTTATATCCTTCTTTAAAGTTTCCATGTTCATTTTCTTTCCTCCTCTTCACAATCAATGTAGTACTCCTTCGTCACACTTATGGATTTTTAGTGTATTTTCTATGACAATCATAGCAAAGCCCTTTGCTATTTTTTCTTCCACTTTGCATGTCAACTTGTAGGTTAGAATTCAAGGAGTAGCAACACTTACATGTTTATAGATGTGAGTAGGTGGCCTTTGCTTTACAATTTAGCATTCAATTTTCTTGTCAACTCGAATGCCTTCTCCAATGAATCAAGCCCCAAAGAGAATCCCCATTCTGGATGTTTTCCTTTAAAGTTCCTATGAAATACATCAATCTTATGTTCCTCCGGAATATCGCTACTCCTTATATTCAATTTTTATAATTCCTCAATGTGCCCTACCATTTAACCTTTTTTTTTTGATGACACTGCCAGTAATGTTGCTATTTGTATCCTCATAATGTGCTATCATTTCTAAAGAAAATTTACGTTGGACAATTTTTTACAAGAGAAAAATCATTTTGATACCATACAAATGTATTTTGTTCTAAACATAAAGTTGCAATGCGTACCTTTGTGTGTGCTTGCAATATTATTGAGATCGAAATATTTTCCATCCGTAGTATCCATGTTATGATCCTCATGTATCAAAATTCCTGTATCCATGTTTGGAATATGGTAAGTCTTCCATCCAACATTATAATTTATGAAATCATGATTAACATTTTCTAATTTTTTCTCTCATCAGTGAGTTTGGTATTTATCTTTTCTCCATTAGGGAATAATTTCTTGTATCGACTTGTCAAGCCTTAAACCTTCCATGTCCGTTTTTAGACTAGCCTTTTTCGTGCCCTTCATATTTTTCATTTTTTCGCTGATGTCATGTATTCTTAACTTCGATGCCATCTCGTCTGTATTTCTATGTCATCCATCTTATCCTCCATGCCATTCATCTTATCTTCCATGCCTTTTCAAACCATCCATTCTAGCTTCCATGCTCTTCTTCAAAACTTCTCCATTTAATTTTTTTATGCTCTTTGCAAGCATGAAATTTGGTGCAATGGTTCTTATAATTTTGATATATCATGTTGCACTTATTCTTCATGAGTCACAAGAGAGTATTCCGAGGGGCTTAATAGGTGTTGAATTATTTTTTGGGGGAATTTTAGAACTCGGTCACTATGCATTCATGCTTCCGCAACAGGCTCCTTGGAATCACTTCAAAATTATCACATCATGTACCGAGAAAAAAATACACGCCTTTTTATTTCTTTAAGGAGCCTGAAGTATTAAAATCACGATTACATTGCATTTCTAAAATATTCCACAGTATAAATTTGGTCTTTAGTTTACCCCGACTTGTATTTTGAATGCCAAGCACGTATGACCGCATTTGGATGCTTCAATACAAAGTTATGCCCAATCTCCCTAATGACCGTAATTATGGAATTGTTCAAGAGAGCGAATTGAGACGTGCACCACGGTAACTATTTTTCCGTATTGTTGAAATTGATACGTTGTCAGAAACCAAGGTCCATGTAATTTTGTGCACTTTTTTCATAATTCAAATCTGGATGCTTAGAGAGAGAGAGAGTTATGACGATTTTCCCACGGCCACCTCTTTTTAGATGAATTCAGACCAAGAAACCCCGAACTTCCGCCGCATCATATCTCCGAAAATACGGTATCGTATACAAACTTTACATAGAAGTTCCCTAGATTTCTGGTAACAATTTCAACTTTGAACCCTCATAGAAAAAAAAATTATAGAAAGCTCCCATGATAACTTAAATGAAGCAACAAAACCCTAGAATCCAAAGCTCTCATACCAAATGTTATTAAACCAACTCCAAAAGTAGAAGAAAAGATAGATCAATGCCTTAGAAATCAACAACTTCGAGGGGCAAAACCCTTGGTATTTACCAAATGAAAATTATTGGATGATACAAATGAAAAAACCTTTTATATATGGAGTCCATGGGATGAAAATAATCCTAGCATACCCAACAATGGCTTAATGAAGACACACACATACAATTTTAAGCAGGTAAGTAAAAATACAATAAGGGGGTTACACTAACAAAATAAGGATACAATTGTAATATAGGGAGCTAACATTGTATGGAAATAAAGCAGCTGAGATAAATAAGGCTAATGTCTGCATTGCAACCTATCTCTTGTAGAATAACCTTTCCAACAATGGGGATTGGAGTACCTGGCCTTCCAGAAATTTTTCCACACTCATAAAAGAAACACCAATACATTCTCACTACTAAAGACTAATTTACGTTGCCAGAAAGAAGTAGTTCTATTAAATGCGGAAATGACCCTGAAGTCATCAATTCCCCTTAGAAAAAATATCAATATTAGGTTCTAAGATTCCGAAATCACTGCTTTCGACAATGCAACTGGCTTTCACTACTTTAAACTTCTGTTGATTTTGTGCATTAGAAAATTACATTTTATTGAAAACATTCATCTAGCATATCCACATGGTAACAATATTTTTGGGTCAACCAATAAAGCCTAATCCATATTATCAAGAAAACCATGTACTTTGAACAATGAACCGACACAATTCTTTGGTGAATGCTCTATGGGCCGATCAAGCCCACGCCTAAACCTTATTTGAAAAACTCTCCTTACTTTCTCGTATATAGAAAATAATCCACCCTACCTCCGAAAATCTACTCTAACCCTTAAAATTTTACAAGAGTTACCGGTGTCTCTTTTCTTATGGTTCAAAGTAGGGATAGACACTTTGGAAGAGAGAACAAATGAGGAAAGGAAAGGAAAAATAAAATCCATTTCAAGAGATGTTTTTACATAGTCCGTAGGGAAAATGAATTCAATGAAAGACTTATACCTATATAAACTGCAAGAGAAACAAGAAGTACAATAAATTTCAGTCCCTGGTGGATCAAACTATTTGTTGTTCATGAAAATCTTGGCCACCACATTCATCATCTCCAATATTTAGATGGGAAAAGATGGAATCTCTTCTTGTTAATGGCCAAGATTTGAAAATATTTTCAATGGGTGAGTATAGGGATGTACCCTACCCAGGTTCTTTTCATATATTTAGTGTGTTTTTTTGTCATAAGCTCCGATTTTTCTGCTTTTTTTTTCACTTGTGAATAGTGAGTTGTATGAAAGTGTTGTCTTTGTCAGTTTGTGTGGAAAATTGGAAAAGGGCCTGGTGAGACTACAATATTTGGATAACATTTAGTCCTTTATTCATTCAAAGCATACCTTTTGGACTATGATACTAAATGGAAAATACAATCCTTGCGTAGATTTCTGTGTATAACGGCGGATACCCAATTACTGAGAATTTGATTCTATGCTGGTTCTTGTGTTTCAGTTGTTTTTCACGCTAATCCAATCAAGAAAGAGAAGGAAAAGGGAAAATTTTTGACCGAGAATACCAATATTATAGTACAGTGTTTTCTTTGAAGGAACAATCTCTTTCTCTCCTCAATAAATCGCATTCCTCTTCCACCTCGTGAAATAAATAAGTGCCTTTGCATAGTTCTATAACAAATAAATAAAGGGTGAAAGAAGAAATGATTCCTACGTAGATAGGTGAAGAAAGTAACTCTGTGAGGTTACCCACTAAGCCTACTAGGGGAAACAAAATAAATTCAGAGTTGTGTTCGCAGTGACTCCATTAGCGTACTATCCAAAGCTTGTCAAAAAGTGAGCAACAATTTACAGATGAAAACTAAGACTCGAATATCTAAATCTCATGAACTATATTAACCTTCTCCTTAATCAAAAATTCCGATATGGTTGGCCTTATGAATGTGTTCAACCAATAAAGAGACAAAAGGGACTATGTCACATAGTCATTAAGTGGGGAAGAAAATTATGTACACGAATTAATACTTGATAAATCGTAACTTATAAAAAGTTGCAACCAAATATAAAAAGTTGGAGTTATTCTAGTAAACAAGTTTTTCACCGTTACAAGACCCACCAAACTATTTTCCTACATTCAAATTTTATAGCCTACTTTGGCCTCATGATGTCTATTCTAGTATTTAAAATCATTCCATATATATTCTCCTCTATTTTTCTAGTCCCATTTGGGAAGAAAACTCATGTTATATTTTTAAAAGGGAAGTGCAGAACATCATAAAGAAGAACATAGCTTAATTCGAGGGATACAATTAGTGTTAATGAGTCATATTTATCATATAGACACGTATTTTACCTATGCCTAAAGTTTCATGGACTCTTCTACAAGTTTTTCCACTGCCGCAAAGTGTATCTTAAGTGTCCCACTTGGAAGAGGTTGTTGTATTCTGCCTACATTAATGGGATCATGTTCTTCTACATACTAATTTTTCAATGCCAGGTCATAAATTCTTATAAGTGTGTGTGATCATTCATACCTAATCCTAGTTTAAATTTTCTACCTCATTGATCCAACACTTAATGAATTTTGTAAAATGTTCTTCCTAACTAAATCGAATTTCACTAAATTCTCGGAACTACGAACACACAATTTGGAACCTTCAATATGATATCTGACTTCATACCCAGGTAATTCATGTGCCTCCTACTCTTAATGACTTCTCATTTGCAGCCTCGTTGCTCAACCCTCACCCCTTGACCTCGAAAACTATGTAGTTAATCCTCCAAGTCATCCTCCTTCTCTATAAATTACACAATGGTGGGCACCAAATCTCCATATTCTCCTTGAACCCGAGAATTAATCTCTGGCCTCCATCTCCTTATGTACTACACATTGCAACTTGGCGGCTAACATCACTAAGAAACTCCTCAATTATGTAGTCATCTATCCTGTGCCTTCAAAATCGTGCACCGTGTAGTCTCAAGTTTAATCCATCACCCCTAACCTCTATAAATATGAAATGCACAATATGTGAGTATTCCTCTTTAGCCTAACACCCATTTCTAGGTCAATCAATGATTTTCATGGCCATGTTAGACTAGGATTTTTGACCATTTCTATCTTACTGCTCATGAGTCAAAGGCCAGGTACTATAATTGATGACGAATGAAAATAATGAGAAAGAAATTATACGCAAAATATAGTTATGAAGATGAAAACACAAGTTGATCATTAAATGAGAAGATGAAGGGTCAATTGATTGTGGATAGCAATTTTTAAAGATCAAGATCATAGTGAAGAATCCCTACCTTCAAGCTCATGGAGGAGGAAGAATAAGAGCATACCATATTTCACACATTAAAAAGAAATCAACTGAAAGAATGGCTTGAAATTTCCATATCATCATTGAGTCCATGACATAAACACAAAGGTGGTTTTTTTCAAGGTGTCATATGAGTCATTTTCCTACATTTATTTGTAGATATACTATTTAATTTCTTCACTAAATGAGAAATGTAATGTAGAGTGAAGTCCAGAGTCAATTATAGAATGCGAAAGTCATGAGGAAGTCAAATGCATGAGGGTATTCAAGTGGGTCAGCAAGGGAGTTGAAGAGTCACCCTTATTATATATATATATATATATATATATATACCCTCATATCTTTAGAAAATGACTTTTCTACCTGGCTTCTCCCCACTAGGCATTAGAGGGGAAGATATTTCCATTTGAGGATCGAGCTCAGCTCTAACCCCACACTATCGGAGTTGTGGTGTTCATTGCAGTTAAGGTATCTTGGAAAATTTTTTTTAATATTGGAAGGTCGTTGATCCAACACACTTTCATGTGTATTTAGCAAATCTTCTAAGACTATTATTTGAATGTTTCATGGTGAGTGTTGTTTTCATTTGTACTAAAGCAAATTAAACTATATTTTTCCTTTATGAAGGTATGCTTTATTGACAAGAATGGATTGGCTTGTTTATCTAGAATATTTTTCTAGTTGGTCAATGATTATTTCTTTATATATGCTCGTGTGCCTTTATTAGATAAGTATTGTTACCTTCTAAAAGGATCACTTTATTTCCTTTGGTGAAAGTGGTACATTGATATATTCCCAACTTAACATTCCACAAGGCATACTCACTTCCACCATTCAAAAGTACATGTACATTACCTCTGTGTTTCCTTCCATCACAACCAAGAAAATCTCTAAGAAAATCAAGCCAAGCCTCACCTGAAGGATCCTACACCAAACAATGAAGTCTAATTGGATCTTTCCATTGGGAGACCACATTGCATGTTAGTGGACCCTCGTACTCATCATCAAGATGTTATTGGTAGAGTTCGTCATATTCCTAGGGTCTAAATTTAAATCCATGTTAGAGGTGGTTTGCAATGAATTGAAAACTAATGATGGTAAGAATACACATGTATCTCTTTAATTCAATTTTTTCATCTGGAGACAAAGAAAATTTATTTATAATATTTGTTAGTCCTTAAAGATTAACTGAAATTTTAGTTTTTCACTATAAAAAAACAAAACTTTCAAATACTTAGTCTAGGATTTTTTTTTTGAATTAAAATAAGAAATATTTAACTTTATATTATAATATCAAATATTTATATTACAAAAATTATGTATAAAAATTTAGCTTTGTTATATTTGAAAATACCTGTCTTATCTATAAAGGCATTCCATGGTTGAACCTTACTTAACAATATATAATGTTATCTTTATTATTATTGTAGGTTTTGTCGATGCTTTCTTTAATGTGGAGATCTATTAGAAGGTGAGGCACTAATACCCAAAATGGAGGATCTTTATTTTTTCAATTTATTGCAACGAAAGATGCTGATGTTTCAATAAATTTCCACTTCTGCAAGTAACTTAAGGTGATTATGAATTTGTAGCAATTATATTAGTTTCCCTATGCATAACATGGAAGTTACACCGCATTACTATCATATATTGGAGTATTGTAGCCACATCAACACATCGGCATAATATTCTTCTTATTTCTACAAATTTTTCTTTAACCGCATAAGGTCTCATGTAGGCTGAGATATACAGTGGAACTGCAGGCTCAAATTCCCCTATTCTATGTATGAAAGCGCAGCGGTTAATTTGTTTATTTTCAGCCATGTGATGATGTGCGTGTTGGGATTGTGAAGAAAAATAATTCATTATAGATAACCTTAGATGGCTACACCTACCCCATATGATAGTTTTTTCTCAGACATGAAAAACCTTTCCCCGATATATCAACCATATTCGGGTTCAAGAAATGATATTCAACCTCTTGTAAATGTGAGTGGGTCCAACATGTAGATTTCACTATTTTTATAATAGCCTACAAGCTCGTTTGCAGTATAAACATTCATGTGATTCACACTAATGGATCTTTATGTCATCATTATGAACAGTGATGAGGACGGTTTCGGTGCTCATCAGATATATAAATGCTGGGAATCATTAATATGGTGAATTATTTAAGGAAATTTGTGGTATAAAATCATTGTGATGTTATGACATGGGATCAGTATACATTCTTTAACCGGGGAGGATCATTGGTGCCCCCAATATGGGTATTTAAATATATGATGAATTATGTAAGGAAAATGTGTTGTCTAATATCTACAGGAATCTATTTTTATATAGTATGAAGGGTTAGAGATAGTTATTTATACTAATGATTTTTCTTTTCCAATGTGAAAAATTATTTATATTTTATCTAAAATTTGAAATCAAATTAATAGTAGATTTTCTAGCCTAGAAGAAATTTTCAGTAAAGAAATGTTTTAATATTTTACTATTTGTCAAGATAAATAATAGAACACACTATTTCCAACTAAAATCACTCGTATAAGCAAGAATGAGGATATGTGTGGCATTTTTATCTCGTTGGAACACCTAATCCATATGGTGTGAAATAATATAAAAAGTCACATGGAGTCCAAGTGACCTTGGAATGAGAAACCAAGAGTCACACCATTGTACCATAAATGTACATCTTTGTATATTTGGAAAATAAGAAAAGCCTCACGCTTATCTTTCATTGTGTGTTGAGTCTTGTGTGTGTGCATTCTTCTCATACACCATGTGTGTGCTTCAACATGGTGTTTAACATGGTATCGTAGCTGGTGATTGCTTGGCCCCGCTCCAAATTGAGTGAGCCATTTGTGTTTTTATGGTTTCATGCATATCCGTTAAAATTATATTTTTTTAAAAGACTCAAGTGTTTGTAGCGGGGCTTCTTTGCCATGACCGTAAAGTGGTTTTGGAGAAGGATAGCGTTTGCATAGGAGATTTGGAAATTATTTGGAGAAAGAGTAACATTCAGAAAATTTGCCCCATTCACGTTGGTTTTGAAGAGAAGCAAAGGTGCCTGGCAGGAAGGTTTTCTAAATTCCCATCTTTTCTATGCATTTTCTCATTTTAATTCCGTTTTGAAAAAGTCGCTGAACATCGTTCAAAGTGAGGTTTTGAAGAAAAGCATTTTCATAAAATTTTGAGCTTTTTCCATTAAAAATTTCTACACCTCGCCTTTTACCGGAAAAATGCCATATCCCGCTCGTTGGAAAATCCTCTACTCTTCATTCTCTCCGTTGTTTAATATTAAATAAAAAAAATTAAAAAAAAAAATTAAAAAAAAAAATTCCTGCAACCCTATCGCTCCGTACCCATACCGCTATCCCCCACCCCACGCTCACACCCCTCTCAAACGACTCGCAACTACTACCTCTTCGCGGCACTCTCCCCTCACTCTGGCCGCCTCCCTTCAACCCGCCCGAAAGCACACCGTCTGTACGCTCACTCACTCAGCGCACCACTAAACCCTACGCTCACTTATCGCTCCGCCCACGGTATTACACACTCGCTCGGCTTAAACTCTTCACCTTCTCTCACGCGTTCATCTTTCACTCTTCCTTATTAAATATTTCGGTCTTCTCCTCCTTTACGAGCCTCTCGCACAACCCCACTTCTAACCAATCGTGACTTGCTTGTCCCTACGCCTTCATAATAGCCATTCCTCACAAATTTTCAACGCGTCCACCCTCCATATCTCACCCCTCGAGCTGCCCGCACACTTATCACATCGTCTCCTCTTCCCACGCTGCTACTCGGGTTCCCTATCCCAATGCTCCTTCCTCATCTCTCCTGTCGTCCCTCATATCCCCACGCACACTCCCTACCACTCTCCCGCCCCTCCTTTTAATAAAATCCATCTCATTTAATTCTTCCGTCCCTTTTAAATCACTCCCATATAAATATAACGCCTCTCCTTTTAAATTAACTACCACTCCCTCATTTTAAAATTCAATTCTCCATCGTTATGTATATTTCACCTCCATTATTTTAACTAATCCCCTCCATTTCATTTTTTTAAAATTTCAGTTTTTAAATTTTAAATTCATTCATATAATTCCGATGCTTCCTATTTATATAATAAATTTCATTTCTTTTTTAAACTTTCCATATACATCCCCTCCCTTCCCCTCCCCTCCCCTTTCAATTAATTTCCCACCTTTTAAAATCCCTTTTCATAATAAATTCCTCCATTTGTAATAATCTCATTTTTAATTAATATATATTTTTGAATAATTTAAAAAAAAAAAAAAAACCAGCAGTAGAGAGAGGAAAGTGTTGAGAATGCAGCAAGATGATGGAGCTTAGTGAAATGAAGTCAGCCACACTAAGTGGGCCCGCAGTGCAAATTCTCATAAAGTCTATTTTAATATGTCTATTTTTACATTTATAATAATTTGGGAATTTACTTTGGGAGATTCTGATGGATGCGACATGTAGGTAAAAAATAGATAGACTCCTAATTTTTTTAGGGACCCAGGCTATTTTTAGACCGATCTTCTAAAACATGGAAGCTCAAAATTATTTAACTTTACTATTGTTTCTGACTATAAACAGCGCTTACTCTCTTGGAGCACTTCGGCTTGAGCTCATGGAGGTGGCCTGCGAACCGACACAAGGAATCACGTGGTTCCTAGGTTTGATGGCATCTTGCATGGTTACTGCAGTTAGACTCTGGGTAAGGGGGTTTTGGAGGAGTTAACGGGAGCAAGTAGTGGAGTTGTGTCTTTATTTATTTCTAAATTTGAACTATTACTTAGTTAACTAGCTAATCAATTAGATATGAGTGATAAATTAAATAATATTTAATTTATTAAATATTAACTCATTAGTCAACCAAGAACACTTCGGGCTCACTAAAGGTATGATCGGGCCGTTGAAGACTCATGAAAGATAGATGAAAGGCAGAGTAGCTATCACAATTATACTGCTGCTATTTTGCACATAGATAGGTGGAGTGTTTTTTATGAGTATTGCAAGTTTAGGTCGGTGGTTTATCTATATAAGGAGGCCATTACCTAGCATTAAAATACGCAATCAAGGTTGGCTATCAAGTGCAAGCAGGATTGAGGCAAGTGATTGCTAGATTCAGCTTGAGGGTGTGTAGCATGGAGGTAGTGCATGAGAGCGAAGAGTTTAATGTAGTATTGCTTACGCATTTCTCCATTATAATATACACAATAGTCAGGTTTTCAGCTATAGGCCTTTCCCATACATACCGAGTTACGTGATTGATTTGATGTGCGATCGTTCTATATTATTTCCGCATGTGACAATTAATTGTGGAAGAAGGTTATGTGTTATGCATGTACTTTTAATTGGTAAAGGACTGGTTAATCTTCACAGCGTTACCGTATTCACCACTTCTACATGGTATCGGAGCGAGATTAATTGTCGAGATCTATTACGGTGATTGCAAACTTATTTCTCTACGTAGTCTCCGTATACGCGGTGAAGTTCGGATTCATCTTTTCTAAAGTGAAAGATCTGTGAATGCCTCGGTACCAATCGATTTGGAAATAATTTGTTTTCAAGTGTAGATCGGAAGCGCGATAGAGCTTGGAGTTTGGAATTCGAATTTTGCGGAAGGTTGTTCTTCTTGGTGCCGGTGTTGAAAGATGTCTTCTTTCAATGGATTGCGACCTCGAATATGCTCTTGAAGGTGCCGAACTATGTTGTACAGAAGGATCGAATGGAGTGCGTTGTTAGAAGATAATGTCCAAGGAGTTCGTGGATGCGGATGTCCCAAAGCCCACCGATGCAGCCTTTATCACATAAGCAAAGAAGATCGCGAAATGTCACATCCCCGTTGAGGCCGCCAAGGATCATATTGTATCCACCACAGGCTACTCATTTAATGTGGAAAGCTTCGACGATCTATTCTGGTAGTGGTGAGTGACCGTGTTGAAAGCCGGGCGCTCAAAGATAAGCTAGGAACATCAAGATGGGAGAAGGGCGACGCATCGCTAAATACCCCGCCGGCTCACTCACCGCAGATGAACCGGGAAGTGTGGGTTACCGTCGACAAGAGGATATGGTCGACTCGTTCCTCCTTGGTCTCCGAAGGCCGGTACCCATCAAGACGCTGTCAATGGTCGGGAAGTCACGGATGGGAGCGTTTTCGGGCGGATCTCATGTGAGGAGACAGAGGACCATTTATGACCAGCCAAAGGGAGTCATAATATAACCGTGCTTATGTCCAAAGCCAAGAAAGGAAGGGTAAGAAAACCTCTCATTTCGAGCTATAAGAAGCAGGATATGGCGAAAGTGAAATGTTTTCACTGCCATGATCACGGACATTATGCTACCAATTGTCCAAAGAAGAAGAAGAACAAGCAAGCGGGAAGATCACAGATGGAGAAGCTTTGGCTTCAAGGCCGAGCTGACTCTTTCACCGATTGCCAGGTATGTTGGTTTCATGTGTGATGACCGTGTGGTTTCGGACAAAGCGGTGCGTCATTTCATATGACGGGGGACCGGAGTTGTTTCGGGATTCGGAGGAGCAAGGATTTGGGCGTACACATCGAGATGGGCGATGACCGCAGACAGCGTGTTGCGACTCCGGTACCTGCACCGCATCCTTCGCAGCCCTCCTGTAACCTTTGTCTCAGCAGGCTGCTGCATGTACCGGATTGAAGAAGAAAACCCGACGCGTAGCTGTTGGAGGATAAGGGTTAAGATGTGGTCTTCGCCAGCGGAAAGCTTTCCGCGGCAGAAGACTATCGAGAGGACTCGGAAGATAGGGGCCCTGAACGCGAACCTTTACTGGGCCGTGTGTAGATGATCGGCGTGTAGCTATGGTGGCGTGCTGGGTCGAGATGGTGAGCTGGGATGATGAGGGCGAACTATGGCACAGAGATTGGGCCATCTTCACCATGGAGCTTTGAAGACTTCGGCACAGAGCCATCGGATTTCCTGGCGGGGCACCTTGTGCGCTCGCATCGCGCAAGGGGGGCTTTAGGAAGTATGTGAAAGTTTACCTTCACGAGAAGGATAGCGCCACGTCGATCCTTGAGGAGAGTTCGTACGTGTGGTCCTTTCTCGCTGTTTCGACAAAGAAAAAGCAGCCGTACAGGTGGATTTTGTTAGATGATTTCTCTGGGTGCCGGATCTTCATGCCGCAAGATACAGCATTCGAAGTTCTCGTGAGTTTAAAGTAATCGGTCGAGAAGGAGTCAGAAGAAGGTGATTGTCATGAGTGATAAATGGGGTGGCACCGCATTCTGCCGACTCAAGGGAGTTCGCAGCGCGAAGGATTAAGAGAGCCCATCGCACCTTCTATAACCCATGTTAACTGTGTGTACGAGCTGGAAGAATGCATCCATCGGGTGCCGCACCAGCGATACAAAGTGACTGTGGCCTATCCTTCACTTCTGTAGCTGAGGCATGCAATACGGGCCACATAGTATGTGCAGAATCGTTGTCCTCGTCAAGGTTCTTGGCATGAGCACCGTAGAGAGGCTTATTCTCGGCAAGAGGCCTCGATATTTCCCATTTGCGATTTCTGACCTCCGTTCACATGCATGACGAAGGATGCAAGAAGGAAGCCGGATCCAACCGCTGAAGTTGGAATATTTGTGGGGCACACCGATACACCTCACAACTACCTGGGTGTATAAAGCGTACGGGCCGCAAGATCACAGCGACGGATATAAAATTCTGGTGGAGGATAAGCTGCGTGTTCGCTGAGAGGGAGCTACACTCGCATGCAGATGAGGAGCTGCTGCTCCTTAAGGAGGAGCTCGGATGTGGATCAACCACAAGAGTAGTTCAGGAGGGAAGAAACCACACCAGCAAGCCGCCCAACCGATCGCAGGGCTTTTACGCGCACTGCGTAAGCCGAGCGACCGGCTCTCAGAGGAGAAGGTTGTAGGACCACCGCAACAAGGCACAGGGAGATGGGTCACTCTGATTGGCATGATCGGATACATGGCTCTTATGAGTCAATGTGTTGGTATTTGTTTTGTTCCTTTTGAGGAAGCCGGAGGAACGCATGGTTGATGCCAGATCGGGTTAGCTGATTCGATCATCGTAACAAAGGCATGAGTATTGTCCGCACCCTGTTGGGAAATCCGCTGTAGGTTCGGCGATGGATCTACAAAGTGAAGCAGCGGTCGACACGGAGTGTGGAGAAGTACAAGGCGAGATTTGTCGCCTGTGCTTTCTGCCGTATCGAGGGGATCGACTATGAGGAGACTTGCAATTGCCGCAAGGTACTCTTCCACACGGACGATCCTTGCTCTCTCGGGGCCAGGCGGGGTGGTACATTCATCAAGGAGGGGACATCATGTCCTCAATGGTTATTGAGGAGAAGCAGACACAGAGCAGTCTTTCGGGTGGCTGAGATTTCGGGCAGTGAGTCGATGCGGCCACCCGCAGAGCACCGTATGGGTCGGGCAAGCACCTCGTGCTTGGTACACTTACGCGGTGACACTTGAGCCACCGGGCTTGGATTCTCCAAGAGTGAGGCGGATCCAAACTGTAGCTCTCGCATTGTGGTGGAGGGGAGCCGTTGATCATCGCATCGTATGTACGGATCCGACGGACCGGCGACGACATGATACTTTCGCGCAAGGATGATCTTGCACTAGGAGTTTGAGATGAAGGACCTCCGGGGCATCCTATTATTTCGGGATTGGAGATTTGGCAACATAGTGAGGACTGCTGGTTTTCGGCAAGTATGCTCGGGAGATTCTGGAGAGGTTCAACATGCAAGGCCGCAAGCCCGCGGATACCCTCTTCTTCCCGGAGGATGGAGGAAGGGAGATGCTACTTCGGAGGAGGTAGGAGCGCGACTGTCATCGTACGCCTGGTGGGGCCTGATGTATCCGGGTCAATACCGGCCCGATGATATATATGGGCGTTTAACTAAAGGCAGTGCCGTTGTTAAGCCTACCAAGCTCTTTGGAAGTTGCGTGTTGCGTATTGCTTATATCGCAGGCAAAGAACATCGGGACATGGCTCCAGGGCACAAGAGAGGGGACGGAGGAAACTTTCCGAAGTCACAACGATGCGTATTGGGCAGAGTCCGAACTGGACCTGGGCGAGCACTGGGAGGAGCTTTTGCATTGGGTCGATGGGCAGCTTCGGCACAAACAGTAGCGAGATCCGTGGCGCCGCCCCGAAGAAAGTCAGCATGAACAAGTTTAGTCGTACGGTGAGGCTACTCTGGATGAGGAACATCCCTCACAGTTTGTTCAGCCATTTAAGCCTGTTGCGTGATCTGCATCGTGATAACCGTAGCTGCACTGGCCCTCGGCGATCCAATGCAGATAGTCCAACATATCGTACCAAATTAATTACATCAGTAGATTGTGTTCGCTGAGACCATGATGTTTATGTTCCACGAGGATCGGATGCCGGTTATCCTCGACGAAGGCGCCACCAGGGAGCAAGCTCGACTCACACAAAGATAGGGATTGCATAATCCAAGCATTCGTTGAGAGCAGCGAGAATGCGTGCGATGACGTGAGCCATGAAATGAAGTCGCTTTCATCATGGGCCCAGGCAAATTCTCGCTAGAAAATTATTTTTAATCATGTCTATTTTACATACTACATAATTTAAATCATCAAGACTTTGATGAGATGCGATATGGTGTGTGATGAGACCCAATTTTTAGGACCTGTGTTAGTTTTGAATCTATCTCCGTAAAATACAGGAAGTCAAAAATTATTTACCCTTAATAATACTTTTACTATAAATGGGTAGCTTTTGCCTTTGTTGTCCCGCCGAGTCATGGAGGTGGCTCGCGCAACTGAATAAGGTTAACCGCGGGTCTTAGGGTTTGATGGCATCTGCATGGTTACTTGCAACAGACTTCAAATGGCGTGTTTTGGAGAGTTAACTTAGACAAGTAGTGAGTTGTGTTTCATTTATTTTCTCGTTTTGAACGTGTCGAGATTATTAACTAGTTGAATCAATTAGATATGAGGGAGGCAATTAAATAACACACCGATTAAATATTACATCCTATTAGTCAACTCAAGAACACTTCACCATCATGCGATGATCGGGGTCGAAGAAGACTCAGCAGGAGAGATAGAGGAAAGGGTGAGTTAGCTATCGCTTAGAATCATATTCGTTATTTAAACACATAGATGGTGAGTAAGCTATGAGTATTAAATAGAAGCAGTGCTTCATTCATAAGGAGGCCATTACCCAGTATTAAATATAGTTCCATGCTAGTCATCAAGTGGTTAAGGATTGGAGCAAGTGATTTGTTAGATCTAGCTGATAGTGTAGCATGGGAGGTGAAAAAGAGAGCCAGAAGAGTTATGCCTATGACTGCGGCATATGACTTCCATTACACACATAATAGTCGGGAAGCTAGCTATAGGCTTTCCCCTACACGAGTTAATGTGTGATTGATTTGATGCGGCATTGGGTTTTCATATTATTTCCGCATGTGACAATTAATTGTGGAAGAAGGTTATGTTATGTATGCAATTTTTAATTGATGTATGATTCAAGACCTTCGTGAATAAGTGATTTATTCAGCTAATTTCACAGAAAAGAGAGTTAAGGAACAGCGGAAAATGGAAAATGGCATATGAAGAGCACATGGACCGAAATTGGTGAGATTTACATTGTGATTTGTGACATTGATTTGAAGGGTGATTTTCTGAAGAATTTCATATTTGAAGACAAGTTTACTTACTATTGAAAACAACTATTTGAAGTTAAATAGCAACTAGCCACATAAAAAGATTTTGCACATGTATTTTCATGCATTTTACAACATTTTTGGCAGTAGATATGTATTGAGATGACATTTATTTATGGAATTCTTCTCTTCATTCAGTTGGAATCAAAATTTGAGTTGTTGGATGTAAGTTTATTGTTGATTGTCCTCCATCATTTGAGGAGCACACTTTGCATTGAGATTTTATTGTTGGAAATCCTTTTGCAAATATTTGTATTTGATGAATCACATTGTAAACGGGTGCATTTTCGGTTGAAGCCGACACCTTTTGTCTTTAATTAAGGAAAGAAATGGCCAAAATCAATGAGGCTGAGTTGTTGAATAACCTCATTCATTCCAATGTTGATGACATGATAAAAATGAGCAAGGATGCTCTATGTAACATTCAAAATTAGTTTGCAAGATGCACAAGAGAAGATTGAGTTTTTGCAGCTTGGAATCACAAATAACAAGACGAACTTCAAAGAGTCACCATTCTCGAACTCATTTCTGCTCAAGATTGGAGAATGAATTCCGACTGAAGAAAGAAGATGCAGCCCATATCCTCATCTAAGCCATTGCACTAGACCATATGTACATGCAAAGGCAAAGAAATTAACCCGTACTTAAGCCCATCATCATACCTAAAGAGCTTGTCCACAATAAGCACCGAATCAAGGTTCGGATAGCATATATGTGCCCTTCATATCTGTGAATTTTACCTGGGCTTTCCATCATATTTTGCAGCGATTCATGTATGACAGTTCACCCGCATTGTCTTCCAGATCCTAGATTCTGTTAAACAACAGATTGAGAAATGCCAACACCATGGATCGAGTTGGCCACATGAAAGATCACCGTTTTGATCTTCATCCATGCAAGTAATCGGTCGGGCACACCTACCCCGGCATGTGGCTGCTTCGTAAACAAGCCTCCCGCAAGAACAAGATTCATCTCTGATGGATCGTTTTGGCACAAGTACCGCAGCCAAGAAGATGCTTGGTCGCATGCCGAACTTGTCTACGGATATTGAGCAAATCCCAGCTCGTAGCTTTTTGCCATCATCTCACTTTGTCCCTGGGACAGTGGGGGAAATGGTGGTCATGTACAAGTCTTCACATCAGGATTAAGTGGTACCGAGCCACAATCTCTCATTCCATGTTTAGAGTTAAACAGCAAGTCGCCACCAGCCACACTCCACACCGGATTCGCAGATGTAGCCGAGGACACGGATGCCCACGGAGCATACCTTCGCCAGGATAACCTAAAACCATCATTTTCATTGTGGATAACCTAAAACCATCATCTTGCCAGACACCGTAAAAAACCATCATTTTTGCTGGTGGAGAATCTAAAACCATCATCTTCTGGTTGGTGGACAACTCAAACCACTGGCAGTGGTGGCATCCTCTTTAGCTGTCTTTTTATAGAGGGACACCTTCAGCGTGTTCTCTACCTTCGCCGCCTTGAAGAGTCTCTGAACTGGCAACAAGTTTCATGCTCCAGTTATTTGTGGTCATCCTAAAACCACTTTTTTCCAACATTTTAGAGAGTTGATTCAGCCCAGTGTTATGTATACTTGCGCATTTGTATTACAACTCTTTGGACTCACATACCCTTCCTGATTAAGGGGGATGTTTGAACACCGAATCTGTAGGAGTTTTTGGGTAGGTGTAGCCATAAAAGTCACAATGGAGTCCAAGTGACCTTGGAATGAGAAACCAAGAGCTTGACCATCATATTGTACTATAAATGTACATCTTTGTATATTTGGAAAATAAGAAAGCCTCACGCTTATCTTTCATTGTGTGTTGAGTCTTGTGTGTGTGCATTCTTCTTCTCATACACTATGTGCTTCAACATGGTGTTTGTGATGATGTCACTTAGGTAGGGGCCTGATTAAATAATAAAAAAGATGTTGTTATCCGTGTACTCTACAGAGTTCACTAGATGATCGTTGATTTTCTACAAGAAGCTAAAGATAACATTATTTCCCTATGGATATCTTTAGAAATCTCATCGCCTTCATTATCCCTTAAAATATTTTCAATATATCATCTATGTCTTCTCAAACACCTTACTTCACTAAAAGACTCATTTCGGGCTCATTTATTTTCACCCTCCTTGCCTATCATCATTTCCTATTTACTCGTTTTCACCTTTCAAAACCTTCATAAGCCTCTTTCTTCTACTCCTTTTTTCCTTTATTTATCAAAGCAAGTAAAATGCTTTTTACATTGTTTTGAAACAAAAATTAGACTTTCGGGTCCTTTTTGTTTTATATATTAAAATCCCTCGTTTTTAATATATTAAACCCGCTCCTGATATTAACCCAAGCCCCTTTTATTTTAGCCTCCCACCATATGACCCCAACCCCACCCATTTGCTCGAAAAGGGGAAAGAAGTTTTCGGAGTGTTTTTATTACTGGTCCGCTTTAATAAACCCCCACTATAAACCATAAATCCTTGTAGAGATGAACTACCGCTACACCCCGAAAATATCCCACCACATCATTTCACACCCGTACCCCCACTTTGCACCTATTTGTCACCCCATATTGAGCCAACCACCGTCGACTCTTCCCTCGAGATCGAACGACCCATATTACATATCGCAAATCCTTATGCGCCGGAATTAATGGGTCAGATTTTGAGAGGTGTATTCCCCTTACCACATGTTAGCACTAAGTGTAATTTTGCATTCCCTTTCAAACCATACAATCTTCTCGTTTATGTGAAACCACCTCCCGCTTTTCAAATCATGCTTTTGGTACGAAGATTTGAAAACCTTCTGGCCCCATGTTCAAAATTCACAATAAAACCCAATTTCCACATAACTAACCCCATACAATATTTTCCATCAACAGCCTAAAACCCTTTAAACGTGGTGAAATCCCTCCATGTACGCTTTTAAAGCCACAATTGTTTTAAATGAGCAAGCATGTAGCAGACAGAGCACCCAAGGGTCCGAAATGTTTAATGAAAGTTTGGGTGACGACTTAGAGATTCATTTTTATTTTAAATGGGTTTAGGGTAAAAATAGGCAAAATATCGATGAGTCATGATCCTTGATGGTTACTAAAACCTCAGAACAATGGGTTAACGCTCCATACGTAAAATGAACATAGACAGACAAAGACGTTAAAGGAGAAGAAAATAGTCAAAGGACCGTGATGAAGAAACAGTATTAAAGAGACAATCACCGATAAAAGGATAAAATCAAAATATTAGCCATCAAGCAATATTTAAAGACAAATCGAAAAAATAGATTAAAGTCCTAAAAGAAAGTTAAAGTCGAATAAAGAAAAGACAAAGAAGTAGATAGTAAAGGATAAACCAAATTTTAAATAAAATATAGTAGTTCAGGGAGAAAACAGAGGGCAAATTAGCACATACACATTTGAGTGAATCAAACGACGCATTTACTTCTTCAAATATAGATGTTAACTCATTACATGATTTCTTTCATAAAAAAAAAGGATCAAACAAATATTTCATACGTCGAGATAGTTATTCACTGTTCGCTATTGTAATGTTATTGAAAAAGACTTAAAGTCAAATATTTATAAAAATTAACTGTTGATAGAGTTATTATATGAAAGAAACACGTTCAAATATTTTTTTTTCTGGCCTTGTGGTATGTATCAGAAGGCCAAAAATCAATAACTTCAATAAATGACCCTCTTCAAACTAATAGCATGACCTCCTCATTTTGCGTATAGCATTTATATAGAGCATCATTTCTTTAGTGTTGGCTAGTTGGTGGTTATTTGATGTGATTTTTACCGCCAAGAAGAGATTGTTAGGTGGATTTGAGAAAGCTCTAAGTTACAAGAACTGTGTGAGCATCAAAATCTATTTTGACTATTAGTAATACAAGCATCTTCAAACACTGTTATGCATTGTAGTTTTTTCTCTATTTTTCATTATTTTCTGGATGTTTTAGACATTATGTCCATATATTCTCAATAAAAGAAGAGAAATTTTAGATAGTATATGTTGTCTGGTACCTATTTCTATCCTGATTATTTATCTTAATGTTTCCTTCGCAATGTTTGATTGATAATTCTAATTTCTCTCCACCATCTAGCTTGTTGTCTTAGAACAATGATAGAGTCAAGACAAAGAAGTCTATAGTAAATGTTCTTTCTGTAGCATGAAATATTGTTTTTACAACCTTCTTATGATAATATTAGCCAAAACTATGGAAGCTTATAGTCTGCTCCTCTGCCCCATTTCAAAAATTTTTTTAAGGTCTTTGAGGTTGAGTTAAAGAAGATAGCTATTTTGATTTTTAGCTACTCACTGTTATCTAATGTTTTCTTTGTCCTCGAAAGTTTTCAGTATTAGGATGGTTACCTTAAAGGTTTATTAAAGTCTTGCCAAAGAAGTCTTATGGAGGCTCAGTCCTTTGGTTTGCCCTGTGCTTACCTAAAAATGTATTTTTGTTAAAGCAGAGCTAGTACTCCCAATCGATTATGCATTTTACCGCCTTTCACAACTTATTATTGTTTCAATACAATCTAATCTAAGAGGAGATCCACTCTGATATAGGTAGCTTGCCCTATGAAACCCTCAAGAGTTGATGAACATTTAAATTTTATGACCTGTATTCAATGGATCAATGTTTTCATGGTGTATCTATTTAGCTGAAACATCCCCTCACTAATCACAAATACGTATCCGTCAACTCCAATACCAATTCAACCAAAACAAATAAGTCATTATAACTTCATAACTACCTAATATCATAAAACAAAGAGTATAAATAGATACTACCAGACAGGATAACCTCTCCTCTGAATTTAGAAGGGTAGGTCCTAGGATTCCAAAGTGTTCAAGGTGGCCCCCGGCAGTGTTTGTTCTTTCCAATCTTGCAAATCTGCCATGGAGCCAACATAGTATGACTGCATTAGGGAAAACTAAGTAATGAACTACAAAACATAGAGTCAAAAACTCATAAAATATCATTTTAAACTTATATGAATCAAGGTTAACCAAGAAATGGTTCAGGCTACATATGAGCACATCCAACTGCTGAAAGTAAAATCCTCCACCTAGTGACTCAATCAGTCTCGTAGGCTCCATGACTCCACTAGTTTTCCACAGACCTACCCTGAAATTATTTTACAACTAACTATTAACAAAAACCTATCTGCATACTTTTTTAATTGCGATTTCCTTCGTCGCCTTGATTTATGCTTCAAATACCCAAGTATACCTTTCCAACCTTTCCTGATTTGTTAACCAAATTTCTCATTTCTAGAAGAATTTATACTTTAGATCTCATCTCGACCCAAATCCTCCCGTCAGAGTCGATAACTTCGAAAATCATCCTTAGGAAGTCTCCCAGATCTAAAAGTTCAAATTGTTATCATACCAATCCACAAAGAAAGTTCTCACTCCGAAATCCTCAAAGACTTGCAACATCCCTCTACCCACCTCAGGTGAACAAAGCTTATTCTGGGACCAGATCTTAGAGTTGGATAACCTGTGATAGCCTTTAGACCCATCCACCTTACAACAAACTCCCGTTGTACTAACTTCCATCCCACTATCTACCTTCTCCATTTAACCTCTTACCTCCCGTTGTAAACCCTCCACTTGTTAACCTCCATTATTTCCACAACCACATATCATGGCAACATGATATGCTCCCTTAGTCCTTCCTTTACCTTTAGTTGTTCTACCACAGGACTATGAGTCCAAGATTTTGCATGAGTGCTAGTGGCTCTCACTACTGCTCAACAACTGTGGACAAAAATGAATGGTCTGAGCTTTCACAGACAAGAAATAGATGATGAAAATATTAAACTTAAAGTTTCCTCAAAGTCTAGGGGGAGAAGAAAGAAAATGGTTCAAAGGCTTAACCCCTAATAGTATGAATGACCTCCTGCTTTTCACAAACTATTTTTAAACAAATGGGAATTCAAGAAGAATCGTCTCCAAATACTTTTAGAGTATGATAACCTTAAGAGAAATGCCGGAAAGAGTGTCCAAGACTCATCGCACTAGATTGAAGGTGTATACAATGCCCTCCTTCCCACATGAAACCCCCAAAAGGCCTACCTCATGGAAATTTTTTAGAAGGATTTGATCGAGGACATGTGTTATCAATTAACATAAAGGGACCCCCTCACCTTATAATATGAAAAGGGGAGAAGTGAGTGTAGAAGCCAACTCAATCATGCAGAAGGGCGAGATTGAAAGAAGAAGAAGGTTACATACATTGAAGAAGCTGGACCCTCAACATATGATGCTAAAATTTCATAACCTAGTTAGGACCATGGGAGGAGATGATGGAGATAATAAACATAAATGAGAGAGCTTATCCTGTGAGAAAAACCAAACAACCTCCTCAAAACAAAATAAAAATGAGAACCAAAACCAAAACTTCAAGATAAATCCTTAAATTAGACAACAGGGTTCACCGCAGACCGACCTCCTTCCAAGAAATCATGGGGAGACAGGGAGTGATTGAAGAAACAGAGAAATCACATAAATCTAATGGCAAAGAAACACTAAAGATACCGTTTTTCCTCATCGAGGAAGAGCAAGGTATATTTACACATTACGAGGAAGAAACTGTTTATGGGGATGACTAAAAAAGTGGCCTTAAAATTCACTGCAGTTGGCTAGAAAATATGACCTACATGAAAGAAAAACAAGACTCTCCAAAAGAAACCTCCGAAATTTCTCACAGAAAAGACCTGAGAACATTTCTAAAAAGACAACAAAACACCAACATAATTACCAGAAAGTTTCTTGACACAAAACAAAAGTAAATAGCCAATCCAATCTCGAAACATAATGGTGACCATAGCAGCATTAGTAACCTGGGAGTAGTGCTCCTAATAAAACTGTTTTTAACTCTGCTACATATTACTAATAAAAACCGCAAACTGAATACTGTGTGGAAAGTGACTCATTCTAAAAGGTCGATTTTCTAAATATTTCAAAACTTTAAACACCTTTTATTATAGAGAATGAAATTGCCAAACTTAAGATCTCTATTATCTTCTTTACTTAAACTAGTCATCAAGATAGATATAAATCCCAACTTTTTATATTCCTAACATAGGATAAAAATAAAGGCAAGTGTTGACCGTTAATTTAAATGATGACAAACCCGAGCTTCGTTTGGACCAAAAGTAGAAGGGAAATTTCAAGAAGGTGGAGTTCCTCCTATTTTAGGTTGTTAAACATCTATGATAAAAATTTCACAATGCCATGTTAGACTCCGGTTCTTCACACAACCTAATGCCAAAAGTAGATGCAGATTGGTCTGAGATAACTATACTATATAAATATTTATACTCTTTGATTCCAAGAGCACACAATGTCTAGGCTCAATCAAAGATTTATGTGTGAATCTAGTACGTATACTGTGGCCATGGAGCCTAGTAATGGATATTGTAGTGGCCGATATTCATCCTAAATATGGTGCTGCTCCTTTCAAGATCATGGGGTGCTAAACCTAAAGGTACTACAAGAATGGAGTTACACCTATGCTACCATCCATGTCTTTAGTAATCCAAGAAGACTATATAGGCAAACACACATGAAATACATGGTTAGCAACAAGAAAAAACTGTATAATCCCCCTTATTCGATTCACATAGACCCATCTCATTCATTCTTGCTAATGGATGAAACCTGTGAATGAACAAGTGATAGAAAATGAGAAAATAGTAGTAGAAGAAGAGGAAAGGGAGGAGAGAAGAGTAAAAAAAAAATTCCCAAAAAGTACATTACACAAACATAGTGAATACTCATGGGAAACCAAGAAACTATCGACATAGGGATGACAAGAAGAACAAATAAAAAAGTATTCAATAATAATGGAAATTAAGAACAAAATACCCTAAACATATTGCGTAATTCTAAAGAACAGTATGGTGGAACAACATAGTGGCAAAATTTTACTATAAACAACATAGTTGAGGAAAAAAAACACTGAATACAAATATGAAATTGAACTCTTTGAGAAAGAGTTTGATATTTTGTAGCAAAACTAGTTCGTGAGTAGGCATATGGGTGCATATACAAAATAATCATGTAGAAGGTCACTCAGCACAAGCTAAACTTTTCAATGCACAACAATATAGTTGAATATGAGAGCTCCCTCTTCGGGCTACAATTACCGAGGAAATTAGAGCTAAGAGGATAACTCATTCATGGAGATTCAGAGTTAGTAACTAGCGTATATGGTATCAATAATGTACCAAGAAATCCTTTGGATTAAAGCCTATAGAGATGATGCTATCGACGTCTTGAAACATTTATAATATGATCTTACCTTTTCCCTAGAAACTTAACGGCATTTGCTAATGGATTAGAATTTGCTGCCATCATATGTCAAAAACCTTATCAAAGCAAAGCAATACATCTGCTAAATATACTATAGATCTCAATAATATAAAATATTGGTAAGTTTTGAAGGAGACAAATGGTGATGAGGATTTCCTCAAATTTACAAAAATGAGTTTTTAAAGTGCTGTCTTACTCAAAGTATGAAGAAGATTTTCTCTGGCGAAGGAACAATATTACAAAGAATAGCCTCTGATACCGCGTTGATATAAATCTAATGTAAGAACACATAGACAAAAATAAGAGTCGTGTACTAATTAAAAAAAGATTTTCATGCTACTACTCAACATAACTGCAAAGGACTATAAAATTTAGGAAGTAGAACTATTTGACTTTAATAATGTTGCCAAAAAACGAAAATGGAACCCATTAAAACCTAAATAGAAGAGGTAACATAGGCAAAGTGAACAAAATCCCAAAATGATTAAACTTTCCAAAAACTTATTTCTACATAAAACAGAATATCTGGAGCGTATTTAGAGAATTTATTGATGTTTACTGGAGTTGAAGATGAAAAGTCTATGATATAGAGATACTCCAAAGATAAGATAACCTCAAATAAAACCGGTGGTTCTTTAAACAAAAACTGCAGACAAAACCTCAGTAAGGCTATCCTGCTGAGAAAGAAATTAAAATGTATGATGATGGAATAATAGTCCCTCCGAGATACGAATGGGTTTAAAATATTTGCATCGTTGAGGAAAACAGACAGAATTAGCTATGAAGAGACTTCGGTAAATTTAACAAAGCCTTTAAAGGACAAACGGCTACCCTTTTAATAAAAATGCATCAACATCTCACAAAGGGTAGTAGGACCCAAAATAATTTTCGTATGGATTTTTAGATACACCAGGTTCAAGACACCCAGATGATCAACATAAGAGAACTTTCACTACACCTGGTAACCTCCCCATGTATGTGAAAATTCTTTTGGGTTAATGAATCGTTGAACAGGTCTCCCAAGAGTCAGAACTGTCCAATTTCAAGCAGTTTTATATATTTATCTAAGCACAGGGGTTTTGGGGTCAAAGCCTGGAAGGCATTTTAATGGGTCAAAGGGTAAGTTCCCGAGTCCAAAAACCACGGTTTGCGATCGTAGGGAAGATTAAAGCAGATTGTTATAAATAGATAGCCATTTTGAATTGTAGCAGAAATAAGAGCTATTGATGTAAATTTGTTTAGTAAGTTTGTTTGGGTTTTGGGGTGACTTCCATCACTGGCACGGAGATCTGGGAGTCTGCTAGGTGCGGACCGTCGTCAGAAAGCAGGCCGATTGTGCATTGCAAGAGGAAGTTAATGAATTACTGAATGCGAAAAGCGTTTTGGGAACCGAATCTATGTGTATTGCTTATGTGAATCATTGGTAATTATTGTATTATGCGTATTTCTATTCCACCGTGAAAGTTCTTGTAAGTATCTTATCGCATATAGATCTATTTTGTTCCGTTTCTCTACAATGTTGAGATATTGGCCTTGAAGTATGATTATTGAGCCTTATAATACAATTTAACCTCGCGGGATGTGTGATGTGGGAAAGAGGCCCATAAACTCGCTCGGGATATCTACATGTCAAGGATAAACTCAACTCTTTCTTCAAGAAGACATGTGGAAAATCACTGCCTTTTTTCCAAGAAAAGCACTTGGGAGATGCATCTTTGAAATACAATATCATGGAGACATCGTGCTTTGCACTTGTAAAAGCAATTAAAGATTTCGTGAGTTTATATATTAGATTCTGTGATATAGCTTGTGTGTTTACGTTTTGTTAACACATCTTGACTCAAGATGGTATTGAAGGCAACGAGGTAAGCGGATAGCTAATGATTGTGGAATATGATATCAAATTAAACCAACAAAACTCCATAAAAGGTCAAGGTTTGGCTCAACTCATGACTCCACCCACTCTGCTAAGCTTCTGACATCAACGAGCCAGTCGATTAACATGATGGCTATACCCAATAATGACTACCAAGAATTTTGATTCACCTCGTACACCTAATATTATCTCCATTTTGCTAAACCCGTAAGCTCCTCCGTGGTTACCAATAAAAACAAAGATTTTTGAAAATGAGTATCTTTAAATATTTGGCTCAGAGGTTTTTCAGCAGTAACTCATGATGAATCTTATTAATTAATAATAAAAATATTTAGTCGACAAGCAGAATTTTTTGATGAATTTCATGTGGATTGTGGTGGAGCATCACTGGAAGTTTGTCCTGCAGGAGTAAAATTTTAAGGGTCGGTTTTTACCTGCCAACCTTGTTTTCGCATGTTAAGAGATTTGTAATTTCTGTCATAAGTGTTAGATCTTTGAGGGTAAAAACAAAGTTGTTACCTTTACCATTGCTATATCTAATTTTCAATGGAAGACCTTTTCAATGGGGATTAGATTTATTGAGAAATTACCTCTCTCCTGGGCATGTATGGATTCTAATCTACTGAAGTGATTACTTTCTGCCCAAATGGATTGAAGCTATCCCATGCAGACAAAGGCCAATGATTCCTCAGAATTATAGGTTTGTAAAACTAATATACTTTCTAAGATTTGGTCAGTCTTAAAAATTATCACAGATAACAACATGCATTTAAGTCAAATGTTATTTAGTTTCCGTAATAATATCGGGATACTAGGCCATTCAATGTACCACACCCACAGTAATGGATTGTGAAAGAATCCTCCAATAAAAGCCTTATTAATATCATCAAAGTTATTGGAAGAAAATAAAAAGAATTGGCATAAGAAACTTATCAATGCATTGTGGGTGTACAGACTTACAACTAAGAAACCAATCGGGGACCACTCCATATGAATTAGTTTATGGATTAGGCAAGATTCTATCATCTTTAGGAATTCCTATTATGAAGTTACTTCAGAGGCTCAAGGGAACCAAATGATCTTCGCAGTAATGAATTAATCAAAAACATCTAATGGCAAAGAAACGTAGAAGAAGTATATCAACGATCTCAAGTCTTGGCAGAAAAGTTAAAGAAAATGTTTGACGAAGAAATCCAAAGTGGGGTATGATTTCCAATTAGGAGACAAAGTCCTAAGATGGGATTCCGTAAGGAAGAAAAAGGAACACAAATTTGGATTTTGTGGAAAGGGCCATACATCATTTGAAGAGGGTTTTACAGAAACAACACATACTTTTTGAAGAATTTTCACAATCTGAGTCAAGAAGGACCGTCAATGGTCGAATGACAAAGCATTATTTTGATCCGATTTACTAGGACATTTCAGCTTTTTTCTTAACTCAGACAGAAATATATCCTTTTTCATTTTACCTGCATTTTGATTGATGTAGTGGACTTCTTTGTTGCTCAAGAGAAGGCCCTAAGCTTCAAAGTTCCACTATCATATGTACAATAGCCACGGAAGAAGGAGATTACATGGTTCAAGTTTGAAGATATTTGAGTATCCTAATTAATTTTTCTTGACTTTTCAGCAAGAAAAGCTATCCTGTGGAGTTGCATAGACTCTATACCAATAGGTGTCATTTTTCATGATTGTCTTAATGAACTATGCAATATGTTCAAACCTTTTTCTTGAGCAAAGGTGTTCCATATTCTTAAAAATAAAAAAATAAAAAAATTTTAAAAATAAGAGGGTATACCCTAAAAGAAAACTAAGAAGAATAAAATGGTCAAAACAGAATAACCCAAACAAAAATACGACCATGAAAGTATGTAACCCAAAATGCTACTACTATTTCATTTATGTAAATAAAACAATTGTGTGCAAATTGTCAACCAAGAACACTTATGGAAGAGGCCATTAGGTTTAAACTCGACTCATTCTGTTTGTGCACTTCTATAAGTAGAATAAGAGAATAAATATCTAGCCAAACATTTTAATCTTGGAAGATAAGTAGATAGGTAGATTTAATAAAAGGTGCTCAACAGCTCAATCGAGCCCTTTGGATGTAATAAGGGTAGAATTGTTGGATTTTACCATGTAAAAAATAAATAGATTGATAAGGGTTTCATGGGGGCCTAAGTGCACCCTAATAAAGAAGAGAAAATGGTAGTGTCAAGTGTAGATAGGGTAGGTAGATTAAAGTTGGGGAAGTATGTGATGAATGATGCAGTTAAATATGTTTAATATTTACTCACTTCCATAAGTATCACACGTAATTGAAAATTCATTAAAGAAAATTCAAAATCATTAACTTCCCACATCACTTTCTCCTGGCACTTACCATTTCAAAGTGCTAAGGTATTTGGAGGATGAAGGTACCAAGGTACTTTGACTTTGGAGGACCTGACCCTCGCCTAATGATCAAAAGACCTAAGTACTGGGTTATTTATCATTATAATCATTCACTTTTAACTTTTTTCCTAAGTAAAATCCTAATTTTACTTAGGAAAATCATGCAAATTTCCATAATAAACCCTCAAAATCACTTGCTATTCTTAAGTGTTTAAGTGTTGAATGGAGATGATGTAATTTACTCTTAAATCTTCACTTTCTTATTATAGTTAAGTACTGAGTTTACCTTGTCCTTTGCCTATTAACCGATTTATCTATTAAACTCTAGTGAAAAGACCCTATCCTATAGTACATAACTCCTTTTACAAATATCCCAAAACCCTCTACTATAAAGCTTGGCCAAAGTTATGTAATCCTTTTTTAAATAAAACCTCCAATAAAATCCCTTCGCTAAAAATACTCATATAAATATTTCACTTTGCGAAGTGATAAATAACATTTATTTATTACCATATACTCAAAATATTCAAAAACTTTTTAGCAATATAGTTTATATGTTTAAAAGGAAAATAAATAAACCCAAAGTTTTATTTAAAAACTTTTCAAAGTCCTAAGCTCTCGTGACCCGGGCCCATTTAAGCCATTTCCATTACAGACTCAACCACTAAAAACTTTAAACCCTACCGTAACCTAACTTTCATTAGACTACTTTGGATTAATTAATCATCAAGATTAATTAATAACTATTCGTCTACCCAATCAAATGTCCCCCAGGAAATTTAATTTAAGTTAAATCATGTTTTAAAACCCCGTCGGGCCCACACGTTAATACTCTTACCAATTCCACGGCCCCTCCACCGTCGCATCACCCTCCCGAGTGATCAACGGTCTGTGATCATTTTGTTGGCCGTCTTGCGTCCGAAAGATAACGAGCGGGGGCATAGTAGGTTTTGGAATAGTACTCCAACCACGTGTCCATTGATCAATGGAATCGCTCCTCCGCGCTCACAATTTCACCATCTCCCCAAAGAGCGGTGCGGAAAATTACCGTTTACCGCCCGGTCCCGATGACGTGATCTTCTCGTACCGGATGACGTCATCCCCGAAAAACAAAAATCAACATCTGTAAGAAACAAAAATCGTGTTTTTCCGCTTACTACCGTCAAACGACCGCGTGCCCTCCTTCAAAAAATTGAAAATTCCGCCGTGCTTGAGACGCCGCCAACCAAATTGCCGAACGCCATTTACAAAACCAAAGGCTCAAGCATCCATCCAATATGGAACAAGACTGTGAAATTTTAAAACTTCTCCATCAAACGTGTGTATTTATTCGTTTCTCATTTTAACTCTTTTTGAAAATCTACTTTCTATGTTAAAAATTCTCGCCGTAGTCCAAAAGGTTAATGTTAGTCTATTCCTCGTTTTGCAGAACACAAGCTCCCGTAATCAAAATTGCGCCTGCCTAGCAAAACCCAAAACTTCCATTTTGAATACACAAGAACCAAAATGGAAACCCGGCAACTCTAATAACTCCGTTGAATGTCCCCGTAGAGCAATACTTCTACTGGCGTCAGTGGATGAAGACTTCCAAATTAGCACTTAAAGGTTTCGATGAAACTTCCTTCGTGGGGTTATTGTCAGCTGAAGAGACGATTATTCAAGGGTCCCCATGTCATTGGGATTGTGGGAACCAATTTCCTCAGACATCTTATCCCCTTACCATGTTTTCCCGTAAATTATCCACTATCGTCAATCTAACCATGATTCAACTCAAAGGCGGTTGTTGTCTCCTCACTCGTAGCATCATTTTCCCCATCACTCCTCAAGCCACTAATAAAATGCCCCATTTTGAACCCTGATTGAAGATCTTACTCCTTTTTCCATGGAAGAACTCGCTTTTTGAAAAATCTACTCAACCGTCCCAAGAAAATTGAAATGGCCTGCTAGACTTTTATGTTGCTCGAACATCAACCTAAGGGACCTCCTCCTTATGGTTTTGCTTTATTTTACTGATTTATGTAGGCTCATCCTAAATATGATATCCTTTGTCATGGGTTTCAATACAAGTGAATATGTTTATGAAATAACCTTGTTTTGTCACATCTTTACTCCCCGGAAACCTCATAAAATATGACTTTGCATCTTTCATAGCCAATAAAATCCATGACTAGTTCATGAAGCTAGATAATGAGAAAGTGTTTAAATATTCCTTTCATTTATGACACTGATCATCTATTATCAATCGTAGAAGCCTTTTCCTGCCAAAAAGCTTGATGCCAAGGGAAACCCTAGATCAGTTATATTTTGGTCTCCGCCATAACTCACTCTTTATCATTCTCCCTATTCTTACAAGCCGAGTTCATCGATCTTTTTGTATATCCCGCAACTGATTTGTTGACAAAGAATTCCCCCTTCCAAGGCCCGCAATGAGATTAAAGACTTTGTAGTGCCGCCAACATATAAAGCTGTAATCAATATTTATACCAAAATCATTCAATATCGTAATATATGGATGTGAATTGCATCCATTCGTTGCCAAAATATGTGCTCATGAGATTCTTTGCCTTAGGAATATTTCACAGTGTATGAATAATTCCGATATGATTCATTTTTGTAGTGTAAAAGAAAGCTAAACTCAGATCAGTAAGTCACTAGGGTCCCTTCTGCTACAATTTAGGGACGCCGAGCGAGAAGAAGATATACTACAAAAACCGCTTTCGCAAGTTACCAAGAGGAGAGTTTTTGCTATCCCTTTATGACCTATTCAAGTCGCATTCAAGTGATAAGAATAAAGAACAAATCATCCCCATACTTTCACCAATGTGATTCCCTAAATAGAACAATATGCTAATCAAGATGAGGGTGGAAGGAATACTAGTTGAGCAAGATAATGAAGAAGACAATAGGAGATAAAAATTATGAAAGATCTAGGAGAAAAGTTTGACTTAGAATCTTGGGCAAGTGTGTACTCCCCATATTGGCACTTCTTCAGTAGTGGTGAAACTGCTTCACCACTGTTGCGCTTGAGTCTAAAGGAAAAGGGAAAGAACCTAAATACAGTCATTTAAACTTTCTATCATGCAGAGAATTTTGTCTTTTTACCATCAGTGTAAAGGATAAATAATAAAGCACAGTGTTAAAGAGGATTACTAAATGGGAAGAGTATCCGTAGAAACGAAGAGTATCGTACAAGAAAAAGAATTATACTGTAAGGTGCAGTATCAGCCCTATTATAATTCCGCCCAAAAGGACATCTCAGAAAGATAAAACAAGACACCAGCATTACATTTTATTCTATCTACTTAGACCATCTATCTTCTTTATTGTAACTTATTTATTAGTCACCCTAAATTAAGGGCTAGGTTAGTGTGGAGATATTTTCAATAATTTTTTTAGATAAATAAACCTCAAAAGAAGTAGCTGGAGGTGGATTTTACTACTGTGACATTGATGTTTAGAGAATAAAAGCGTTTTTGGAGAAATTTATTTGTGGCTTTCTGGATGACAATTTAGGTCAGACTTTTGCATCTTGTGTGTGTGGGACTCAGTCACTAAGTTCTTCTATCCATGTTTTGAAGTTTTATATCTGCTTTGTACATAGTCTTATTTTCTAATAATTGACATAAGAATAATTCAGAATTTACTTAATTGTACTTTGAGTTCACAGATTATTCTAAATGCTTCTTTCAACAGTTATAAGTAACGAATTCTTAATTGCTCTTGCTTCTTAATTTAAAACATATTGATTACTATAGTAAATAATTCTATTTTCATTTGTAATCATTTCATTTCTTTCTTTTGAACATGAAATATTCTTAACCCATTTTTCTATCCTTCTGCAATCCATTCCATCCACTTTGTAATTTTGGTGATTGTTCTTCTGCTTTGCTATCTACCCTCGCAAAGCCATTCTGTGTAGAATAGAAATCCGCAGTTTATCCTTTGACTCCATAGCCCAATGGACTGTACCCCAACTTTGCCTCAGTTGGCAAATTCCACCTATTTTTCAAACAAACCTTTGGATTTATAAATTAGCCTTCTAAAATCTTTTCGTAAGAAATTAAAGATAAATGAAAGAGAGAGCCCTCCTTCGGATGCAGACACAGATTCTCATCTCATGCTTGGTTTGGGGGTTACTTTTGGCATACTTTTTCACAACTTAAGGAAAACCTCGAGTGATAACAACTAGCCCCAATTATCTTGGTTGGTGACCACGCCCGACGCCCACAAACCCACAAGTAGACTTGGAGCAACTCCGTGAAATGTTACAGATTTACACACCGTTAGGCTGCAAGCATTTGTCATCGTGATTGACCGCACACGCAGCTCGGTGTCATGGTCACAAGCTCGACACGTGCCCTCGACAGAATTTTGACTTGGGCCCATCCTGTGCTATCGTCAAAGGCTTGGTCGTAGCATCATATGGCCCCAAAGCACAACCTACCATACCTCCGAAAGTACGGCACAACTGCCAAGTTGTGTTGATCATCGAAGTAATAGAGTATTATTATGAACAACACTGTAATTATTTTATCGAGGAGGCCATGAAGCTCTAGAAAGCAGCCTTAGTTTCCAAACTTGGAGCAAGCGCAACAGCATGGCAAAGACTTACGGCATGTATGGCTGTTTTCGATCGCATCGAAGCATTGCCTTCTCTGCCTCGTAGCATCTAGCCCTCTTGAAAACCAGAAATGCCTTCACGTACATGATTTTAGATCTCCAACGTGCCAAGCATGTCATCAAAAGTGCTTGAAGGATGGGGCGATACCACCTTCCGTATATCTCAGTTCTCATGAGTGCTGAACAAGGTGCCCTAACCGTATTGGCATACAACATGACTCCCGAGGGCCCTGCCTCACTAAAGCTTGTCAACATCGCACAAAGAGCTACTACCCAAAGCCGTAAGGTTATTTCCGTTCATCATCGGCGAAATGCCTTCGTGGGGCAGATAGAGGAATGACCACCACAATGACTTAGGACGAGTCACAAGATTGTGTTGGGGGACCGTTGGAACAGGTCTCCTACCAGGGCCATGAAACGTTAGTCCGATTTTGTATAGTTTTTTGATTATATTATTCAGTGTACCAGGTGGTCAAAGCCCCAAAAGCATTGTAATGGGTCAAAGGGTAAACTCGGGGTCCGAAAACCATGGTTTGTGGATTAAAATATTAGGCTAGATTATTATAAATAGAGGAACATTTTGAATTGTAGGTAGTGTTGCATGAAGAGCTGTTGAGGGAGTTGCTTATAAGTCTGTTTTTGGTTTTGGGGAAGGAATCCTAATGGCCGTGTGCGCAGACCCAAATTCCTATTGTGTGGACCCTGAGTGTTGGTAAAAGTAGTGTCAGATGAGTATTGTAAGAGGAAGATGAATGAATAGCGCAAAAGGCTGCTTGGGAACTAAAATTATGTACCGAAGTTATGCGAATCATTGTGAATACGTTCTTATGTATTTCGTATTCACGCGAAATTTCTGCAAGTATTTTAACGTATCTAGATGGAATGTTGAGCTATTTTATTGAAGTATATGATTATTGGTTTCATAGTACAATTAACTTTAAAGATGTGGATGGGGAAAGAGGCTCAGAACCTCGTTGGGAGATCCTCGGACATCTTACAAGGCATCACGCCGATTCCCTTACCCATCCTTTTCTGGTGGTTCTAAACTTAGTTCACACTCCACCATTATTTCTCGGATGTATTCTTGACCTAATAGGTCAGCCACCGAAAGGGCCAAGAGGCATAGCGGTTTATAAAATGTGGAACTTCGAACTTCAGTCGAACCCTTCGAGCCAACATGAATCTGGTGCCACCTTCCAAAGAGCCATGGATATCGTTTTCAGAAGAAATAGGTTACTCATTGTGATTTACCTTGATCAAATCACAACTTATTCTAAAAAAATGTGATGAAGAACACCTAACTCAATAAGAAAAAGTCTTAGAAAAGGCAGTTAAGGGGTTTGTCTCTTAATCCAAAGAAAACTCAAGGTATTTCAGAAGGAAAACCAGTCATACCATATCTAAATAATGGACGAAGATAGACCCAAAAGGATTGGAAGGAATATTTTTGTAAATCACTCATCCTAGAAATACTAAAGAACCCAATCTTTTCTTCAGTTGAAAGATACCCTATTAAGAAGGTTCACAACAAACCTTAACTCATAAGAAACATTACAAACATGTTAAAAAGAGAAATAGGATTCAAATGGACAATATCATCAAAGGAAATCATTTGAAGGTAAAAAAAATCACCTACCTAAACACCGCCTAATCAGCCCGATTTTACCAAAGAATTTTTTCACTTTCTCCTTTACATCAAAACATACAACAGCTATCCCACACAGAAAATAGTAAAGGACAAGAGCAACCTATTTCATTTTTCAGCAAGGCATTAAGAGATGCACCTCAGCACAACATAATGGAAAACAAGCTACTTTTAATCAAGGCATTGAAATATTTCGCAGTTTACATTTTGCACTCACACATCATTGCATTTGTGCCTAATTCATGGTAAAAGACACTTTAATAATGGAATATCCTATGGAAAAAGAGGTAAGTATATTAATTTTATATTAGAATATGATTTAGAAATCAAGCCACTAAAATCATTAAAGGACAAGGATTATCTAGGCTCATGATTGAAAACAACCTTTAAGCACTTGACATGAACATGATTGATGCAAATAGATGAATAGAGGAGTTGGAAACTCAATTTATTGAAAATTATTTTCTAAATTCATCTTGTTATGCCGATATTTATATGTTCCAAACAATCTTAATGTTCCTCCTAGTTTGTCGCAAACAAAGGTCATATTCTTAAAGTTGAAGGTTGTAAATCATCGCATTAGCAGATAAGATGTTATATTGGAAAAAAGCTAGCGATATATTGCTTAAATTTTTTCCCTAAAAATGATGCAGATACATTTCATGAGTTTCATGAAGGAGAATGTGGAGGTGCACCTCTAATGGAAAACTACCGTCAACAAAATCCTTAGATCCGTTATTATTGGCCCACCCTCTTTCAAGACATCCATAAAATGGTTATTGCCCTGCCATAAGTGCCAAATATTTGAAGGAAAGAAATTGATGCCTTTACCTTTGCATCCTACTTCTCCTATTGAAGCTCCTTTCAAAAGTGGGAATTAGACTATTAAAACTATCCACCGCCTTCAAAACAAATGGATCCCCACTATAACCGAATACTTACAAAATGGATAGAGGCCATCCCTTCTAGAATTACCATAGGCTTAGCTCTGCCATCAAATTTCGAAAGCCAGTGGAAAGCTGTTCAGGATTTGGTTGTCCTAGAAAGATTATCACCGACAATGCCGCTTTTAGATCCAAGAAAATGGTGACTTTTTGCCACAAATATAATATTACATTGGGACATTCTATATCCTATTACCCTCAAGGTAATGTGTTAGCGTAATCCTCAAACAAAAGTTTGAGAACACCACTCAAAATGTTGTTGGAAGAGAATGTTGTGTCATGTTAAAAACTAGTACATGTACTATGTACAGACATATTAACAAATAAAATCACCTAGAATTTCTCCCTATCGCCCAGGTGGTATGGAGAAGATGCATTTTTTCCAACAATTTTAGAGTGCGTACATGAAGCTGATCCAAGAAGTACATAACTCCGAAGAAGATGACATGATAAGAAGAATAAATCGTATTGTTTAGTTGCGTAAACTAGAGAAGAAGTGTATAACAGAATACAACTAGTGCAGGAAAACGTCAAGAAATGGATGCTGATAAGAGAACCAAAGAAAATTATTTTAAATATTGGTGACAAAGTGTTGAAGTGGGACTCAAGAAGGGAAGGCAAGGGAAAGCATGGAAAATTTTAAAAATCTATGGAAAGGCCCATACATCATCCATTCGCAAGAGGTAACAATTCATTCTTTTTCTTCAAGAAATGGATGGAATACAATCGTATTTGAGGTCAAGTCAATGGCAGGATGTTCAAGCATTATTTTTGTTAAAAACACTAATTAAATTTATTCATTGTATAGAACATTGTTTGAAGAAAATATCGTAAAAATAACATAAAAAGAAAAAGAAAAGAAGAAAAGAGGAAAGAGTGAGAAAATAAGGTAAAGCCACATACCAAAAAGATATTTCTAAAAGTGTGCAAGTCCAAATGGCACTACTTTTGAGGAGGAATTTTTTTCAATCACATGCACCCTAATAATGATTGAAAAAGTTTTAAACTTCATTGACAGATTAAGTGAAATGAAGATTTGTCAAACTCGTTAACTGAAGCACCAAGAGATTTAGATTAGGAAAAGGTATTGTTCCAATGTTCAAAACCCAACTAATAAAGGAAGAGAGTATGCATAATCAATTCCAAATTATAGCCCTTAAGTTTTTGTTTTACTTTTATGAATAAATTGTAAAAAGAGGTTGTACAAAAATGCTCCTACCATGACAAATCAAACTGCCGCAACTTCGATTTGATCATGTTTTCAATTTCATGTAAAACAAAATAGAGAATGGTAACTTCAACTATTTTTGTCCACAGACAAGATAAGTGAGATTAGGTAGAGAATAAAAACTTACCGCTGACCCGAACTTTGATGATATAAGTGTAGAAGTAGATATTTTCCTATTTTCAAAAAGAAAAATAAGAGGCTAATGGTTGGCTAATATAAATGTTCCCAATGAAGAAAATGTTAGGAAAGTATGATGGTAAGGAGTTGAGTTGAAGTAATTATGTTTTTTATATTTTTAAGATCACTGTCAAAGAACAAAGAAATAGAAAAAGAAGAAAGAGCTCACAAGTGCAAGACAATCGTCTCCTTATTCCAGTTTCGATCTCCGAGGTTCTGAAAACCTCCTTGTTATAGGTAAATTTGGGCACCATTCCCAATGACTTCCATTTAATCGGGCATCATCTAAGACCAATGATCAAGGTCTATCATTCCTATCATTTCTACTTCCATATGCCCTAACATTAAAGAACAAGACAAATCAAGGAAGAATTTCATCAAGCAAAGGTTTACAAGTTTGAAGCTTATTATAGTATATGAGAGCTCACCAACGTTGTGCTCTAAGGGTCTGCGGCATTTCATATGTAGGTAGCCCCATGGGTGTTACTCTTCAAAGAACTTCCCGACATTCATAGGTGCGTTGGTCACATTGGGAGCGAAATTTCATTGTTCCAAAATCTCCACTATCGCTGGGCTCTCTAGAAGAGTTCACATGTGTCAAGCTTTCAGGACCCAAGTGTCTATTTGACATCTACATGACCGGAAACATGTCTTCCTCATTACTAAAAGCTTTATCGATTGCAAAACAACTTACATTTCATCTATAAAATTGAGCACAGATTCACGTGCTTGAGAAGGAAGAATTTGAGTAGAGAAATGTTGGAGAATTTTCAATTAAGAGCTAGATTTTGTAGTTGTCAGAGAGATTTATACTATGACAGAGGCTTTGGGGACGTTGTTGGAAGGTCAAATCATTCACTTGATTGTAGCCTTCTCCTTCTATCATCAATAAAGAGTACCGCTTTATTTTCGCTTACATGCATCCGTATCGACTTTGATTTTCCATATTGTAAGATCTTTTAAGCATGTATACTTATGTTTACCGATTTAGCTAAATAGCTTGAATAGATGGCCCATTAGCTGTACCTTATGCTGTTTTGCTTTCTTTCACAGAAGCATTCAACACAAACTCGTTGAATTTGAAGTTGTAACAAAAGCGTAAGGAACCATTTGGAAGAAACCGATCGCTAAGCCTCCAATCCCTTCGTGTATCTATTCGAGTTAGAAAAAATATTTTTATAGCCTTTCACCTATTTTTCTAGACTAGCACCTATCTAGGAAGTGTGATTTATCCAGCATCTACAATTCCGGCCCAAAAAATTGGTGACTTCTGCTTGGGGATCATTTTTCATTTCTAGGTGTTTAAGCTCTCCGATTTTCTTTGTTTATCTTCCCATTAGTTGTTACTCATCAAGATTTAAATTTTTCAAAGCGAAATTAGCAAAGACGAAGTGAGTTAAACATTATATTTTTCTTCATATACTGCACCAAACACATTCTTTAGACCTGACACAATGCTTTGAAGAGCACTGCCTCCTTTGGACACTATGTTGACTCCCTCGAAAACATCCGATTCCCTGAATTTTCCTTTGTAATTTGCTTCGCTTTGTTTGTTGCCTGTTTTGAAAAGTTTGATCCTCAACTGAACAAGGACTCTATATACTTCTTCCTCCTTCTTTAATTGAAAATTTGTTCAATGTTTTTTTAAAAGTTTTTATTTATCATTGACAAGTTGATTTCTCAAAATTAATTTCTATATGTATTAAGAATAATTTTCTTCTAAAAATAGGAAATTACGGAAATATTCATTTCGTTGATAAGAGAATGTTGAAATCCCTATTTTCCAAAAGAGAAATTGTTATTTGTATTCTTTTGCTTTCAAAAGTGGTGTTACTTGAATTGTTGATTTAGCTGACTTAGTTTTTTTTCTCAAGATGATAATATTGCTAAACCAGGTACTAAAACTTTCATTTGCATGTAGAATAATGTGTGGTTAAAAGGAATAATAGGAAATCTGCATTTAGTTTGTGCTCATTGATTTGTTTGTTCATTAATTTGTTTGCTCACAAATTATTGCTCTCTTCCTTTATAGTTGTGATTTTCAATGAAAAATCCTAAAGTGAAAGATTGTTTATCATTCTTAGCTTTATTCTTTAGAATTTCACACACATCATCGTGTGAACCTTCGAAAGGAAAATGGCAGATCAACATAAAATTAATCTCAATTTAGCTAACAAAGCATTGGAACCATAATGATAACATTTAGAAGGTCTAGCTAGGAGACGTGTTCCGCATCGTAAGACATAGCAAATACGTTAACTTGTTCCGTGATACATTTCAAGTGTGATACCTCACTCCACGTACGTAAGTATATCGTAGCTTTCAGTCCACGTACTTTTATCGAGCAATGTTATAGTATGATAAGTATGAAGTGTTCTCTCACTCGTGTGAGCCACACGGGAGTAGCGTTAATATGTACTGGGCCTCCACGTAACTTCTGCACATTTGGGAGGACAAATTTTAGTGCTATCCATCCACATAGTGAACCAAGCTCTGCCGCCTTGAATGTGATAAGTACTCAAACATAGTAATTTCTAGAGATTTCTCCATACTCTTGTCATTTAAGCATTCTAGCCATAGTTTCTTGGTAAACCTTTTGCCTAGCATTACCTCTTTGTTTATTTGTTTTTTTCGTTAAAATAAATCATTAATCATAGAAGAAAAAAATACTATCCCACGTCATTCATGTAGATTAGCTTTAAAACCACCTTTACCGCTAGAAGTTACTGTAGGAGAAGGTCAAATAACCAGTTTAATCAAGTGGCATACCTATACCTCTCTAGTGAAACATCATTTTCCAATAATCCATAGTTAGCTCAATTTGTTTCCACACATCTCGGTTCACTATTTTTAAATGTAGTCTTCACATCTACTCATGGTCACAATCCATCCAATCACAGAATGGTACCTCCTAGACCCGACGCTTTTCAATCAAAATTGATCCGTATCCCGTTCTTCTTTCCCAACACATCTGGACCTAGAAGTCGAACAACCGAAGTTGTTCCTACCTCGTCATCCCACAAACTTCTCGAGCCATTGAAACTCATATCACACGTTTGGTCAAACAACCATGTCTCTGAACCAACATCATTGATGTACCTGTTATTCTGAATTACGTTAGCTCCCACTGCCATCTTGATGTCTACAACCTCACCAAAGTCATATTTTCACAAGGTCTTCTTCGGTACTAATGTGCCATAAATCATTATCTCGGCACTTTCTAGTGCATCTTCACGACCATGGTCTTTACCAATATCATCATCCAAGATTTTAGCGGTAGTCCTATTAGTATCGAATCTACTCGATTCATTACATACATCATCAAGGCAATATTTCAAGTCCGTTCTTGGGTCAATTCCTTTAATTACCATATCAACCGGGCTTCTACATTCGGTGAAACAATATTTTCCATCTTATTATCCCTCCTGGTGCTATGGGGGAACATTTGGTCACTTCAATATGACAAGATTCCGTCACTTTTTGATCAAACTAATGTTGACATGAATGTTTTTCAGTTGGTAGCCTACTTTATTGCCTTCATCCAACCAAACAATGTACATTCGTCAGATTGGACTGTTGGGTCTGCCACCCACTTCATTACCACTTGTTAATACATCTCTACCCTCATTACAATAACTGCAAATATTGTACATCAACCTTATCAAGGGTTCTCCAACCCAATATCATCAAATCTTGGGTCCACAGAACCAAATCCTTTTGTTAATTGTGCATAGAACTGATTTGTAATGTGCATCATTTATTCACAACATGGTGTACCATTTTATGGGATGTCACAAATGAAACCTAGTTATAAATATCAACCAAATCCAAGTTATACTAATTTGCTTATAATATTGGTGGACAGACCAAGTTTGGTGAAGTAAAAATGCCCCAATATTCATTTCAACAAGCAACATATCATGTTTTGGTCAATGTAATCCTCAAGCGTTTACAGTAAAACAACCTTGTCCGATTACTAAAGATTTGAATTCTATATACAGTTTAAAGGCGTATTTATCAAGCAATCGTATCTTAATTCTATCTATGCTTCAACTCGGGGACTTTAACTGACAGCTTGCCTTTTGTTGCAACCTTAGAATCAGATTTAAACTGTGCTTAACCAATGATCCTATAAATTATGTTCTCGTGGCCGAGGATACCTCATATGTAATTCTAATATTCCAAAATTTAATGGAAACCATGGAGAAGATCCGTCAACCTCTCAAGGTCATGAATATCATTTATGGTGTTCGTAACAAATTCCCCTAAAAGATGATTCTGTTCGACTATGTTCCTTCACCACACTTTCATGTGTCCATTAAAATGGTACATTGAGTTACCTAGAGATTCTTTATAATTTACTACCATAGCTATTATCTTTTTTGACCCATTTCTGCTACTCATCGACAATAAAATCGGAATGAAAACTCTTGACCAACTTAAAAACAGAGCTGACATATCGTAAGATGAGATCATATTCATGAGTGGCTACTATCAATGTAATGGCTAGTACATGTTCTCTGTAAACTCTCATCGAATGGTTCATTAAGTCCTGGTTGTCTACAATCAAGGATGTGGCTATGGGTGGCATCTTCATGGAAGAGAAATTTATCACTTGTGCCCAATATTTAGACTGATTTACACTTCATCTGCAATGCCAGAAAATTCCAATGCACCAGCATCTAATTTCAAAATAAAGGACTCTCATGCCGTAGAAGGCTCGATAGGCACCTAATCACACCAAAGCACGTATCCGATCTCATCGTATTTCCTAAATTAATGCTATTTCTTATCACAAAGGAAAACTCCACAAGCAACTAGGAAGTAAAAAGGGGAAAATCAAAGAAAAAGCAAACTTCTAACCCGCAAGAAAGATCATCCGACTAAACTGTCTGACCGACAGAACCTTGTTATCGACAAGAATTCAGAATGACGAACACCTTTTTAGGGATTTTTCTGTACACCAAGATAAGCTCAAAAATCATCGTATCTTGCTAACGTTTAAAAGATAAATTACCAAATCCAAGACGATCAGCGGCGGATCCACCCGAGTTCCATGTTAATACAGCATTCACTGCAACCTCACAAGATATTTGCGTCGAACGCGGAATAAAGACTATATTACGACTATTGGAGCAAATCCTATCACTTTGACAATGAACGATCGTACTAACAAGACCACCATTGCTATTCCCCGAATTGACAACTACCAACGAAGGGGAGTAATTCATAAATTGACATACAATACTATAAGAGATGTACAAAATTAACATAGTGAATATTTGACCTTAACGCACTTATTATGTCTTCCCCGCTCTGAGGTATTACAAAATTGTCCCTCCCGTACAGGCTTTAGCGATTGCCATTGGTGTAATTAATCCGACCGAGTCTAATCTTGCTTGTTTTGTACTTCATAGTTGCAAAATGAAGCTAACAGATAATTGTTATTTCCTCTTGGTACAAAATTAAATGTTCTTAATCACCTTGTCTATCACATTATTATTACAGAGGGAGCACATATGCATTATGTTCTAAATCACAGTTTACTTGGTTTCTCTAGATGACACAATCATCAACTAATGTTAATAGCTTTTGAATAAGAACATAAACTTTTTGTGGTGTTTCATAAATCAGACAAGGAAATAGGGGGAAAATAACAGACAGTCGGTTGTTGGACGGAATTTCGACATAATATTTTCTGTTTGAATAATGGCAGTATATGTAATGACCGTGGAATTTCTTCTATGATTTAGAATGATTGCCTTTCCACATAAAGGTACACAACGATATTCATTAATCAATTATCCTTATTTCCATTGTAGGTAATTAGAAGCTGCCTGCTGTTCACTTACATTCTAACTAGAAATTCAGAACATTATTATAGGACTTCTTAAAGGATTCCACTCTTATGAGAACCTTGCATTACCGCCTGGCCGCGACGTCGCATAAATTGCAAGTATAGAGACCCGCTACATGATCTCTTCCACTCTATCCGGCTTAAGGAGAGCACGTGATTCTTACATTTCTAAATTGGATGACCCTTTAGTGCCCGCCTTTAAGAAGGTGGTATAATCAATCTATTTAGCTAGGGGGCAGAAATCTGAAATCAACATCGCCGATGTTTGGGTCGATCGTTCTTTAGATTTTTGTACCCACCGATCCATTTTCCTCAATTTTTTGATAGATGAACACTTTTTGGAAGCTATGATGCCGTAAGGAGAACCATGGGAAGATTTACCGCATTGTTCCCATCTTCCCACCATAGTTGTTAACATGAGTGAACTATATCACCCATCCATCAAAACTTTCTTTTCGAATTCGTTCATTAATGCAATCGATTGAGAAAATTGGCTAAATATTGAAGAAACCATTTCTATCAATATTTGATCAAACCGAGCAGTTGTATAAAAATATTCATGTCGGTGTATCTTATTCCCATCAAAACTTGATTCAGTATCGCCTTTATTTCAGAATTAATGATGTATTCGCTTTGTCTTACATGAAATTCCGTGCATAAATACTAGTATGTTGAACACACTATTAATATGTATCCCGATGTCAAACTGTGCGTCAACGGGGCTTTATCCGTTCATCCAAAGAAACTGCTTTCCATAAAAGTAGAAGTTGAGAAAATTTTCGTGGCTGTTTCATATTTACTTTGTTCCTCAACCGAGCGGTTTCAATATCATTCAATATGAAAACAAGGAATCATTAGAGTGTGCGTCGATTACTTCTCCGGATGTCAATATGGCCTTATCTAAAATATTTTCAACTATCTTACTCCTTTATCAAATCAGATTATTGATGATTGTATATGTGCAAGATTTTCGTTCATGGATGGATTTTCTAATCTAACTTCAAATCAATATATGCCTGATGATCAATGATATAAGACAACATTCATCTGTTCCCCGGGGCGCATTCAGAGATAGGAAACTTCTGCTTGGTTTAAAGAATGCTGGGGAAACTTTCGCAGAGCAATGATGATGCCTTTCTAAATATCACACATTGTTCAACCATATCTAGATGATTTACCAATGCATTCACTAAATCGACTGACTACTTGATGTATTTATGGCCATTTTCTTACGCCGACACTACAAAAATATGCTCAATCCACATAAATGTGTTTTGTGTTGGTTCCGGCCATTGTTTCCTAGATTCATAGTCTCAAAAGAAGGAATTAATATTCACTAAAGGTACAAGCCATCCTTGATTTTCTCAGTACCATCAAATGATTTTATTATAGAAACTTCAAGGAAAGGTGAACTTCCGAGAAGGTTCATTCCAAACTATGCCAAAATGGCTATAGGATTTACTCGATTATTGAAAAATGAAGCTCCTTCCATTGGGACCAAGTTTCACAAGCTTTACGTTTTCATGACACTCTTGTCTAAGAGTCATTAATGCATCCCGTTAATTATCAAAATTATTATTTCTCATATATTTGCTGTATTGGAAATCTTACCATCGCTATGTTTTTTATCCAAGTAGAAGATGGAATTGAACATACGATTTATTATTTACAAATCCAACTTCAATGATATGGAAGTTAAGTACTCATAATATGTAAAGCCATTTCAAAAAAGAAATATTCAAGTTTTCCAAAGTTTTCGCCATTATATCTCGCTTCCGAAAAACAACAACAGTTTTGGATTGCAACCCCATGAATTATATATTATCACACTACTTGGTTGTAGCTATTCAAAATGGATTGTCATTTTGTGAAATGTGATTTGGAATTCATAAAATCCAAGTCAAAGAAGTCTTTATTTTTTGGCCGAGTTTCTATGTGACCTCCTTCCTTCCATAGTGAGCCACCACGTCGAACCATCAATTCCCGACGAGTCTTATCGACCTGATCATCTGATCCTTGCATGGGGATTTTCACTATTTATCTCTAAACCAAAATTTTTGAACCACACACTTCGCTCAAACACACGTATTCATATGTATCGTGCTTAAAGATTATCTAATTGTCGGCAGGTACTATCATCGGTGGTGTCGACAATTTTATGAGGTGCCTCACTCATGAGGGAGGTCAAAAAGTGTTAAATTATTGTCGTGTCAGCTTGTGGTGACGATGATTCCTGAGAAAGTACGTACACAAGATACTCATGGAGCACATTTTTGCCTACAATTTTTCAAGATCGCATCCTCATGTTAGAAGTTGGCCTGCATGATAGATATTTTATCGTAAAATCCGCAACCGCTGAAGCGCCACGACCCCATGGTCTTCATGATCGTATTTATGAAATTGGGTATTGACTTCATGACATGTAACCCTCCTTCGTCGTGCACATATTATTGTCGTAGTCGATCATTTTACCAAATGGGTCGTAAGCGATGCCTACATTCAACAACAAAAGACAAACAATCGCATTATTTTTCTTCAACCACATTATTGCATGGTTTGGGGTCCCGCTGTGCCATAGTTACATATCATGGGAAGAATTTTTGCAACCACATGATGTCAATTGATCGTTAAGTTAGGATTGTCACATGATAATTCTACCCTTATTATCCACAATCAAATGGAAAAGTTGAGGCTATTAGAAAAATTATTAAATGAACGTTTCCAACGAAATGATAGAGTTAGCAAAAGGAACTAGCATTTGATCCCGTGCTCCACCTTGGGAACATCGAAACGTGAGAAATGCAAATTTAATTTAACCCTTTCCAATTGGCATGGTCCGCTATACACAATCCAATGCAAAATATCATCGTTAAAACTCATGATAGACTTGTTACCCGACACCTCAAAAGAAGAAGCGCATCTCTAACCTCATCCATCTTGATGAAACGCCTCATGAAGCCCAATACAATGAAGCAATACAAGAGATGTATACTCGTATGGTGACTTGGTCCTTACTTACGATCGTGAAGCCGATGTAATAGGTAATAAAAATTCGAGCCATTGCGGCACGTCCAGATGCAAGGTGTATTGCTAAGGGTGCTCACGAGTTAGCTTATCATAATGGAATTCCATTGGCACAACCTAGAAATGGTTTTATTTGAAATGCGATGAGAAGTTTAATCACAGAGCGTAGTAATTTTGAATATATTGTATATATGCAAGTTGTTGATTTTCATTCACTATCTTAATTTTTTTTTAGAGTTTTCTTGAAGTTAGTAATCCGCTTACACCCCATTGCAGACTTCTAAATCTTCAAACCATTTGTTGATATGCTGATGGTGCTAGTCGTAGTACACATAATCTATCCTCTAGTACTGTGGCCATTTTCACTTCAAACGACTAGTTAGTTAGCTTTCTAAGGGATTTGTATTGGTAGATTGACGAACAATATCGCTGAGTATAGCACGTTGATCGAACTTCTCTCCGATGCCATTTTACAGATATTAAATGTATAATCATACGGTTAGAATCACAACTTCGGTATTACAACTAATATGTTTATAATGTTAGAAATCCAACACTTTTAGATTGTTACTAAGAGTTTGACTTCTTTGAAAGACATTTTGATTTCATTCAATATCAAATATATTTCAAAAATTTAGTGTATCAATCGATTCATTAGCTAAAACTAAGTTTTAGAATAATTTGCTATTATATGTAAATAAAAACATTCACATCATTGAATAGGATTGCACAATAAATGTAGGAAAAATCTGAAATCATGTATAGATAGTTATAGGTTTTTACAAAATTTGTGCCCACAGCTACATTGGTCATATGACTTGTAAATGTATGCAAAATGTCACAAGTAAACTAGTGGTGCTCATGGTAACATGTTATAGATCTAGCAATCCCACTAAGAGAAATCTATCCAGCCGTGTTGTGGAAAACTCAATAGTGTGTCGCCGCAACGATGGTAACTCTTCGATCTAGCAGTTTATGGAATTTCAAAAAGGTCAAACTCTATAGAAGTATTGAAGCCAGACAGTAGTCCGAGCCATCGTGTTCCCGAAGGAATGCTCGATGTTTCCTTCGCTAGCGCAATTTTGCGCTCTAGTTCCTCTACCGGTTGAACACAGACTGATATATGCATTACATCAAACATTTAGCGTTTAGTCTTAAAAGAAATTCAAAACACAAAATATTGTATAAACCTTAAAAATAAAAACACATGATCAAAATATCTCTACCCATTGCACCCCACCAGTGCCTTCTGCTAATACTAAACTGACTTCTGAAGTCAACGCCTGCGTATGCATACTCATCGATGATGATGATTCATCATTTTAACCACAGCGAAGAATGAAATAGAGAAAACAAAAGGATTGGCCTAAGAGTAATACCCCCATGAGTTCACCATCTCTTCATTCATATCTCTAGGATTAGATATATCCAAAGGTTACATGCTATGCTATATCAATGGAATCCATTCAAAATGAAGGAGATAAGGACCCAACCATAACTGAAATTTCTTTCCTTCCTTTGATTTGTTTAGTTGTTCTTTATTCAAGATAGAATGTACTTTCATCAGCTTGAAGACTTTTGGCTCTAAACACTTTAGCATACATCATATACGATCTATTCGTAAGGTAATGGAAAGCAAAGAATTTAGCGTATCATGAAAATATGTCTTTCCTAAGAAAATCCATGACATCCCGAATGTTTATTTTTCCATCTTATGAAGGTCTTTCCCCGGATAGCAATACTACATAACATAATCCCTCAATGCCTTCTCCAACTATAGACCTCGTGAGAGAAATGGGAAAACCTCTCGCGTCTACAAACCCCGTGAGAAAATACACGTCCTCAACCTGCTATGGGAACCACTTGATTTTTAATGTGAAATTCTCTATCGCCCGATCCCTGCTCAACCAAGAACCCAAGAGTCTTCTATTTGTTGCCCTCATTCCCGACAATTTGAAGTACTTAAGTAGTCCACAATCAATTAGGCTCTTACAACATTTCCAGATCATTCAAGGAAATCTTTTATCTTGTTATTTAGTGTTCTTTTCCTCTATTTTAATTGCCATTATAATCCAATGGAAACCTCGAAATACAATCATGAGATCCATTACATTCCATTCATTTAAAAATTAGTCTACTTTAAGTAACAACATGTAAAACCAAAACTTTGGAACTACGCCAAACACACTCCCTGATTGAGACAGTGTGTTGTAGCAAGAAGGTACCTTCACCGTACCTTCTATGCAATGAAGGTTTCAAATCTCGTGGGGTGCGTTGCCCCACGGGGAAAAATTCTACTCCTAAGGGCCTTAAAACCCTAAAAATCTGCATAGAATGGAAATGAAATGAATACCAAAGGGAAGAGGAGGTTCATGGTACTAACCTCGATCAAACAAAGGACAAAATCCATCCACAGTAAATGATCGTAATCAATGACTCAAGTTCGAGGAAAAATCAGTTCAGAGCTCCAAAATGAAAATGGTAACTATGGTAAATGAATAGTGAAATTACTTTTTATAGTATTGAATGGTTTGTGTTAAATTTATTGCTATGACTATGGCTTTATTATATTTTTTTTATCATGAAACAGTATTTTTAATCCATTTGATGTTTCTCTAAAACAAGACATACAACCGATGAACAAGACAGTCCCAGAAATATTCGGGCATTGACTTAATGAAGTAAAGTACAATTTTCTCCTTATTTTTCGAGTTGTGATAAAAATGAAAAAGGATTTAAGCACACTTTTATCTCTTTTCAAGCTTTGACAACAACGAAAAAGAACCCCCGAGTCTTTGAGCTTCTTTTACCTCCGATAATGTGAGAATATTTCCGAGCACTTGTCTTTTCAAACTCGTTCAAGTAATGAATTGATATCTATCAAGATGTTTAACCTGCTTTCGGGACTGAGATAGATTATTTACGGTAAAAGGAATACCTGGTTGGGAATATGACCAAAGAGGTTCTTCTGCATATTAGTTTACACTTTTGGGTCCTAGAGACAAATTTATGAAAAGTACTTATGGAGTTTTATTCTATCCTCTTTTTCAAACTCTCTAACATGAAAAGGATTGTGTTGTCACCATGTTAAGCCTGTTAAAACATCAAATAGAGATGGGCTTGTCGATCATGGCAAGAATCAGTTTCTTATCCATCACTACAGACTACAATTTATTAACAGATACTTTATTCGCCTGAAGGGTTGAATTATATCAATAAAATGTTATCCTCCTCATTGTTAAAAAATAAAGAGGTACCGGTCAAAAAATGATCAGAAAGTACCTAGAAAAGTGAGCAGTTTCCATTTGGTAGCAAGTCACTTTGAATGATGACACTTTTCAAATTTCTGTATGTCCGGTGGACTGTTTGGGCGAAATCATCTTACTGCCCATTCACACAAATGGTTCATCATACCTTCACTTCGGTTTTAAGCCAAGGTCACAATCATCACAAATATTGAGCATGTTCAAGAAGTCAGTCCACGATAAAAATCCTGATTCCAGGTACAATACTGTGAAACCTTCATTTTCATGATCGTCATCCCCAGGCATTCATATCAAGTCATACCCTTGTCTCCTAAATTATTAACTCTTATTAATAAATAAGGTTATTCTCTCATCGACAACAAATCAATATCCAGAAATTTACTTAGAAACATCAAATTCCAAGACGATGAGGGTTTGTTACGCATCGACAAGATCCTCGCTTCCTAATTCCTTAGACCAAATATTTTGTTTGTTGTTCAACATCAAATCATCTATTCACACATTACAAAATGTGACCGCAAGGACTCAGAGGGCCATTTTCATTAATGGTGGTTCTCTCGCATTTGTTAATGTGCCTCACATCATTGGTCAGTAATCAAACGACAGTTTTCCATGTCAACTAAAACATATATTCGAATGCATAGACTTGCACCGAATGATCAAGTGAATGAGATAAGAAGACCCTGCATCTAGGTTTACACTCCATCCGCTTAATTTCGATTGTTTAGGACATCATATATATGGTGCACCTTTATGATATTGTCATCCAAACATGGGCCTATATCCGTAGGTACAACTGCACGAGTAACATTTCAATGAAGACGACTTTCTAAATTACATACATGTTATTAGATTGTTTTATAAACAACACGGGGAATGCCTACCCTCAAAGGAATTATATCGTTAGGATATCATAAGGGTGCTGTATTTTAAGATTGATGTCGGTACTCCTTCATTTCCAGGCTCATCAAGGCAGTAAAGCATCTCAATCAAACGTTTTATTATTGACCTCAAGTGATTTTAGGGGGAAATTGCTATAGGTCAATTTGGGCGCCATTCCCAATGACCAAGTTAACTAGGCATCATCTACGGACTAAACAGGTAAGGATCTATCACACCCTATCATTTCAGCTGTTACATGCCCTAAGACAAAGAATAAGACAAATCAAGCAAGACTTTCATCAAGAAAAGGTTTCCAGAAGTGTTTGAAGCTTATTATGAGAGAGCAGGAGAGCTCACCAACAGGCTCTAAGGGGCCTAAGTGCATTTCATATGTAAGTAGTCCCATGCAAGGCCGTTCGCAAAGCACGGCCCCTATATTCATAAGTGCGTTAATACATTGGGAGGAATTTCATTGTTCCTTTAAAATCTCCACTTGGCTGCTTTCTAGGGGAATGAGTTCACATGTCAAGCTTCTATATCCAAGTGTCCATTTGACATCTACATGATCGAAACATGTCTTTCCCATATGAAAGTCATTGATTGCAAAACCACAGTCATTTATAAATTGCTACGTATCTAAGTGCTCGAGAAGGAAGAATTTGAGTAGAGAAATGCTGAGAATTTTCAATTAAGAGTTAGATTTGTAGCTATCGGGAGAGATTTAGCTGTGATGAGTTTGTGGACGTTGTCGGAAGGGTCATCAAAATCACCAATCACTTGGTTGTAAAATTCTCTTCCTTCTATCATCAATAAAGAGCATCGCTTATTTTTCCTCGTATCTATATTAATTTTACTTTCATATTGCAAGATCTTGGTTGATGTATGTGGTTTATGCTTTATTTCTGATTTAGTACAACTAGCTTCAATAATATATCACTATATGACATCTTCGCTATTTAGTGTTCTTTCTTATGGTGAAGCATTTAAAGCAAAACCACTTGAACTGATGTCAGTGTTTACATGTATGAGCCATTAAGAACTAATGATCAAGTAAGCCTCCAACTTCTGCATTTATTTCAAGTAGGGAAAAATATTCATATAGTCTTTCACCGTTTTTCTATACATAATTTATTTAGGGAAGCGTGATTTATCCGACCACACCTGCCCCCCCCCCCCCCCCGAGTTTCCTGGGTACCGGAGCCACCGTTATCCTTCCGCATTCTAAAGAGTTCACTAGATGACTACGATTTTCTTTTACAAGCATCTAAAGATAGCATTATTTTCCTATCAACTATCTTTAGAAATCTCACCGTCTTCCTTATCCAGAAATATTTTCAATTATACTTCATCTCTCGTCTTCTCAAACACCTTACTTCACTAAAAATACTTATTTTGGGCTCATTTCTCTCATTTTCTTGTACCTTTCCTTTTCCAGCCTCACTTACCTCATTTACCTATTCTCTCATTTCTAAAACCTTCAGTAAACCCCTTTCCTTCACCCTTTCCCTTTATTTCATAAAAAAAATGTAAAAATGCCTTTACGTTATTGTAAAACAAAAATTAGACTGTGTCCTTTTTTTATATATTAAACCCTATTTTTAATATAATAATCCTATCCTTCTATTAACCTGAGCCCTTTCATTTTATCCCTCGCACTCATAGGACCCCAACCCCAACCCTTTCCTCTAAAAGCAAAAGCACCCTTGCTTTTGTTTTGTTTACCGGCCCGCTTAATAAACCCCGCCACCATATAAAACATAAAACCTATGTATATTTTGAACCCCCACTACACAAAAAGAGCCTTCCTTACTGCCATTCTATGCCCGAACCCCACCTTCCGCACTCCCAAAGCACTACCCCATCGCCCCGAAATTTCCGACCGTTAATCTTCGCCTCAGACTGATGGTCCATGTTATATATCATAAATATTTATGCGTCCAAATAAACGCTTTTAATATTTGCGATATGAGTGTTATCACGTTGGTATGTCATGCGCCGAGTGGAATCACATTCCCCCCTATAAACCATTACCGCTCCTCATTCATTAATCAATCACCTCTCGGTTTTCAAAAACCACTTTTACCTCCACGCCAATATTTGAAACCCATCCTCCGTTCAAAATTCAAGAAGTAGGTTCCACCTATAGAACCGTCGAAACACCATTTCTTTCTACCTCCGACACCAAACTCCTATAAAATTTTGCAGAAACTTCCAGGTTTTTAGAGCTCACAATTGTTTTAAATGTGTAGGTTTCATGGAAGTTGTGAAGACAAGAGTGCATCCTAAGGGTCCGAAAACATTTTAATGAAGGTCCGGTGACGCATCCGCAGCTTGCTCTTAATTTAAAGTGACCAGGCACAAAAATAAGCAAACCTTCCGATGAGTCATGATCCTCGGTTAATAAAATCCTCCAAATAATAGCACGTCTCCTTGTGTAGAAAAAATGTGAGATAGAGAGAGAGACACGGTGAGAAGAAAAAAATTTAAAGGACCGTGATGAAGAAATAAAGATTAAAGAGGCGAATAACTTATCAAAGGATAAAATCAAAGGATTAGCCATTACAAGGATTAAAGACAACCAAAAGGATTAAAGTCCTAAAACATAGTTAAAGGCAAATAATAAATAAAAAGGCAATGAATTAGAGAGTGAAAGGATAAAACTGAAAGTTTATAGGCCAACATGAATTAAAGATAAAACAAAGGCATATTAGCACAGAACACATTCGAGTGAATCAAATCCAAGCATTTACTTATTCAAAGGATATTTTTTAATACCTACAACATGATTTATTTTAATAAAACATCAAACAGCTATTACATAGTTGTAAGATATTTTTCATCTACCCAGCAGTTATTGTAAAGTTATTGAGAAAGCCTTCAAGTCAAAAATTTCCAGAAATTAACTCAAAAGTTAAGTTAGGATTTATTATTTCAAAGAAACACTTTCAGATATTTTTTCCTTGGGCCTTGCATGGTCTCAAAGGTCACAAACTCATTAACTTTGTAATAAATGACATCAGAAACCCTAGCTTAGGATCACCTCCTCATTCTGCATATAAATACTGCATGAAAGCTTCATTTTTAGTGTTGGTTAGTTGGTGGTTAGTTGACTAATTTTTGTTGCTGAGCTAGTTGAGGACTGCTAAGCTGGATTTGAGAAAGCTCTGAGTTGTAGAGAGCTATTGTACTGGAGTAATGTAACTTTTTTGATCATCAGTAATACAAGCACATTCACAGGATTCTTAAGCTATGTTAATGGTGAAGTTTTCCTTCTATGTCATTTTTTTTCTTCTGTTGTCCATTCTGTCCATATTTCTCTGATAAAAGAACAGAAATTTTAGAGTAGGATGTGTTGTCTTTGCACCCTATTTCTATCTGCCTTATTTATCTTAATGTTTTCCTCTGCAAGGTCTGATTGGAGAATTCTTAATTGATCTCTATTTTCACCTAGCTTGTTGCCTTGGAAATGATTTAATAGAGTCAAGCCAAAGAAGTCTATGGTAATCCCTATCCTTTGGTATAGCTAAAAATATTGTTTTTAAGGCCTTTCTTTGAAGTATACTTAGTAGAGTCTAAACTAGGGAATTCTATGGTATGCCCTGTCCTCTGGTCTACCTCAAAATGTTTCTTTGAAGGTATTTTGATTTTTTATTTAAAGAATATAGGTTTAGCTTGCTCTTTAGCTACTCTTACTGTTATCTTACATGTTTTATTTGTTTGAAAGTAATTCTAGGATTGTTGTCTTAGAGGTTTGCTTATTAAATTCTGGCCAAAGAAGTCTATGGTATGCCCTATCCTTTGGTTGCCTCAATAAGTTACCTAAAAGGATTTTCTTGTCGAAGTAGAGCTAGAAGATTCTTAGCTGACAATAGCTCGGCTACCTTCACAACTTATTATTGTTTCATATCACAATCTAATCTAAGATATCCACTTGATATAGTTAGCTTTACCTATGAAAACCCTTGCAGATTTGATGAAAAATTAAATCCTTTTATGAATCCATAGCCCAATGGATTAATGTTTTCTCATGGTCTATCTATTCAGCTGAAACATCCCCTCAACTAATCACACCACAGATTTGTCAACCTATCAATTAATCAGCCAAAATAAATAAGTCCTTATAACTTCATAACTAGCCTAATATCATAAAACAAGAGCATAAAGACATATCATCTATAAACACATTACATAGAGAGATCCCTCTCTGAATCCAGGAAGGCTAGGTCCTAGGATTCCAAAGTGGTTCTGATGTGGACCCTGCAGTGTTTGTTCTTGCCAATCTTGCAACTCACATGGATCCAACATAGTGGCGACCATATTGGGAAACTAATGAGTGATAAAAAATCTCAAAAACTCAGAAAACCTCATTTTAAACTTATATGAATCAAGTGTTAGCCAAGAATGGTTCCTGGTTGTTGATGGTGGACAACAATCAGCCATAAAACAAGTAAAAATCCTCCACCTAGTGACTCCACTGATTTTCATTAGGCCTGCTGACTCCACTGATTTTCCATAGACTCCAATGAGAAACTTATTTTACCATCAAAGCATCAAAAGAACCCAGTCAAGAATAATTTTTGGATTAAGTATTTCTTTCATAGATTGGTTTGTCCTGTAAGACTGTCATAAACTTCCAACCTTTTTGATTTGTTGGGTCCAAAGTTCTAGCTTCTAGAAGAATTTGTTAGCCATATATAATTTTTTTTCATATACTAGGGTGGCTAAAACAGGTCTATTAGTCTTCAAGAAACAAATTTCAAACAAATCTATGACTTTTTGAAGCCTTGCTATGTCCATTTGTCCAGGGGATCCATCTTCACAAAAGGCCTGCTGTTATCATGAAGAAATTTTTTTTCAGACTCATGTTCCATCAATTTTTCCTTTGGAAAATTCGTCTAAAAAACCCCTTCTTTTCACCCATTTTTCCCATTTTTACCCTTTATTTTCCCTCAAAATCCCCTTTGAACCCAATAAAATCCCTTTATTCTGGTTTAAAACCCTTTTCCCCTGCTATCAAAAACTTCAAAAATCCTCAAAAACCTTCATTTTCAGCTTAAAAACCCTCATTTTAACCTTTAGGCCTTAAGCGCTTTTCGCTTAAGCCCCGGCCCCATTTTCCGCCATAAGACCGGCTCCGTGACTAAGCACTAAAGCCCATTGATGGCGACACTTCGGCAATTGCAAGTTCCCGCTTTCGTTTTCTGTTTTCGCCGACGGTCGATCTTCTGATGAGATCGGGACCGTCCATTTCCCCGAGATCCGACAGCCATCGCACCCCTTCATCGCATCAGTGCATCGCATTGGGCCTCACCCTTTTATCTTTCGCTTTCCTTTTCTCCGTCGATACGATCCCCCAATTTGATCTCCACCATCGATCTCCACCCGATCGGACGGTCCACGCTCATCGACCATCGCATTTTCCTCCTTCCCAAACCTTTCTCCCCTGCCGATGCACTTTCTCGATCGCATATCTGTTGTTGATCTCGTCCTTGATCCAACAGCTCTCACTCCTTCGCACTATCGCAATAGCCCTCCTCCATCGGCCATCACACTGACCTTTCCCATCGGCCATCGGCCATCTCAACTTCCAAACTCTTCCTCCCTAGACCTTCTCCTCCGCTGATTGTCGATCCTCTGAGTTAATCCTCACCATCCATCTCATAGATCCGATGGCTCTCATTGATCCCCCTTCTTTTCCAACTGTTGTATAGTACAACAAACCTCCCCATTTCAAAATTTTAGAATAAATTTTATTTTAGAAATAGGTCCCCTTTCTTTTAGATAGAAATAAAAATATTTTGAGGAAATCCGATTATTTTAAATAAAACAATAAAAAGATTCGTTGTTTAAAAGTCATACATCGCATATCGCATATATCAAATGCAAATGAACAGAAGTGACATTGAATTTATTCAGAGCCGATCAATCATAAGTCTTATATCGCATTGGCACAAAGTGTAAAAGTATTCATGTTTAAAAGTCCGATGCGATAAAGTAAATCGCAATCGCAAATCGGTAGAGTCGTCAGGTTTCACATTTGTTTTGCAAAACTCCGATACGATGTAACTTATCACAATTTCATTTTGAAAAAGGTTATCCTTCATTCGGTCTATTTTATAAACTCCAATGCGATACAACATATCGCAATCGCATTTTGTAAAAGAAAAGATTACTTGTTTTATAAAACTTCCGATGCGATGGGTCCCACCATCATCGAAATCGTATTTCGGTGAAAATCATGAACAACTCAATCCCTTTGGAAATATCTGATGTGATATACCTTTACCGCTAATCGCAAATCAGCAGAAAATATGAGATGTCTTTCGTTTTCTTTTCAAAAAACTCTGATGCGATGAATTGTTAGTCTTTATTAATCTCTATTTTACGTCGCGCATATATTAATCGGGCAATCGCAATCGGAAAATTTAAAGGGATAGTTGTACATTAACATTTCAATATCATCGATCTCCGATTGTAAGAGCATCATTAACTAGAAAATCAAACGAATTATGGTAATCGATTCTAATATGAATGCGTGAATGTGACTCTCATTGAGGGCATTTAAGTTTAATACGGATTTAATCAATTGGGATCATTAATAAAAAATCTTTTCGCATAAGCTATTCTCCTAACTTCATTTCTTCCCGTGACTGAAAGGTTTGTCTCATTTGAAGAAATATAGAACATCCATCCCTTTTGTTCTTCGAACTAGTGAAACGATACCAGACGAAGAAGATGTCTAAGAAGCTTAAGAAATCAAGAACTACTGCCGCCGCAAAGACTGCTGCCATTACCACAATGCTAAAAAAAAAACCAGCTAAAATCAAGCTGGTTACAAATACTGCATGCCAGGGTCTCGGGAAACTTTAATGGGAAGAATTCTACAATTTGCTTGAAAAAGAAGACCCTACAGTTACAGAGGTAAAGGCAACAATACCAGATGAAGAATCGGATTCATATGAATATCCCCTTAAAGAAATCACAAATTCTTTTCTGCATAGAATTGTAGCTCAGGCGAATGTGTTCCCATATTATGATATAATACGATGGGTGATAGACAACACCACCATCACAAACATAACATTCATGACAGTTGGGGGAAAGATGTTTGGGTATTTTAGAGTAGAAGACATCAAAGCAATGTACCATCTGCCAGATCCTCAAAAGACCTACAACAAAGCTTTCATAGCAGATTTTACCGCAAGCAATGAAATTGAATCAGACGCAATTAAAGAATGGAGACGAGCTCCAGAAAAGCATATGCATGAGACTTCAGGTATGTATTTTGTAGAGTCTCTTGCACCCCCATATTGCTATGCTGCTGCAATAATGTGTACACTTTTTGGGAATGATAATTCTTCAAGGTTTTCAATTCAGATGGTACCCCTAATTCATGTTGCTATAAATTCTAAGAGTGTGGATTGGTCAGTTATTCTTTCTGATAATATGGCTAACATAATTCTGGACTATAGAAAGAATAAAAATAGTGGAAATACTCCCCCATTTCATTTATGTGCCTATATCTTAGATGCCTTGTGTTTTAATTCTGAATTCCCTATTTTGGGTTGGAAATGGACTTCACAGGAACCTATCCCAATTCACATTTACCATAAACTTTTGTGGAAGGCTCATTTCAAGAACCATGTATATAGGATTTTCCATGGCTTCTTGTTACCTATCTATCAAACCATTTTTAACCAATTTCCTCCCCGGCTCTCTGAAAAGGAAAAACTTGATATATCCCTAACCGACAATTGGTTTGGAGAAGAAAATTTTACCTATGTTAGGGTTTTTGGAAGCATTGTGGAACCTCATGTCTTACCTCTATATGTCCCCGATAAACTTTTAGCTCAAGAAATTTCTTACCAGTTGATATAAAGAGGGATGTCCAGGTGTTTAAAGAATTCCAAAAAATTGATGTGGCCTACTTTTCCTTTCCATTGTGGAACCTATACTCTTAATGATTTTAAACATGCTGAAAAATAAACCCTTAAGATAAGAAATCTTAAGCTTGCAAATGTTCCAGGCAGACAATATGATCCAAATAAAGTGGCTTTTGATTTCACAACTTTGGTCCAAATTGCTAAGTTTTAGCATGAGCCTGATGTCTTTGATGATTTATTTGTCTCAATTGAGAAATTTTCCCAAGTATATGATATAGCTAAATCCAATTTTCAAGATGAATATATGAACAAATTTACGCATTTCAAAAGCCAGAGATTACTTAAAGTTCCCCTTCACCAGCTAAGGATTTCTTTACAAGAAAATGAAAGTATGGAAATAGAAAAAAAGAAAAAGGAAGATACAGGAAGCAAAACAGAAAAAGAAGTGTCTACAAGCAAAATTAATATGCAGACTGAGAAGGAAGGAACAGATAGCAAGCTTGTTGTGCAGACAGAAAAGGAGAATACTGGCAGCAAAACTGATATGCAGTCTGAAGAAATATATACAGGAAATAAGCCCGATGATCAACTTGAAAGAGAAAAGACCTCACAGAAAGATGGAAATTCTGCTGAAGTGATTATTACTTCCCATTTGCTACAACAATATGAAAAATTCGCTCAGCAAATAGGAGAACAAAACAAGCCTCAAGTTGATAATCTGAATAATCAAGATATGGAGATCATTCCTGAACATCCATCAGAAGAAATTGTGTTGATATTTGAAGACATCCCTCCTCTGGATATCTTTTATAGTCCTAAGCATAGGGCTATTGTCAGAAAACAAAGGAAAAGAAGGAAGATAGATCAAGGATCACTTGCAAATTCACAAGTTGAATTAATAAATGTTGTATGGAAGAATACTGAGGTAAATCCTTCAAAGGATCTTACCAAACTATCACAATATGAAGGTGCCTATAGTGCAGCCACTATAGATAAAGCTGCTGAAGTCACTCAAATGATAAAGCAAAAATATTTACAGATAGCATTGCTAGAGGAGAAAACAACAAGTGATCAAAAAAAGATATTGCATTTGGAGCAGCAGTTGGAAGAAGAAAAACTCAGAGCCAAACAATAGGAAGAACAACTGAGTATTGAAAAGAAGAAGCTTGATCAGCAAGCTTTGAATAAACAACAACAGTTGTCTCAAGAGGTATCCAAATTACAGACCTTGCTGCAAAATGAGAAAACTACCAAAGAAGAGCAAGAAAAAATATTTCAAGCAAGATTGGATAAATTTAAGGATTATCCTAAAATTGACCAATTTAGAATAGAAGCTCTGGAAACAAGTAAGATATTGTCTCGGCAGTTGGATGATCTATGTCAAAAAATTGCACAAGTTGAACCTTTATGTGAAATAACATCTTCCCTCATCGATGAATCAGTCAGTACCAAAATTGAATTTGAGAATGCATATGATAAGATTTCAGAATTTATTTCATGGCAGCACTTAGAACAAGGAAAGAGTGCAAATATTCCCAGGATCAAAGAAAGGCATAAAGAAATTTTGTTTGCTGAATGGGAAACACAGTTGATTAAAGAAGAACATGCTACATCAAGGGCCAGAGCCATAATGAACAATCTGACACAATTAGTAAATGATAGTTTATATGCTACTAATTTAATTTCAGATTGTACTCCAGGTAAATTGCCAAAGGTGAAAGAAACTGATACCAGGTGGAAGCAGGAATTAATCAACAAGAATCAAAAGATCAGCAAAATATAGGAAATTACATGGGATGTATTATGGACATATTTGATCAAAACACAAATTCAGCATATGGAAATCAAATGCCTTTCTAATGCCATAAATTACAGCATTCCAAAGTTATTCGATGCCACATACACTAGTTAATTGCATTCGAGGCTGAGTCATCCAACCGAAGTTAAAGATATGCTTAAAATCTTCCACCTCAGCACATTGAATATAGAAGAAATTCAATGAATCTGTTTTATTTGATATTGCAAGTCTTTTCCCGGATCTCCGATGATAGTTTCTAGCATAAGTTATAGTTAATTTGTTTTGTTAATTTCCTATTTAAACCCCTTTCAAGCATTTAGAAAGAGGTCCTGAATTTGTAATATTTTGGCCTTGGATAATACATTTCTGTACTCCATTGACTATCTTATTTTTTATAAAGGATCACAATCTGTGATTTCATGGTGAATTATATTTGAGAGTTTCATTTCTGTACCTTGAAGATTGTTCTAAGTTAAAGCACAAGATTCTTGTGATTTCATGGTGAATTATTTTTTAGAGTTGCATTTCTATACCTTGAAGATTTTTCTAAGTTAAAGCGCAGGATCTGGATATCGAATTGCATCAAGGAAATATCTTAATGAATTTGGTATTTCTTTTGATTTACTGTTATTTTCTTTATGTAATTAATTATTCTCTTTGAAATTTGCTATCATTTATATATGCTTGTTTCTCAAATATTTCTTTATCATATCAGATATAGAAATATTCATCTATCATAGTATGTGCAAATGATATCTAGAATTATGAATGCGATGTGCTATTCTAACTCTGTTTAATTTATTAAACAGAGTTATCATTATATGATATTGCATCTTTCTATTGAATAATAATACATTTTCATGGTTATTTGTTTAATTGAAACAATCTTTAATTTGTATTCATATTTAATACCCAGGTTAGTTTTAAGAATTATTTGCAAGTTATAGATTAAGTTAGATAGATTAGCTCAGTTAGTTAGTTCCATTTATCCACTTGCACAAACACTTCATCACCAATCCATTTATTATTAGGAAACTAGTCCTATAAATCCAGTCAGAGCCACTACACCAAATAGAAAAGGAGTTGTCTTAAGGTCCGGACCGGGTGGTTTTCCCCAATGTTTGAAGCAAAAATTTTCGAGGCTTCAACATTTTTGGCGCTAGAAGAAGGGCCTAAGATATGAATGGAAATTAAATCCAAATCTACAGGCCATTCCAAGAGAAATACACCCACTACTAAAGCTTTAGAGCTGTCAGACAATCAACCTCCTGAGTCCCCTAAAATACAAGCTTTAGTTCATAAATTACAAGGGTTCTCATTATCGTTAGAAGAGTCTGAATTATCTGAAGGTAGTGTTTCTTCACAATTTTTTTCTTCCAAACCTCTCACTAGGTCACAAAGCGAAAAACTTGGTATCCCTACAAAGGAATTTCCTTTACCTAGTCGAGTTAAAACCAAAAAAACACTGTCGAAATCAGGTAGTGATATTATTTCTTGATCACAAACTCACTCATCTGCTTTCCAAACTCAAACCCAGAAGATAAGAGTTATTCCAACAACCTCTGCTCAAACAATAGTTGTCTCTTCAAGTCCCTCAACTGTTATCACAATAATGGCACAAAGACCATGGACTAATCCAGGGGCTGTTGAAATGCCTGCATCTTTGCATGATTTGCCAGATCATCCTAAAAAATGGCTGCCAAAATTTAGTCCTGACCTTTGTATAGAAGCAAAAGAACACATTAATAACTTTATGATGTTATCTGTAAATTTAAATGCAGTACAACATGAAGATTTTGTGGTTAGGTTATTCCCTTATACTTTACAAGGGGCAGCAGGATCCTGGTATTTTTCATTACCATCGGGATCTATTAAAAGTTGGGATATTTTTCAGGAACATTTATTAACCAAATTTGGAGATGACAGATCAATAGCGACTTTAATTAATGATCTCTCCAATTTGAGATCAGAATCCAAAGAACCTATCAAATATTTTAATTCCCGATTCAAAAAAATTTGAATAAAATTCCTACAACCTCAAAATCTAGTGAGCAAGTCTGAAGTGAATGGTATATAATAGCTTTTCCTTGAAATATAGCAATTTTTGTAGATAGAGATGTTAAACCTACTTTGGCTGAAAACATGAAAGAAGCAATTGCAGTTGAAAGATGGATTATTGCTTTGGATAAGAAGAATGATATTGAAGACAAAAAATCCAAAAAGGTCAGCTTTAAAGATGATTCCAAGAAGAAAACACCTAGGGATCCTTATGACATGGAAGGCTTACAGAAAGTTCTGAATACTTTGTCTAATGAAATGATCGAAATCAAAAAACAAGTAGCAGAAACTTCTACCAAAAGACTGTTCAGAAATTTCAAAAGGAATCAGAAAACTGAAACTAAACCACCCAATTCAATATCTAATGCAGAGTCAGATCTAGAAGAATATGAAGAAGAAGATACACCTCTATTATCGGAAGAAGATGAAGAAGAAGAAATAGCTGAATTACATGGGATGTGGGATTTCATTCTTCCTAATTCAGACAGTGAAAAATAAAAAAAAGCCATGCCAGTAAGTACAAGAAGTAAATCTACAGCAAAGCCTGTCAAAACAGTTCTCAAGAAGAAAATTTCAACTTCGACTACTAAAGACAAATCCCCTGTAAAGAAAAATTCCTCTTTTCCTACTCAAAATCAACCATCATCTTCTAATACTCCTACAACAACATCTAAGACTCTAGTGGTATCAGATCCTATGGATTATAACATTGTTGAAGACATGAAGAAAACCAGAGCAAATATCTCTCTACATGAACTCAGAAAATTTAAGCATCAACAGAAGTTGTTATTGAAAGAATTAAATGCAACACCTATTTCTCCTCTACCAAGTGGTGTAGTTGCCAAAGCAGCCAAAGGATCAGGGAAACCACCAAATAAAGTAGATGCTACTGATACTGTTCTTATTGGAGAAAGATCAAATTCTCAGACACCTCCTTTTCTTTTGACTTATGAAATCTATAACAAGAATTTGCATAACTACTTAATAGATTTAGCAGCATCATCTAACATAACGCCTACATCAGTCTGTTCAAAATTAAACATCGAACTCCAAAAATCTATAGTTCATATTGTTCAATTAGATCAGACTAAAGTGCAAGTCGTGGGAGAAATTAATTCAGTCACCATCAGATTAGCCTCTGATCCTAGGATAGTCCAGAGAATTGATATATTGATTGCAGATATTCCTGAGTTTTATGGATTAATATTAAGCAGGGACTGGTCTACAAAGCTTAATGGTTACATCACCGATGATTATTCTCACATGTGGCTTCCTCACAAAGGGAAACCAAATCAAATCAAGGTTGAGCAAGAAAAACACATGATGCATACTATAACAGAATTTGAACAAGGAAATTAACCTGTAGCTTTTAATAACAACATTCTCAGAGGTTATTCTGCTGAATCATTTCTTGGAAATTTCACAGCACCACAATCACCTTTTTCTATAAATGCTTTTATTTCACAAATTGAAAATTTTTCACAAACTGATTTTTCAAGAATTGTTAATGTTTTTGATCAATCTATAGATAAACCTATAGATAAGTCTTTATTTTGGTCTTTGTATTTTGATGGATCAAAATCCAATGATGGTGCAGCAACAGGATGCATTTTAGTTGATCCAGATGGGGAAAGAACTATGCTATCATATATATATTAGAATTTGAGTGTACAAATAACACTGTGGAATATGAAGCCTTGATCCAAGGGCTTTATAAAGCAATAGGATTGAATGTTAAGTACCTGAAAGTGTATGGTGATTCCGAAACTGTTATCAAACAAGTAAGAAACACTATCCATTGTCTTTCAGATCATCTTAAACATTATAAATCCCTTGTTCAAGATCTTACCACTCAATTTTTAGCATTCAACATCTTTTCTATACCTAGAACTCAGAATTCAGCAGCCGATTTTTTAGCTAATGTTTCTTCCAAGTTCCTCCCAGCTGAAGATTATAGTCCAGATAGGTTTTCAATTGAATTAATCTTTAGACCTTCTGTGCCTGATAATGTCACCAATTGGAGAGTATTTTATCATGATGAAGATATCTTAAATTTCTTGAGATGGCCAAATAATTGATGAAAGTGATCATGATCTTCAAAACACATCAAAAGACAATGAAAATCCTATTCCCAAATCTGTAGTCAAACTCGAAGACTTATATGATATCAAAGATAGATTCAAAAAGGTTACTAATGCTAAACTTCAAAGTTCTACTTTGAAGTTTGAATTAGTAAGTCTTGGTACTGAGTCTAAACCACAAAATGTTAATTTAGGACTCGAGTTAACATCAGAGGAAAGGACAGCTTTCATCAGACTTCTGAATAAGTACAAAAATGTCTTTGCTTGGAATTATGAAGATTTGAAAACTTATGATACTTCTGTTATCCAACATACTATTCCAATGCTTTCCGATGTAAAGCCAGTGCAACAAAAGTTAAGAAAAATTCATCCCAATCTGGAAGGACAAATCAAGTCAGAATTCAAAAAAAAATTGAAGGTGAAAATTATTTTTCCTGTAAGACATTCTAGTTGGGTCTCAAACATGGTTCTTGTAAGGAAAAAGAATGGAGATATCATAATCTGTATTGATTTTAGAAATCTGAATAAGGCATGTCAAAAGGATAACTTGCCATTGCCAACGATGGAACAAATACTTCAAAAGGTAGCTGGTTCTCAACTCGTGTCTTTTCTTGATGGTTTTTCAGGCTATAACCAAATATTGGTACATCCAGATGATAGGTTGAAAACTACTTTCAGAACCAAATGGGGAACTTATGCCTACCAAAAGATGCCTTTTGGTTTGATAAATGCAGGAGCTACTTTCCAGAGAGTCGTGGATATAGCATTCAAGGGTTTGATTAATAGATCAGTTGTTATTTATCTTGATGACATAACCATATTTTCAAAGAAAAGAGCTAATCATCTGCATGATTTGAAACAGATATTTGAATGATGTAGAAGATTTGGCATTTCTTTAAATCCAAAGAAAACCTTCTTTGCTCTCAATGAAGGAAAACTCCTAGGATTTGTTGTGTCTAAAGATGGCATATATATTGATCTTGATAGAGTAAAAGAAATTTCTGATATTTCTTTACCACATAACAAGAAATCCATGCAATCCTTTTTGGGACAGATCAATTTTGTCAAGAGATTTATTCCTGATTTTTCTCAAATAGTTTTACCTTTGCAGAATATGATTAAGAAAAATTCAGTTTTCAAATGGTTACATAAAGAAAAAGAAGCCTTCGATTCAATCAAATAGGAAATCATTAATGCACCTACATTGAATACTCCTTATTTTTCTAAACATTTTATTTTGTATACTTTGGCTACTGAAACATCCTATCCTACTGTTTTGACACAACCCGATGATCAACAAGAGGAAGCACCAATCTCTTTCTTTAGCTCAAATCTACAAGGAGCCGAACTTAACTACTCCGATGTAGAAAAAAAAGCCTTTGCTGTATTTAAATCAATCAAACATTTTAGACCTTTTCTCCTAAAAACACATACAAATATTATTGTTCCATTCTCTGCAGTAAGACAATTGATAATACAAAAGGAAGTAGGAGAAAAGAGAGCTAATTGGGTAACAGTTCTACAATAGTATGATATTGATATTAAGCCATCTAAAATTGTTAGAGGACAAGGTTTTTGTAGATTGTTAGCTGGAGCTTCCAACATACCAGAGCATCAAGATCAAGATAATGTTGTTCAAGTAAATCAGATAAGTGTTATAGATTTTGATCTCAATATGTTGATCTTATATTTTACTTGAAAAATGGGTATGCTCCTTCTAATCTCAGCTATAAGAACAAGCGTGCTTTAAGATTAAAATCCAAACACTTCAAAATTATTAATGATGTGTTATTCAAAAGAAATTAAAATTCACTTTTATTAAGATGTCTTTAAAAAAATGAAGCACACAAGGTGTTGTAGGAATTACATGATGGACCAGCAGGTGAACATTTTGGAGGTGATACCACAACTCACAAAATAATCCATGCTGGTTATTATTGCCCTACCTTGTTCAGAGATGCACATGATTATGTAAAGAAATGTGAGATTTTTCAAACTGCTAGTGGAAGACAAAGGAAACTAGCCTTTCCTTTACAACCAGTAAACATTGAGCAACCATTTGAATAATGGGGACTTGATATTATTGGAGAAATTGTTCCACATTATTCCAAGCAACACAGATACATCCTTATAGCAATAGATTACTTTACAAAGTGGGTAGAAGCAATTCCTTTAAAGGTAGCCAATTTTGATGCAATCATTGAATTCATTGATTAATTCATCATTACCTGGTTTGGTGTACCTAACGCTCTTGTTTTTGACAATGCATCTTATTTTTCTGGAAATAGTATAATGGAATTTGCAATCAAAAGAGGTTTCAAATTGAAATATTCAGCAAATTATTATCCACAAGGTAATGGTTTAGCTTAATCAACAAATAAAAATCTTATCAAAATCATCAAAAGAACAATTGATCAAAATCAAAATAATTGGCATAAATATTTAATTTTTGCATTATGGGCTGATCGCATAACTCATAAGGTTTCAATCACTTCACCTTTTAATCTAGTATATGGAAAAGAAGCTGTAATACCATCAGACCTAATAATTCCATAATATCGCCGATCTCCGATTGTACGAGCATCATTAATTTGAAAATCAACGAATTATGGTAATTGATTCTTATGAATGTGTGAATGTGACTCTCATGGAGGGCATTTAAGTTTAATACGGAGTTAATCAATTGTGATCATTAATAAAAATCTTTTCGCATGGTTATTCTCCTAACTTCATTTCTTCCCGCAATTGAAAGGTTTGTCTCATTTGCAGAACTATAGAACATCCAGCCCTTTTGTTCGTCGAACTAGTAAAACGATACGAGACGAAGAAGATGTCTAAGAAGCTTAAGAAATCCAGAACTGCTGTCGCCTTAAAGACTGATGCCATTACCGCAATGCCAAAAGAAAAACTAGCTAAAATCAAGCTGGTTATAGATACTGCATGCCAGGGTCTCGAGAAGATTTCTTGGGAAGAAGTCTACAATTTTCTTGAAAAATAAGACCCTATAGTTAGAGAGGTAAAGGAAAAAGTACCAGATGAAGAATTGGATTCAGATGACAATCCCCTTAATGAACTTGCAAATTCTTTTATGCATAGAATTGCAGCTTGGGCAAATGTGTTCCCATATTTTGACATAATACGATGGGTGATAGACAACACCACCATCACAAACAAAACATTCATGACAGTTGGGGGAAAGATGTTTGCGTATTTTAGAGCAGAAGATATCAAAGAAATGTACCATCTGCCAGATCCTCAAAAGACCTACAACAAAGCTTTCATAGCAGATTTTACCGCAAGCAATGAAATTAAATCAGACCCAATTAAAGAATGGAGACGAGCTCCAGAAAAACATAAGAATGAGACTTTAGATATGTATTCCATAGAGTCTCTTGCACCCTCATATTGATATGTTGCTGCAATGATGTGTGGAATTTTCAAGAATGATAATTCTGCAAGGTTTTCAATTCAGATGGCACCCCTAATTCATGCTGCTATAAATTTTGAGATTATGGATTGGTTAGTTATTCTTTCTGATAAGATGGCTAACAGAATTCTGGACTATAGAAAGAATAAAAATAGTGGAAATACTCCCCCATTTCATTTCTGTGCCTATATCTTAGATGCCTTGTGTTTTAATTCTGAATTCCCTATTTTGGGTTGGAAATGGACTTCACAGAAACCTGTCCCGATTCACATTTACCATAAACTTTTGTGGAAGGCTCATTTCAAGAACCATGTATATAGGATTTTCCACGGCTTCATGTTACCTATCTATCAAACCATTTTTAACCAATTTCCTCCCCGACTCTCTGAAAAGGAAAAACTTGATATATCCTTAATCGAAAATTGGTTTGGAGAAGAAAAGTTTACCTATATTAGGGTTTTTGGAAGCATTGTCGAACCTCATGTCTTACCTCTATATGTCCTTGATAAACTTTTAGCTCAAGAAATTTCTTATCAGTTGACAGAAAGAGGGATGTCCAGGTGTTTAAAGAATTTCAAAAAATTAATGTGGCCTACTTTCCCTTTCCATTGTGGAACCTATACTCTTAATGATTTTAAACATGCTGAAAAAGAAACCCTTAAGATAAGCAATCTTAAGCTTGCAACCGTTCCAGGCAGACAATATGATCCAAATAAAGTGGCTTTTGATTTCACAACTTTGGTCCAAATTTCTAAGTTTGAGCATGAGCCTGATGTCTTTGATGATTTATTTGTCTCAATTGAGAAATTTGCTCGAGTATATGATCTAGCTAAATCCAAGTTTCAAGCAGAAGATATGAACAAATTTATGCAGTTCAGAAGCCAGAGATTACTTAAAATTCCCCCTGACCAGCTGAGGATTCCTTTACAAGAAAATGAAAGTATGGAAATAGAACAAAAGAAAAAGGAAGATGCAGGTAGAAAAACAGAAAAAGAAGTGTCTACCAGCAAAATTGATATGCAGACTGAGAAGGAAAGAACAAGTAACAAGCCTGATGTACAAACAAAAAAGGAGAATACTGGCAGCAAGGCTAATGTGCAGTCTGAAAAAGAAGATACAAGTAATAAGCCCGATGATCAACTTGAAAGAGAAAATACCTCACAGAAAGAGGGAAATTTTGCTGAAGTGATTATTACTTCCCATTTGCTACAACAATGTGAACAATTCGCTCAGCAAATAGGAGAACAAAACAATCCTCAAGTTGATAATCTGAATAATCAGGATATGGAGATCATTCCTAAAAATCCATCATAATAAATTGTGTTGAGAGTTGAATACATCCCTCCTCTGGATATCTTTTATAGTCCTAAGCATAGGGTTGTTGTCAGAAAACAAAGGAAAAGAAGGAAGATAGATCAAGGACCACTTGCAACTTCACAAGTTGAATTAATGAATGTTTTATGGAAGAATACTGAGGTAAATCCTTCAGAGGATCTTACCAAACTATCACAATATGCAGGTGCCTACAGTGCAGCCACTATAGATAAAGCTGTTGAAGTCAATCAAATGATAAAGCAAAAAGACTTACAGATAGCATTTTACAGGAGAAAACAACAGGTGATCAACAAAAGATATTGCAGTTGGAGCAGCAGTTGGAAGAAGAAAGACTCAAAGCCAAACAATTGGAAGAACATGAGTATTGAAAAGAAAAAGCTTGATCAGCAAGCTTTGAATAAACAACAATAGTTGTCTCAAGAGGTATCCAAATTACAAACCTTGATGCAAAATGAGAAAACTGCCAAAGCAGAGCAAGAAAAAATATTTCAAGCAAGATTGGATAAATTTAAGGATTATCCTAAAATTGACCAATTTAGAACAAAAGCTCTGGAAACAAGTAATCTATTGTCTCAACAGTTGGATGATCTGTGTCAAAAAATTGCACAAGCTGAACCTTTATCTTAAATAACATCTTCCCTCATCGATGAATCAGTCAGCACCAAAATTGAATTTGAAAATGCAGATGATAAGATTTCAGAATTTATTTCATGGCAAGACTCAGAACAAGGAAAGAGTGCAAATCTTCCCAGGATCGAATAAAGGCATAAAGAAATTTTGTTTGCTGAATGGGATACACAGTTGATTAAAGAAGAACGTGCTACATCAAGGGCCAGAGACATAATGAACAATCTGACACAATTAGTTAATGATAGTTTATATGCTACTAATTTAATTTCAAATTGTACTCCAGGTAAATTTCCAAGGATGAACGAAACTAATAACAGATGGAAGCAAGAATTAATCAATAAGAATCAAAAGATAAGCAAAATATAGGAAATTACATGGGATGTCCTATGGACATATTTGATAAAACCACAAAGTCAGCAGATGACAATCAAATGCCTTTCTAATGCCATAAATTACATCATTCCAGAGCTATCTGATGCCACATACACTAGTCAGTTGCATTCGAGGCTGAGTCATCCAACCGAAGTTAAAGATATCCTTAAAATCTGCCACCTCAGCACATTGAATACAAAAGAAATTTAATGAATCTGTTTTATTTGATATTGCAAGTATTTTCCCGGATCTCCGATGATAGTATTTAGCATAAGTTATAGTTAATTTGTTTTTTTAATTTCCTATTTAAACCCCTTTCAAGCATTTAGAAAGGGGTCCTGAATTTGTAATATTTTGGCTTTGGATAATACATTTCTGTACTCCATTGACTATCTTATTTTTTATAAAGGATCACATTCTGTGATTTTATGGTGAATTATCTTTGAGAGTTGCATTTTTGTACCTTGAGGATTGTTCTAAGTTTAGCACATGATCTAGATATCGAATTGCATCAAGGAAATATCTTAATGAATCTGGTATTTCTATCGATTTACTGTTATTTTCTTTATGTAATGAAGTATTCTCTTTGAAATTTTCTATCATTTATATATGCTTGTTTCTCAAATATTTCTTTATCATATCATTTCTGAAGATATAGAAATATTCATCTATCATAGTATGTGCAAATGATATATAGAATTATGAATGCGATGTGCTATTCTAACTCTGTTTAATTTCTTAAACAGAGTTATCATTATATGATACTGCATCTTTCTATTGAATAATAATGCATTTTCATGGTTATTTGTTTAATTGAAACAATCTTTAAGTCGTATTCATATTTAATACCCGGGTTAGTTTTAGAATTATTTGCAAGTTATAGATTAAGTTAGATAGATTAGCTTAGTTAGTTAGTTCCATTTATCCACTTGCACAAACACTCCATCACCAATCCAATTATTATTAGGAAATTGGTCCTATAAATCCAGTCGGAGCCACCACACCGAACGGAAAAGGAGTTGTCCTAAGGTCTGGACCGGGTGGTTTTCCCCCAATGTTTGAAGCAATGATTTTTTGGGGCCAACGGGGCACAAAAATGTGTCTACATATGCTAAGTTCACTAGAAGACTAGTGGAGAGATTTGATCGAAAAGATCCTGAGGCACCTTTTATAAGCCTGGAAAAGCTGAAGCAGACTGGAGATGTAGAGGCCTATATCTTTGAATTCTTGAGATTGTAAGTAATGGTCCCTGATCTATCTATAGCAAGGAGAGTCTACATGTTCATTTATGGCCTGTAGGAACATTTGCATGGGTTGCTAAGTCTACCAAGCCCATCACTTTGCATGATGCCATTGAGAGAGCTAGAGATCTCCAAGATGCCTTGCCAAGAGCAAAGGCAACTTTCCAAAGCAAAGCCCCTCACTCTTCTAAAGGTAAAGAAGGGAAAGCTGCTCCACCCAAGGAGAGCTCATTGAAGAAACCTCTTGACCTTGATCTCCGGAGGGAGTTGAGGAAAAAGAGATTGTGTTTCACTTGTCAAGAGCCATGGGTACCGGGACATAGATGTGTTGCTGGAAGAGCACACTATATAGAATTCTTCTTAGATTTTGAGGAGGAAGATGGGAATGAAGGACCTAGGAGGGGTCACAGCGCTGGTGATGATGAGGAGGAACATCAATCACCATCCAGAGGTGAAGAGGGAGCATTTTCTCCAAAAAGTGGGACTCTTGCCTCTTTGAGAGGAGTGCCTAAGTACTTGACCCTGAGAGTACAAGGCTCAATCATGAACTAGAGAGTGTCTATTCTAATTGACAGTGGGGCTACCAGCAACTTTATTGATGCTCACCTTGTGCAGAGGAGAGGAATCCCCACTGACACTTTTGATGGGTTTTCTGTTTTGGTCCCAGGAGATAGAACCATGCAATGCATGAGATATGTTCCATCACTTTCTGTCACTATGGGATCCTACACCTTGGTGGATCATTTCTTTGTAGTTGCCATACTAGACACCAATATCATCTTGGGTGTCCAGTGGTTGATTACCTTGGGGAAGGTTACCACTGATTGGAAGGCCTTGAAAATGGAGTGGGTGGACTTGAAGAGTGGGAAACCACAAATAATTCAAGGCATGCACACTTATCCTGCACCTGATGTTTCCACATAAACAACAGAGATGGATTTCCGCAGTGGAAGCAAGGATATCATAGTTCCTTCTCTCATGTTTATGAGGATGCTGCAAGGAACATTCCTACCTCATGGCAAGCCATTTGGAATGCCATTAGATTCTGATCATGTGGGGGAAACCTCGCAAAGTGCTGCTCCAAGCATAGACCAAGAAAGAATTGGAGCAATGAAAGAGAAAGCCACAACGCCGTGGGAGGAAGGAAAGGGGAGGATCAACCTCCCAGCAAACAAATTTTCCATGCATAATGTCAAATAAGCAATCAGCAACAAGGCAAGCACCACCATAGATGTATCAGTAGCACTGTCATTGTTGAGCTGTGTGGATCCATATTGGAGATCTCAACTCCTTGTGAAGTACTCCAAATATTTTTACACTGGGATGATACTAGATGGCATGAAGCAAGGGGGAGGCTATGTGGTCCATGAAGGGATCATCTATCATCTTGGTAAAGTATTCTTGTCTCAAGCCTCCAAGCTTAAGCAAGAGATACTACAGAGAGCACACAAAGAGTTCATTTCCAGATATATGCAGTCAACAAATATCTACACCCTAATCATGAGGAGTTTTGATTGGGAGGGTATGAAGGAGGAACTACATCAGCACTATGATTGGGAGGAACTACATCAGCACTTACAAGAGTGCAATAGTTATGAGGAGATGGAGCAGCCAAAGGACTCTATGCAGGAGTAATTTTAGCCATCTCTTCCTTCTCTTAAAAGAGGATAAATGCCCATGCCCAACTCCATGTGTGTGGGAGACTTGAATGGTAAAGAATCTGATCTTATGGAGCATGTTTATTTTTCTGATTTGACATATTCTCTTACCATATGTATGCAGGCCATGGCTCCTACAAGGAGTGATATTACATGTAGATCTCATGGCATTGGTGAGGCCAATAAAAATTCTAAATCTGGTCACTCCCTTGAGGTGCAAAGGGAGATTCTCTATCATGATGGGTGCTTCCCAAAGGCACCTAACTTGGGTATCACTTTCAGCCATGTCAAAGTGACCCATGCAGCCAAGATGTGGTGGGATTACCACTTACCACACTCAGATCTACTCAAGCCAAGGAGTGCATTGCGTTGGTATCTTATGTGGGATTGTGACCCACCTCCTCAAGTGAAAATTTCAGTTTGCATATATGTGATTTTTCTTCCATACATAGATGATATATTGGTATTGTTTATGGGTTTGAATGGGCAAAGAGTGGGTAGTGTCTATGTACCCCATGGGATGGAACTTCATCTTGTACTTCATGATACATGTTTTAGATGTGACATTGCTTCACCCATGTTTAATTCTGTTGAGTTTTACACTCCTGAAGGGATGGACTATGCCCCTATCATGTTAGCCTTGGAGGAGAAATTTTTGATGTATTGGCTTAATGAGCACTTGGCCCATGATGAAAGCTTGATCCTTGATGGTGCCATCAATGGAGGAGGAGAAGAACTACAACTCTTACCCTATCAGTTGCTTGAGGACAAGCAACATTTTGGAGGGGAGGACTGTAATGTTCCCACTTAGCCTTAGCTAAGAGGAACATTCAATTTTGTTTTAATTTCTATTTCATGAATAAATGAATAAAGGAGGACATGTAAAACTCCTAAAAAGTCTGAATAAATCAATGCCCATGTGAACAAAGACAAATCAGGGCTATGTAAATAATCACTTGCAGGTGTGAAAGAGGTTTGAGCTAAAGACTGGGTCAACCTTGACCAAATCAACAGTGCTGTCTAGGTTCATTGCATCTCCAAAAGGGACAACGCAGTTCTAGAAGGAAGCCTCTCATGTGAAAAGGGCTAACTCATCAAGATGGTTTAGGGTTTGCAAAATATTTCTCATCTTATAAAAGGAAAGGGAGGGCAGCAAGAGAAGGTTGTTGATTGATCATATTTCTGAGTATTGGTTTGCTTAGACAAATACCATCCTCTGTTGTTTAGTGGAGGATTGTATCTGGAATTCCTATGTAGGGATTTCACCTCTTCCTTTGAGGATTCAAGAAGGAAAGTTTGTTGAATTGAACCACTATCAGGCTTGAGGCCAAGCTCCATCTTACATTATAACGCTGCTCATCTTGAGGGTTGAGCTGTCTTGTGAGCTGCAGCAAGTGGGAGTCTAGATCTGCAGAGATCTAGTGTATTTTTGGGAGCCTCTTCTCATGGAAGGTGTTCTTTAACCTCCTGAAAGAGTGTCTCTACTTCTTGTACTTAAATTATGCAATTTTACAGTAGTTTTCTATGTCATTTGAGCTACAATGCTGTTCCCTTGAGTAAACTGCATTATTTCTGTATGAGGGTTTACATGGTGTCTTGCTCATAGTTTAGATCAGAGATCTCTTGTGCTGGGCTTTGCCTTCCACTTGGTGATCCATGGATTAGCATGCTGATCTATGTTCTGTTCAGATATGATCCATTGTAATGAAATGTTATATTCAGAAATTTACTGCAGCAATTTCCAGATCTGCAACTTGTTTCTCAGATCTACTCTTATTCATGCATGCTTTTGTCAAAATTCCAAGTGGATCTTGAAGAGAAAACTATATAGTTTCCAGAACTGAAATAGATCTAATGTTTTGCCCAAAAATCTGCTCTAGATCTGAGTTGTAACTTCCAGCTGCTGAAGCTCCTTAAAAATAACGCTGTTGAAGCATTTCTGCAAATATACATGTGTTCAAGCTCTCTTTTCTAAAGATTTATTGCTGTATTGACTCATGCCTTCTACTGTATAATGAAAGGGCTTTATCATAATGCTGATTTTCTTCTGTATTACTAAAATATAAGTCTCCTTGCTGATCTCCACTGAACATCTGCTAAAACTGCGCAATTCCTGAAGCAGTGCTTGCATTTGACTGCAGCCTTCCTCTTTGGGTGCTTTTTATCTAGTCTAGTTTTTGGGAGATCTGTTTAGTGAGTCTAAAATGATTTGTTTTTGATGAAACTCCATATATAAGTCTCATACAACATAAATAATAGGAACCAAGTCCCAATCTGCGTTATTTTTGCACAGTTTTACTTATACAACGTTTCTCTTGAGCACCTTGTTGAAATTCCTGAAAAATGATCATTACATGGAGGTATGGTTTCATGTTCTCCCTCTGCCCACTTGGATCAAAATTCCCCCCTACTTGGTCTCCACTCAGTCTCCTCACCGCTTCTCCAATTGTGGCTGCTCCACAACTTTCTGAATCTTCTTCTGAGGCTACATGTTGAGATTTAATTCATACTACCTCTCAACCACCAAGTTTCTAACCATTTCCTTGCTCCTCAAGGCTTTGCATGCATCTTCGACCTCAATAGCATACAAGTTCTTGACTTTCACACCAATATGCTTAACCTTTCCCATGGTGATGTGTTTAATGAAAAACTTCCCTTTTCTAAATATCACATCATAGCCATGGTCTTCCAATACTGCGATGGAAGAAATATTATTCTTTAGTCTGAGAACAAATACCACATCTATGAGTCTGAGACTCGAGCCAGACTCCCTCTGAAAAGTAAATGTACCAATACTAGTCAAGCTATACCTCCCATCATCTCCAAACTCTATGTTCTACTTAAGGTATTTCTCCTCCATGTCCAACAAGAACATATCTATTCCCAGTACGTATGGAAGGAGCTGCTATTGAGATACAACATGAATCCCATATAATTGCTTACCATGCATTTAATGAGGTAAAATCAAGTTTGAACTATGAAGCTAGAGCTTCATACGCCTCTGCTCTTGTAGGCTCCTTCTTGTTGGGGCCGTGTTATATTCTTTCCACGAATAAGCATGTGCGGGGGGGGCGGTGGCCGCTGCGTTGGGCCGTACGGGGGGGTCATAGAGAGGGCGATAGCCTCCCTGTCAGGGTCCGGGGCAGCGCCCTGATGAAAATTTTTGGTCCTTAATTTCCGGTGGGCGGTCCGCACCCATGGTTTTTTGCATGGTTTTGTACATGGTTTTGGGGTACGATGGCTTTCGGCCCCTAGTATTTTTTAGATCCGGTTAAGGGAACTACGGTTATGATCTAATCCAGGGTTAATGGATTAGGTTTTATGTATGGTTCGGCATGTATATATATGTGTTGTAACACTAAAAGGAATATAATGAAATATCAAGCTAGTCGTCCTGATTTGGGATCGAGGGGAAAATCTGTGTTTATGTTTATGTTTTATGCTCTCGCTATTGTTTGTTTACATTGCCAGATTAGGTATTCAAGATAGCTTATGGTCGGGGGGGGAAACCTACAAGTGGTATGTTGTTGGGGATTTTCAAGGGACGCCACCACGATAGGGTTTTTTACTTGGGCTTTGAGTTAGACCATTCGATGGGAATGTAACGGGATCGATTCTTGCGGTGAAAGAAGATGGCGAGCGGCGGAAAGATAGAGATCGAGAAATTTAATGGTCAGAGTTTTGAGTTGTGGAAGCTCAAGATGGAGGATCTATTGGTGGATAAAGATCAGTGGATCGCGGTAGATCCAGGTACTAAACCAACGGCAATGTCAGATGAAGACTGGAAGAAACTGGATCGGAAGGCTAAGAGCACAATACGATTGTGTGTCTCAGATTCAGTATTGTTGAATGTATCTGGGGAAGCTACGGCGAAGACCTTGTGGGAAAAACTTGGGACTTTGTACCAATCTAAGTCTCTGGTGAATAAGTTGTTCCTGCGGAAAAATCTGTATAACCTGAGGATGAAGGATGGAGACTCGGTGACAGAGCATCTAAATGCCTTCAATACTGTGGTAAGTCAGCTGTCATCTGTTGATATTAAAATCTCAGATGAAGATAAGTGCATCACTTTGTTGTGTTCTCTACCAGACTCGTGGGACAGTCTGGTTATTGCAATAGGTAGCAATACAACTACCTTGAATTTTGATGACATTGTCTCAGCCTTGCTGTTGGAGGAAATGAGACGGAGAAATATGGAGGGTTAGAATGGAGATGCCTTATCTGTACGAGGAAGGTCCCATAACAGAAACAAGAATAAGGTTTCGAGTGGGAGATCTATAATCTCCTGGAAAGTTTGTAAAGGTGTGCTGGAAATGCGGAAAGGAAGGGCACTACAAAAAGGACTGCAGATCTAAAGCTCTTGAGAAAGGAAAGGGATCTGATGATGCTCCTTCTGCAGAGGCAAAAACCACCTCGGATGAAGGTGGGGATGTGTATTTGGCTTCTTCTTCAAATACACATGTGGATCATGAGTCATGGTTGATTGACTCAGGTGCATCCTTTCACTTCACTCCCCATAGGGAGTGGTTCTGCGAGTATGAGAAATATGATGGTGGCGATGTCTTCCTAGGGGATGATAGGAAGGTGGATTTAAATTAAACGTGGAAAGATCAAATTACTTGGTTCGGGGAGCCTTGTGGGTTGTAATGTGGGGAGTTCATAGTGGAACTGCAGCCTGAGATACAAGGTAGCAACGTGACGCTAGGTGTAACAATTCTGCGGTACGAAGAGTGGAAGCTAGAAAGCCTAGCTGTCTCTGGAGAAAATACCATGCTATGGCATCAAAGGCTTGGACATATTGGAGAGAAGGGCCTTCGGATACTACATAGAAATGGTATGGTAGAAGGTATGTATAATTTCTCTCTGGATTTCGATTTCTGTGAACATTGTGTATATGGGAAGAAGAATCGGGTGAGTTTTCCTTCTGGTGCTAAGAGGGCAAACAAGATATTAGAACTTGTGCACAGTGATGTGTTTGGGCCTGTGTCAGTTCCATCACTGGGAAAGTCTGTGTACTATGTTTCATTCATGGATGACTTCTCAAGGAATACATGGATATATTTCTTGAGGAAGAAATCTGAAGTCTTTGACAAATTTAAAGAATTTAAGGCTCTGGTGGAAAACCAGACAGAGAAGAAGATAAAGGCGATGAGGACAGATAATGGTGGTGGCGGGGAGGTAACGAGAAGGAATTTGAAGAGTTCGCAAGTGGTATATGCCAGAAGACTTCTCCCATACCTACCTCAACAAAATGGAGTTGCAGAAAGAATGCACAGAACACTGATGGAAAAGGCAAGAAGCATGCTCGGTGGTACAAGGTTAGGGAAATAATTCTGGGCAGAGGTAGTGGAGACTGCATGCTATTTGGTTAACATATCACCTTCATCAGTGTTGGAGGATAAGACTCCACATGAGGTATGGACTGGTAAGAAACCCTCTCTTTCACATCTAAGGGTATTTGGATGTGATGCATATGTACATGTTCCAAAGGCGAAAAGGACCAAGTTGGATAATAAATCTGAAAGGTGCATCTTTATTGGGTATAAGGATGGTTTAAAGGGTTACAAGCTTTGGAACCCAGAAACAAGGAAGGTTGTGTACAGCCGAGATGTGGTGTTTAGAGAAGTGAAAGATGTTGTTAAACATGAATTCCTACCAAAGGAACCTGAGAAGATAGAGTTTGAGCTAAAGGAGGATGAATCGGACTCTACAATAGAAGAAGACTCAGAAGATGAAGAGCCACAAACTCCAGCTTTGAGAAGATCAGTTCCGGAAAGAAGGCAACCAGAAAGGTATAGTCCATCTGCTTTCTGTTCAGGTTTTGCCTTAACTATAACTGATGATGAACCCAGAACTGTCAGGGAGGCAGTAGATTCAGAGGATGGAAAACTCTGGAAGGAGGCCATGGATGATGAAATGGCATCCTTGCACAAAAACGATGCATGGGATCTGGTGGAGTTGCCGGCTGGAAGGAAGTCCATTGGGAGCAAATGGGTGTTTAAGAAGAAGATGAATGTAGAAGGCAAGGTGGAGAAATACAAAGCTCGGTTGGTAGCGAAAGGTTATTCCCAGGTGCCCGGAATTGATTTTGGTGATATTTTTTCTCCTGTTGCCAAGGTTACTTCTATTAGATTACTTTTATCTGTTGCTGCTGCATTTGATTTTGAGATAGAACAGATGGATGTGAAGACAACATTTCTTCACGAGGATCTAGAAGAGGAGATCTACATGAAGCAACCTGAAGGCTTTATGGTGAAGGGTAAGAAAGAACTGGTGTGCAGGTTGAAGAAGTCTCTGTATGGGTTAAAACAGTCACCAAGGATGTGGTATCAGAAATTGGATACCTATATACGGGGACTTGGCTTCACCAGAAGCAAGGAGGATCACTGTGTTTATTTTAAATTAATTGGTGACCGTGTTATTTATTTGGTCTTGTATGTGGATGATATTTTGTTGATTGGAAATGACAAAGAAATTATCCAAGATTTGAAGACCCAACTGTTCTCCAAATTCGACATGAAGGATCTGGGTGCTGCAAACTATATTTTGGGCATGGAAATTAAGAGAGATCGGGCAAAGAGGAAGCTGTGGTTAAACCAGAGGAAGTATGTCGAGACTATATTGCAGAGGTTCAATATGCAGGATAGTAAACCGGTGAATGTTCCTATTCCTGTAGGTGTAAAGTTGTCTGCTGAACAGTGTCCCAAGACACAAGAAGAAGAGGAGTATATGTCCCATGTTCCATATGAAAGTGTAGTGGGTAGCCTGATGTATGCAATGGTCTGTACTAGACCAGACATTGCACATGCAGTGGGAGTATTGAGCAGGTTTATGTCAAACCCAGGGAAGGAGCATTGGACAACAGTGAAGCGGGTTTTCAGATATTTACGTGGCACTAGTGATTATGGCTTGTGCTACCAAGGAAGACCAGGATTGGAAAGAATGTTGGACATTTGTGGTTTTGTTGATGCAGACTGGGCTGGAGATCTGGACCAAAGAAGATCTACAAGTGGGTATGTGTTTAGCCTATTTGGAGGCGCAGTCAGTTGGATGAGTAAAAGACAGTCTGTAGGGGCTCTTTCAACTACAGAGGCAGAATACATAGCAGCCACTCATGCAAGCAAGGAAGCAGTTTGGTTGCAGAGATTGTGTTCAAGTATGGGGTTGGTACAACAAGTTATAAGGATAGACTGTGATAGCCAAAGTGAAATTTTCTTGGCTAAGAACCCTGCTTTTCATTCAAAGACAAAGCACATTGATGTTCAATATCACTTTGTTAGAGATATGGTTGAGGCTAAAAGGGTGTTGCTGGTAAAGGTGGACACTTTGAAGAATGTTTCAGATGCATTAACAAAGTCTGTGAGCACTCAGAAGTTCTCTTGGTGTAGAGAAACAATGGGTGTTGAAGAATTGGGCCAATGACTAAGCTCTCTTGTGACCCCCTGTGGAAAGAAAACAACAAGTGGGAGAATGTTGGGTATGTGTTATATTCTTTCCATGAATAAGCACGCATGGGGGGGTAAGAGGGGGGGCGATAGCCCCCCCTTTGCGTTGAGCGCAACGGGGGGGTCATAGGGGGGGCGGTAGCCCCCCCTGTCGGGGTCCGGGGCAGCGCCCTGGTGAAATTTTTTGGTCCTTAATTTCCGGTGGGTAGTCCGTGTCCATGGTTTTGTGCATGGTTTTGCACATGGTTTTGGGGTACGATGGTTTTTGGCCCCTGGTATTTTTGTAGATCCGGTCAAGGGAACTACGGTTATGTTCTAATCCAGGGTTTATGGATTGGGGTTTATGTATGCTTCGGCATGTATATATATGTGTTGTAACACTAAAAAGAATATAATGAAAAATCAAGCTGGTCGTCCCGATTTGGGATCCAGGGGAAAATCTCTGTGTTTATCTGTTTTATGTTTTATGCTCTCGCTATTGTTTATTTTCTATTATAATATTCGTGTGTAGATAATTTCTGTTCAGGGTTAAAACCTACACTTTTCTCTCTCTCGTGGACATTTCATGGCATAGTGTCCAAACTCATGACAATGAAAACAATTGATGTTCAATTATTTCTTCTTGACCTCTTCGCCTTGGGACTTCATTCCCTTGGCTTTATTTCCTTTTCCAATTAATGAAAAATATTCTTCTTTGTCTTTGGAAGAGGTCCCATCTCTGGTGTTCCACCGAATCTCTGCTTGCACCAAGTCGAACCAAAATTGCTCCCAATTTGGTAGCTTCTCCCTCCCATTTACCGAATCCTAGTAGTTATGCCAGCTCTTGGGAAGGTCTAGAAGTACTAGGCTCAAAAAATCATCTTGGAAAAATATCACACCAACACTTCCAAGCTCATCTCAACATTGAGTGAACTTCTTGAAGTATTTTGGTATGTGTTGCCCTTCCATCTTGATCTTTCTAAGATTGTACTTCAACGCCAACTTCCTGTGATCGTTTCTATTCTAGAATAGATATCTTAAGGAATTATACATAGCATATGGAGTTTCCTTTCCATGGAGGGTTGAGAAAATATTATCTCGAACTCATTATAACATAATCCTTCTCACCTTTGCTACATTATTCTTCACTGCATCAAGATTTTGAGCATCTACTGCTGCAGGCCTGGGAATATCACTATCTATGAATTCATTCATTCCATTTTCCACTAGCAATGCCTCCATTCTATCCTTCCAATCTATGTAATTTTAACTACCCTCAAGGGCATATTCGAGTCTCAATCCAGAGAAAGACACCCTGATATGCTGCTAGTCCTTAAGAATAAATCTGCAAATTCGATTCACATGTTAAAAAAAAAAACTCGTATTCTTCTCTTCTATAGTGATTCTTTCTCTGATACCATGTAGAAAATCCACATATACTAAACTGATCTTGTAATATGTTAAAAAAAATCCTTGAGCCTATTATACAAATTGTGGAAACCAATTATGATCACATAATCTCATGAACAAGAAAGAGAAAGAATTTCAATGACATAACACAAAGATGTATTTGGGGAAAGTATCGGCTAAAAACCACACTATCTTTATATTTCATTAAGTCAAGAATATGAAACAATGCAATGCTTCTCTCAGGCTTGAGAGCTCTTTACACTATCTTTGACTGTCTCATTATGATCTGAGCAAGATTGGTCTAATACTTAACCAATTCCTTTCCCCCGTATGACCAACATTGCTCACACATTCCTGAGGGAGTTGAGCCCCTATTAATTAGTAAATTACCACTAATTGATTGCACAATACATCCTAATGACCTCATGCATGACCTATACAATTTTCTAATTATACAATTGATAGTTTACTTCCCTTTAAATCAAATCTCAACTGCTCCTTCCTTAGAACTGAAATGCAACAAATATTTATAGTAAATTATCAGTTATCTGCTTGATCACTGCATATGAATTAAATCATATTTAATTCATTGGACCTCTCACTAGCTCATCTATCAGTTAGAACTAGTTAAACTGATTTTAACTCAAATAATTATGTTAAACAATTACAACTCAAAATAAACTACAACTAGACCCCCTAAAACTAAGAGAGAACTATATATGCCTCGAGTTTGACCTTCAACTCGAATTGACTAAGCTAACTAATTATTCCCAACTCAGTTAACTTGTGCAAGCTATCATGTGATGTGGAATTAAAATTTCCTTCTAATTTAATTAAGGGAAAATTAAATTAGAAGCCCCTTTTGATGCCATTTTCAATATTTCTTGTTGCAAATTTCAACATGGTGTACCCCACAAATATTCCAACCTCAACTATTGGATCTAGATTTTTCTTGGCATCTTTGGTTACATGACAATAAATTGATGAACCAAAAATTTTAAAGTGTGCCACATCTAGTTTCTTACTTAAAAAATCTTCCTATGGTGTACTCATCCTGAGAATCCAATTGGGACTTCTGTTTTGCACGAATACTGTTGTGTTGCATGCTTCAACCCACAAGTGTAACGATAGGCCTTGATCATGCAACATCGCTTGTGCTACTCCCACAATAGTTCTGTTATTCCTTTTTGCAACCCAATTCTGCTATGGGTTATGAGGTGCTATCAATTCCTATCAAATTCCTTCTAAAGCACAAAATTTTCTTGAATTCATTCAAGACATATTCTCCACCATTTTCGCTCCTGAGAGCCTTCACCTTCTCCCTTGTATCTTTCTCAACAAGTGCTTTGAAATCACAAATTTTTGAGAACGTATGATCTTTCTTTTCCATGAAGAATATGCAACACTTGCATGAAAAATCATCTACAAAAATCACATAATACCTATGTTTTGCTATGGAGGTTGTTGAGAACAGTCCACACACATCTGAGTGAACTCTTTCAGGGATTGCCTTCGCTCTACTATCATTATCATGAAAGGTGTATTTGGTGTACTTAACCAATGTACACCCTTTGCATGTATCTATCTGATCATGTGCACCCTTGAGAAGTCCTGTAGAAATATGTTGCATGATCTGTTAGGAATTTAGGAATTTACCATAGAAATAATAAATAATTTACCGAGAGGAATAAACATAAATAAATCCAACAACAAATCATTAACATAAACACAGATGTTTATTCGGGAAAACCCCAAATCCAGGGCAAAACCCAACCAATGAAATTTCATTAAGAATTGGCCAAAACCCTGACCAATTTGGACAAGTGAGCCTTCACCGCTCACCTCCAGGCCTATATTACAATGAACTCTTCCCAGCCTTTTATAGGCTCCATTACATGCAATACCATGGGCTGAAAAAAATGGGTGCACAATACCATGTGCCTCAAAACCACTACTATTTACCCTAGTAAACATTGACTCTATCCCGAGTCAATTTTACCTAACAAGATCTTCAAAGCACCATGGTTTAGATGGCCCAATATTCTATTCCATAACTCACTACTGTATCGAATCTACACCTTCTCTGCTTTGTGCTCAAGGCAACACAATATTCTATATCCAATTTGTAGAGGTTCTTTACCCGAACCCCAATCTTCTTCACTTGTCCCATGGATTTGTGATGAAGGAACACCTTTCCTTTGCTAAATATCACATTGTAGCCATGTTATTCTAACATAGAAACTGAAACTAAATTATTCATTAAACGAGGAACATACATGGCATATTTTAATGTGCGGAGTACCATAGTCATTCTGAAAGGTAACAATACCTATGTCAGTTGTGCTATGCCTCCCATCACCTCCCATCTCAATGTGCATCTGGAGATCCTTCTCCTCCAAGTTACTGAATAATTATTTGTTTTCAGTCATATGGAATGAAGCTCCACTATTCAGGTACCACACAGAACCCATCACCGATGATACCATGCATGCGAAGAGAGTGAAATCCAACTAGAATGGTGAATAAATAACTTCACCTACCACTCCTCCTAAGGGATTCTTTTCGGCATTCTTGTGCATACACTTTGTGTTATAGTGTCCCATCTCATGACAGTGAAAACATTAAATCTTCGACAAGTCCTTCTTCTTGCATGCGTGGCCAAAATATTATTTGGAATGGGATGCCTTCCATTTCTCTTTCTTTAAATTTCCTTACAAGGAACATTTATCTTCATCATCAGTACTTGATGAGGACCCATCTTTGTTATTTCGCCAAATTTATTCTGTAGAAATTATACAACATGCATTTATATCTTGGATTCACCCGATCTAACAATGTACTAAAGTTAAATACTGAATCACTTCTACCAATATTTTGCAGAATTAAAAACACTATCTCCAATCACATGAAGCAAATAAGAATCAAATCAAACACATCATAAATAATTTCCCAGGAAAAGCTTGTTGTTGAAAACCCCACTATCCTCTATTGTATATTCAACATGGATCATGAAACAATTACATAAAAAATTCTTCTCACAAGAGCCCTCTAGTACTCAGCTAATTGTCTCACACTGTCATACATAAAACTAGCCAATACTTAGCCAATTTACTGCCTCCAGACAACCTACCTTGCTTGCACAATCCCTGATGAATGCAATCCCTAAAAGATATGAATTATGGAATTCCTTGAATGCGCAAGTATCATGGGAACTCCAATGGGTTTTTGGTTGCATGGGTGCAACCCAATAATCCTACAACTAATAGTCAACTTCCCTTTCACCTAGATCTCAAGTGGGTCTCCACTGGATCTGACATGCATGCAGCTAATAATAGTAAATCCTCAGTTGCATGTGAGATCAATGATTGTGAATTAATTAGTATTTAATTCACTTGATCTCTCACTAGAGTATCAAGAAGTTACAACTAGCACAACTGATTTTAACTCACTTAACTGAGTTAAACTTATTACAAATTGCATTAACAAATGCACCACTACACTTCGAACTCTGTTACAACTAGAATTACTCTTCATGCCTCACCAACTACCTCTAACTCGAAATCCACTAGCCAACTGAGTTTATCACTCTTAGTTAACTATTATAAGTTATTTTTGAGACTATATTACATTTTTTTGTCCATGTTAATTAAGGGATAACTAAAATAGACATGCACCAAAAATAGCACTGTGGGCCCCACCCTAGTGTAGGTGCTTAATGCACTAGGCGTGGGTGATGAAATTTTATTGTTGAATCTCAAGATTCTTTCTCAACAAGAAAGGGATTATCCTTCACCCCAATCCTGTCTCTATCATATTTTAATTTGTTCCTGGTGAACACCTTCGTCATAATATTTGCATCCTGATCTTCCGTGGGAATGTACTGAAGCAACATTATATTCTATACACACAATCCCTAAGATGATGGTACCAGATATCTATGTGCTTGGACCTATCATGAAAAACATGATTAATTAGGAGTTTAATGCAACTTTGATTATCACAATGTATCATTGTTAGATCCATCTGAGAACCAAACAAACAAACCAAGATCTTTCTCATCTAGATAGCCTCACATGCAACTTGACTTGTTGCCATGTATTCTTCTTCTACTGACCTAAGTGCCACAGATCGTTTTTTCCCGCTGTACTAAGAAACTGCTATCGATCCTATGCTGAAGATCCCTCCTAATGTGCTCTTTCTGTCTGATGAATTGCCCACCCAATCTGCATCCGTGAAGCCATGAAGCTTCACTCCCTCTATACGTCTGTACCATAGACCATACTCTGATGTGCCCCTCTGGTATCTCAAGACATGATTCCCCGCCTTCCAAAAGAGCTTGGTAGGATTAACCATAGCTTGAATCAGCTGGTTAACTGCGTAGCAAATGTTCGGTTTGGTGTTCACTAGATACATCAGTGAACCAACTAACTGTTCGTAGACAATAGCATCCACTACCTCTCCAGAAGTAGCATCCTCTTTCCTCCAATTTCTTGGAAGGGGAGTATCCATGGGCTTGCAGCTCTCCATTTGAAAATTACCCAATATATCCTTTGCATACTTTCCTTTAGACAAAAAAATTTCACCATCCCTCTGCCATATTTCCAATCCAAGGAAATAATGAAGGAGGCCCATGTCCTTCATTTCAGACTCCCTTGCAAGATCCTCCTTGCATATGTGTATCAACTGCTCATCACCAGTCAAAATTAGATCATCAAAATATGCAACAATAATCAATATCTTACCCTCAACCAAAATCTGGTACATGTTTGCATCTACTTCAATTTTGGTGAAGCCCAGTCCGGTGAAATAGATGTCTATCCAAGTGTACCAAGCATAGGGTGCTTGCTTCATCCCATACAGTGCTCTATTGAGTCGGCACGCATGCGACTCACTGTTTAGGATATCGAAACCTTCATGTTTCTCTATGTACAACTATTCCTTAATGATCCCATTGAGAAACATAGTTTTCACATTCATCTGATGAATGCACCAGCCCATCTGCGTTGAGAGTGCAAGGATGGATCTTTTGGAAGAGTACCTTGCAATAGGTGCAAAAGTCTCATCATAATCTATCCCCTCGATCTATGAGAATCCCTGGGCCACAAATATGGCCTTGTATTTCTCCACACTCCGATCGACAGCTTGCTTTACCTTGTAGATCCATCTCGATCCAACCATTGATTTGTCGACCGGTCTTGGGACAATCTCCCATGCACTATTCTTGACAATGGAGTCATACTCCTGCACCATTGCATCAACCCAAGTTGGTTGTTGCACTGATTCCTGAAAGGAAGATGGTTTAGTCATAATACATTTGCTCATAATATCCATGTATCTAGTGAATCATTCAGGAGACTGTCTCTATCTGCACTGTGAAGTAGGGGCTCCTACATTCTCTGCAAAATCAAGTCTCAATCTATCAGCTTCCATGGTGTGCCTTCTGCCTTTTTTGATGGATGGGTCTGCATGAGTGTTTTCCTCCACTCCATGATCCTCCACATGTGGCTGATCCACATCTTGATGCTCATCCTTGGGAACCAAAAGTTCCTCCTCTGCCAACTATTCCTTAATGATCCCATTGAGAAACATAGTTTTCACATTCATCTGATGAATGCGCCAGCCCATCTGCGTTGAGAGTGCAAGGATGGATCTTTTGGAAGAGTACCTTTCAATAGGTGCAAAAGTCTCATCATAATCTATCCCCTCAATCTATGAGAATCCATGGGCCACAAATATGGCCTTGTATTTCTCCACACTCCCATCGGCAGCTTGCTTTATCTTGTAGACCCATCTCGATCCAACCATTGATTTTTCGACCGGTCTTGGGACAATCTCCCATGCACTATTCTTGACAATGGAGTCATACTCCTCCACCATTGCATCAACCCAAGTTGGTTGTTGCACTGATTCCTGAAAGGAAGATGGTTCAGTCATAATACATTTGCTCATAATATCCATGTATCCAGTGAATCAGTCAGGAGATTGTCTCTATCTGCACTATGAAGTAGGGGCTCCTACATTCTCCGCAACATCAAGTCTCAATCTATCATCTTCCATGGTGTGCCTTCTGCCTTTTTTGATAGATGGGTCTGCATGACTGTTTTCCTCCACTCCATGATCCTCCACATGTGGCTGATCCACATCTTGATGCTCATCCTTGGGAACCAAAAGTTCCTCCTCTGCATGCAAATCCAACTCCCTCTCAAGGGAAAAATGCATGGATTTCTCCTCATCAAATTTTATATCCCGTCACACAATAGTCATTCTGATGTTTGGAAAATACACACGATAATTATGGGGTGTTTCAATGTACCCCACAAAAATCCCAATCTTAGTTGTCGATTCCAGCTTCTTCCTGGTGTCTTTGGTCTCATGCACCTAAACATATGAGCCAAAAATATTAAAGTGTGAAACGTCAGGTTTCTTACTAGTGAAAGCCTCTTCAGGTGTACTCATGCGAATTATCCTATGAGGACAGTGGTTCTACACAAATACCACAGTGTTACATGCTTCTGCCCACAGATGTATCGGTAGGCCTTGATCATGCAACATCGCTCTTGCTGCACCCACGATCATTCTGCTCTTTCTTTCCACGACCCATTCTGCTATGGGTTATGAGGTGCTACCAGTTCTCTTTGAATTCCTTATTTGCTGCAGAAGTTCTTGAATTCATTAGAGATGTATTCTCCACCATTATCGCTCTTAAGAGCCTTCACTTGCTTCCCCAACTCTTTCTCCACCAGTGCCTTAAACTCAAGAAACTTATAAAATGTATGATATTTCTTCTACATGAAGAAGATCCAACACTTACGAGAAAATTTATCAACAAATATGACATAGTACTTATGTTTTTCTATCGAGGCAACAAAGAATGGTCCACACATGTCTGTGTGAACTCTCTCAAGGATCCCCAAAGCTTAGTTCTCCTTCTCATGAAAGGCGACCTTTACATATTTTCCCATAGTACATCCCTTGAATGTGCCTGACTGCACAAGTATACCCCTAGGAAGACCAATAGAAATCTGCTGCATGAATTTCAAGGCTCCATGGTGAAGATGACCCAATCTCCTATGCCATAATTCACCCTCATCTCGGCTCACCACTTGATCTACCTTGCCCATCATTTTTGCGCAACCACCTACCTCCAGCTTGTAGAGATTATTAACTCGAATCCCTATTTTCTTGGCTTGTCCTATTGTTTTTTTTCGCAGGAAAGATTTTCCTTCACTAAAAATAACATCATAACCTCTATCCTTTGAACATTGTGACTGAGACTAAATTTTTCTTCAAACTTGGTACATGAATTAAATATTTTAATTGAAAGGGTTTACTTGAATGCCTCTGGAAGGTAATCATACCCATCCTGGTAGCATTGTACCACCCATCATCGCCCATCCAATATGCATATGGAGATCCTTCTCCTCAAAGTCACTGAAAAGTTCCTTGTCTCCCATCATGTGAAAGGAAGCGCCACTATCCAAATACCACACAGATTCCAATGCACTTGAAACCATGCATGCAATCAATGAGAAGTTAAGCTCAAAGTGCGAGGCCAAAGCCTCACCAACTGTAGATCCTATAGCCTTATTATTCTTCTTATTTTGTGTAAATTTAGTAGCAAAGTGCCCATGTTTGTGACAGTGAAAACACTTCGCCTTGGACATGTCCTGCTTCTTGCCATTCTTGGACTCGGATTTGGAATGGAATTTCTTCCCCTTCTCCTTCTTCGCTTTGGCAGCCAAAGCACAATCTCCTTCATCTTCATTCTTTGATGAAGATCCATCTTTGGTGTTTTTCCCGAAATCCTCCTACACCAAATCCGACCACAGTCGTTCCCAATATGGAAAATTTTCCCTTCTAATGACAGAGTCTTGATAACCATGCCAACTCTTGGGAAGTCCTAGGAGAGACAAGCTCACCAAATCATCATCGACGATAGTTATACCAGCGCTCCCCAGTTCATCCCGACACTAGACAAACTTTGTTAGATATTTTGGTATGGAGTCTCCCTTCTCCATCTTGATCTTCCTGAGTTTATCTTTGAATGCGAATTTCCTATGGTCACTGCTGCTCTGGAATAGATACGTCAAAGCCTTCCACATTGCATATGGTGTAGATTTCCCATGGAGGCTTGAGAGAATGTGATCTCTTACTCCCTCCAATAGGATCCTCCTCGCCTTTGCCACTTTATTTTTCCATGCGTCAAGATTTACAACATTTGTCACAACGGGTTTAGGAACATCATTGTCAATGAATTCCTTCAAGCCATTATCTTCGAGTACTGCGTCCATCCCGTCCTTCCAAGAAATATAGTTTGAGCTACCCTCGAGTGCATACTCCAACCTCAAGCCATTGAAAGCCATTTCGATCCTAAATCAACTATAGCAATAAGAAAGTCTTTCTACAAATTCGAATTCTATTAAGTCACAAAATCAACTCCTCCTTCACAATTGTGATTTCCTGTGCTCTGATACCATGTAGAAATTATACAACATGCATGCATATCTTGGATTCACCTGATCTAACAATGTAATAAATTTAAATACTGAATCGCTTCTAAAAATATTTTACAGAATTAAAAACAAAATTGCCAATCACATGAAGCAAAGAAGAATCAAATCAAACACAACACAAATAATTTCCTGGGGAAAGCTTGCTGGTCAAAACCCCACTATATTCTTTTGTATATTTAGCATGGATCATGAAACAATTAAATAAAAAACTCTTCTCACAAGAGCCCTCCAGTACTCAGCTAATTGTCTCACACTCTCATACATAAAACTGACCAATACTTAGCCAATTTATTGCCTCCAGACAACCTGCCTTTCTTGCGCGATCCTTGATGAATGAAATCCATAAAAGATAGGAATTATGGCCTTCCTTCACTGTGAAAGTATCATGGGAACTCCAATGGGTGTTTGGTTTCATGGGTGCAACCCAATAATCCTACAAATGATAGTCAACTTCCCTTTCACCTAGATCTCAACTGGGTCTCCATTGGATTTGACATGCATGAAAATAATAATAGTAAATCCTCAGTTGCATGTGAGATCACTGATTGTGAATTAATTAATATTTAATTCACTTGATATCTCACTAGAGTATCAAGAAGTTACAACTAGCACAAATAATTTTAACTCATTTAATTGAGTTAAACTTATTACAGCCTGCATTAACTAGTGCACCACTGCACTTCAAACTCTATTACAACTTGAATTACTCTGCATGCCTCACCAACTACCTCTAACTCAAAATCCACTAGCTAACTTATTTTATCACTCTCAGTTAACTATTACAAGTTATTTTTGAGACTAGATTACACTTTATTTTCCATGTTAATTAAGGGATAACTAAAATAGACATGCACCAAAAATAGCACTGTGGGCCCCAGCCTAGTGCAAGTGCTTAATGCACTAGGCGTGGGTGCTGAAATTTTCTTATTGAATCTCAACATATTATTGTACCAAGTCATACCATAATAACTCTCACTCTAGTAGCTCCTCCCTCCCATTCACTGAATCCTGGTATTTGTGCCAGCTATTGGGAAGGCATAGAGGTGCTAAGTTCACCAGATCATCCTTGACAACTGTAACACCATTTCTTCCAAGCTCATCTTGACATTGAGTGAACTTCGACAAGTATTTTGGTAATGTATTTCCCTTCTCCAACTTGATTTTTCTGAGCTTGTCCTTCAGAGCCAGCTTCCTATGGTCATTGTTGTTATGAAAAAAATCTATTAATTCCTTCCACATAGCATATGGAGTTTCCTTTCAATGGAGGTTTGAGACAATATGATATTGAACTCCTTCTAACATAATCCTTCTCACCTTTGCTAAATAATTCTTCCATGCATCAATATTTTGAGCATCTGTTGCTGTGGGCATGGGAATATCATTGTCTATGAACTCCTTCAACTCGTTGTATTCCAACATTGCTTCCATCCTTGCCTTCCAAGCTATGTAATTCAAACAACCCTCAAGGAAATATTCAAGTCTCAATCCATATAAATAAATCCTAATCCTGTTGCTGGTCCTAAAGAGTAGATTTGCAAATTCAATTCATCTGTTAAAAAAAAACTCATATTCTTCTCTTCTAATGTGATTCCTACTTTGATACCATGTATAAAATCCACATAGATTAAAATGATCTTTTAATATGCTAAAACAAAATACTTGAATCTATTGTACAAATTGTGGAAACCAATTATGATCGCACAATCATATGAACAAGAAAGAGAAAGGATTTCAATCACACAACACAAATATTTTTCTGGGGAAGCCTAAGCTGAAAAAACCATTATATGTATATTTCATAAGTCAAATAATATGAAAAAATACAATGCTTCTCTCAGGCTTGAGAGCTCTCTGCATTATCTCTATGTGTCTCACACTATCCTGGGCTAACTTTGGTTTGATACTTAACCAATTTCTTGCTTCTGGATGCCCTGGCTTGCTTGGGAAATCCCTAGGGAAATTGAGACCCTATTAATTAGGAAATTATCTTATAATTATTGTGAAATACATCTAAGGCCTTATGTTGACTCCATGCACCACTGTACAATTTTTTAAATATACAACTGATAGTACACTTCCCTTTAACTCAAATCTCAACTGGGTCTTCCTCAGAACTGCCATGCATGAGCTACTTTTAGCGAATGATAACTTATCTAATTGATCACTGCATGTGAATTAAATAATATTTAATTCACTGGAACTCTCACTATTTTCTCCATTAGTTAGAACTAGTTAAACTGATTTTAACTCAAATAATTAAGTTAAATAATTACAGCTCAAAATAAGCAGCAACTGAACCCCTTAAAACTTAGGGAGAACTCTACATTCCTCTAGTTGACCCTCAACCTAATTTTACTGAGTTAACTAAGCCCGGATGACTTAGTTAATGCGTAGAAGATGTGATGGGATGTGGAATTACAATTTCCTTCTAATTTAATTAAGACAAATTTAAATTATAAGCCTCTTCTTATTGTCATTTGCAACACAAATAATGCAAAAATAGGCCACACATCTAGAAGAAAATATTCCTCCACTAAGATGTCATCCTCCAAGGGAGCTTAGAATTCCAGAAGTGAAACTCTAGCTAATGATGCTCCATACTCCAAAATGAAGCTAAAAGTCCATGGGTATGCCTCCAAAAGTGCCTTCAAACCATGATTCCATTACCAAGGTGCCCTAAATCACACTCTAAAGCACACGAGGGGTATTGTGACATCAATATGATCAAGCATTGGGGGTGCATTAGTGATGTGGAAGTGTTGGCTTGAGGGGTCCTGACCCAGGTTTAGAGTTAAGGTTAACCAACAAAACCCTCTTACTACTAGCCCTTTCAGCAGTGACCTACTTGCAGAAGTCAAAGTATCACCTGAAGCAGTATGGGGGGGGTGTTGGAACCATGTTTCCACACCCCGAGAGAGAATTAAATTATGTGGGTGTCTTCAGATCTTAAACAACTATGATCTAAACTTCACAACTAAAGCCCTAACCAGAAACCCTAACCATGTAGATTTAGGTCAATTACACATAATACCTTGTGCGCTAATATAGACTCCACAATCCCTTCAATAGTCCTTAATACATATTATTAAATCTTGACAGTAATAGATCCATTAATTTATCATTCATCTAAGGCAAAAAATGGTTGCGAAACCAATCTGAACACAGATAACAGAGTAACCAAAAATAACATGTGGAAACAGATCATAAAGAAAACAATAGATGAATTTGATACTCAGATATCATCCAAAACATTCCTTTATTCATTCACAGTGCATATCTTCCTTACAACACCTTCAATCTACCCGCACGCACAGCCAGTGGGGTCTGCACACAGTAGGACTAAGGTCTCCGCACACATAGCCAGCATGAGCCTTCTAACCCAAACAAGTTCGCTCAAAACATCAAAACATAGTTAGATCTCTTACATCATCATGTCTTCTATTGACTTGATCTAGAATCCTATTTATACTTTTATCCCAGGCTCATCTAAGGTCTGCAAAATGTGGTTTATGGCCCCTAGTTATACCCTTTGACCCATTACAACTCATGAGGGGATTTGACCTGCCCCAAAGCCCCTTGACCTGTGCCACGCAAGACTAAATTTACAAAAAAGGTACAAAAAATACTATATTTTTATCAAAATTTGGTCCTAAGGGACCCCGCTCCAACAAGCCCCCAAAAAATCTTGTGATTCATCCCGAGTCACTGTAGTGCTGGGTTCTTCATCTTGTTCTGCAATTTTTTAATGGCAGTAGCGAAGGGCACTAGGACACCCACACTCTAATCTGCTGCACTCTATGCAGTATCCACCAACTTCTGTGATGTCATCCCTTCTGCGGCTAGATTGATACTTTGTAGGGTTTGATTCATATTCTTCATGACTACATCCACATTCTATGGAAACTTCATCGCCTCATCTACCAATGGCTTCATGTGCTCTGTCACGATCTGTTTCTTCCTGTGGAGCTCCTCGACTTCATCGCACAGAATTTGACTAGTTTGCAGGTGGGCCATGCACCGAGTAGGGACAAAAGAAGCCAAGGCATCCTGGAGGTCGTTGAATGCCTCCTTGGCATGCAACTCATTAGATATATTTTTCACTAGTGGGGTTTTCTTACACAGAGGTGCACAGTCCCATTGATGTTTTGAGTAGCACAGAGCTCTTGTCAACATTAACAGAGATGCTTTTTGATGCTTCCTTCACCAAGGCTGACCACTACGCGTGCACCTCCATGGGAGTCTAATGCACCTTGTAGACCTCTGGATTCTTATGCTCTGACCATATAGTCATTTGGTCATCACAGGATTGTACCTATATGGATTTTGATGACTTTCATTGAAATGCATGGGACGATTCTCACTGTGCAACGTGGCCAAGCACATCACACCTCCATCAGTAATTTTCTTCACAATGTATGGCCCAAACCAATGTTTCCTGGACTTCCCTGGGTGGCGTGAAAACTGATTTTCGTATAACAAGACCAAGTCTTCCTCCTTGAACACATTTTTCCAAATGTGCCTATCATGCCAGTCCTTTTCGCACGCCTTTTGTACTTACTGATGGAAGTTATCAATGAAACGATCCTCTTCAAAGGCAACCAATTGCACCGGACATTCCTCCATGATGTTAGGCTCAACCATATTAGTGAGTGTTACGATGCATAGGCTTGGGACAATATGCTCCATTGGCATGATTGCTTCTTGTCCATAGACCATCCTGAAAGGTGTTTTCCCAGTCAACTTTTTGCATGTGGTCCTATAATCCCATAACACAGAAGGGATGCACACATCCCAATCATTCTGGTTTGCATTACAGATCTTTGTGAGTGCATTATCCAAATTTTTTTTGAAAGTATCTACTGTAACATTTACTTGTGGGTGATAAGGGGTACTCTTCTGGTGATGGATCTAAAATTTCTCCATTAGAGTTTCAATGGTTTCATTGACAAAGTGCGTACCCCTATCACTCATGAATATCTTCGAGCATCCAAATATAGTCAAAATATGTTCAAAAATGAAGTGCAAAACGTTATCTGTAGTACATTCCTTAACTTCCTTAGCTTATGCCCATCTTGTTACATAATCTGTGGCAGTGATGATATAGTGCACTCCAGTCTTCTTTCCTGGAGGATTGATAGGTCCAAAAAAATCTGTAGCCCATTTATTAAAGGTCTGTAGGGCCATTTGTGGTTGCAGGGGCATTTCATCTCTACGTGAGGGCTTCCTCGTTCTCTGGCATGCATCACTTGCTCGAAAATATGCATGTGCATCACTGTGTAGTGTGGGCCACCATAACACAACACACAACACCTTCTACATAGTAGCCTTCCCAACATAGTGGCCTCCTGCCACCCCGCCATGAGCCTCAGCCAAGATATCCTACTGCTCATGTTCCAACACATCTCTTCACAATGCTTCATCTTCTCCCACCTTATACAACTGACCAGAAATCATGGTAAAATTAGCTGTGCATGCCACCAACTCCTTCTATTGCATTGAATATTCAGTAGGTGTGCTTCCAATGGTCAGAAAGTGAATAATATCAGCAAAGTGATCATCAACCACCTTGATAGAAAAGAGCTTCACATCAGGTAGCCCCTCCTCCAGATTGGTTGGTTCTTTGCCATTTTCGATGCGTGACAAATCATTAGGTCCAACATTTAGTATTTTAGGATTCATAATGATTTCAAAGTTATACTCCTGAAATAACATAAACCATTTGCAAATATTCCACCCCAACACAGGCTTAGTGACCAGGTATTTCAAAGTAGAATGGTTAGTGAACATTTCAAAGTGTTCTCCTAGTAGATAGTGCCTCTATTTTTGCAGAGCATAGATCATGGCCAATCCTTCCCTTTTTGTGGTGGAGTAGTTGCGCTCTACACTGGAGAGCTTCCTACTGCCAAAAGCAACAAGGTGATTGATGTCTCCTTCTCCTGGATGTGCTAAAACAAGGGCCAGTCTTATACCAAATCCATCTACATGTACATGGAAAACCTTACACTAGTCTGGGAATATCAGAATGGGTACAGTAAGCATATTTTCCTCTATCAACTCAAATCTCTTTTGAGATTCCTCATATTAGAAAAATGACACATCCTTCTTTAGTAACTTCTCCATTGGCGTAGTGATCAGACTATAGCCATAAATGAAATTCATGTAATATCCGGTGTGTCCTAGGATGGAGCGCAACTATTTCTCATTAGTGGGAACTTCTAGGTTGATGATAAATTCTATCTTAATTGGGTCTACCATCAATCCTTGCTGACACACTATATTCCCCAACAAAATTCCAAAAGGCACGCTGAATATAAATTTCTTCAAGTTAAGAGAAATCTGGTGCTTCCTACCAGTGTCAAGCATCATGCGCAGTTTTGACACATGTTTCTTTACCAACCCAAACACTGTCCAATCATCAAAATACACCTCCAAAAATTTATGCATGAAATATTTGAACACCGCCACTACCACGCGCAAGAAGTTCACAGGTGCATTCTTCAATCCAGAAGGCATGACAGTGTATTGGAAATAACCCCATTCTGTTGCAAAGGTGGTGTTTCCATGGTCTTTAGGCACAATTCTGATCTGATGATACCCTAAAAATCCACCAGTAAACGAATAAGCCTCTTGTCCTCCCACATTATCCAAGATCTCATCTGAAAATGGAGTAGGGAAGGGGTCATGCACACAGGCATCATTCAAATTACGCGGATCTACACAAATCATTATCTCTCTTTTGGTTTTCTTTTCTTGAACCACCATCAGGCTCACCCAATCAGACTTCTCTACAGGCTCATTGATGCTTGCAGGCACCATATTTTATAATTCCTCTTTCACTTTATGCTTATACTTGGGATTCAATCGGTATGGTCGCTTCTTGACAAGGTGCACATCTAGTTTCAAAGTGATCTTCATAACACCTAGGTCTCCTACAATTCCTTTGAGATCATAGAAATTTCTAGGAAACAGGTCTTGATACTCTGTCAGCAGCTCCACAATCTTCCCTATTGTATCATCATCCCAGTAAAATCCCCAATTTTTGCCAACTTGGTTTGTTCTTCTGTCCCAACGTTGGCTTCCCTTAACTTAGGAGGTTTAGTTACATATACTATTCCTAATGAGGGCCTTGCAACTGCACGTTACCCTCCAGATTCAAATATTTTTACATTTCTTGGATCATATTCATTATCCTCTATTAAAAACTTCTTGCAATTGACAATGTCTTGCATCTGTGCATCCCATGCTAGGGCAACACTTTCCCTTCGAGGTCAGGAGTCATCAAACTTAAGAGCATCTATATCCTGTAGATTCATACAATTCTTCCAATCCCCAAACCAAGCTAATTGTTGATAAGAAATGATCAGTCATTGTTATCCAATGGTGAGTTCCTCTGTGCAACTTTGTTTCCAGATATCAAGTGGTAGGTATTGGTCCTAATGAATGAATAAACATATGAACCCACTCGTTCCAAGTCTTTTCCTTCCAAAATTCCACCCACATGGCCAAGTTCTTGCACAAGTCTCCATGACCATAGAAAAGCTCATTTGGTGGAGTAGAAGGTGGCTCAAAGTGCAAAGTCATCATTTTGTCACATTCCTCCCAGTCCTTAAAAACTCCCTTGTGAATATCCCACCAACGCACTTGGGTTGCACGCATGGCTAGGTCAAGTGCCCAGAAGCTTCATTCTTCTAGGACAACCTTTTCCAATTCTTCTAGAAACACTATGACACTACCAGAACCATCAAAATAGGGTAGTTCTCTTACCTATGAGGAGATGCATCAGAAGTTCTTAGTGATCTTGAGGCAACACAACGCAGAAACACCATGCAATCAATTTTTCCAGTTCTCCATCTCCCCATCAGAATCTAAGAAAAACAAACTATCCTTCTCCAATTCAACATTCCATCAGCTTTAGGGTTGATCCAATCCTCGTCCCGTGCAGTCAGCTTGTAAATATGGTTGACATCATCTCCTTCACGCACTGGCTCTGTATATATTTCTCCTTCTGCAGGATCCTATGAGATTATCACACGCGTAGCATCATTCTCAAAGATCATGCTTCTACGCTTTAGGTTGATGATGCCTCCCATATCAATGGCCCAATCCAATCCCAACAGTGTAGGGTAGGGGTGTACATAATCCAAAATTTGTATCACATCAAAATCTGCGCGTACCTTTACTCCAGTAATGTCTACCAGAACTTGTGGGAGTCTCCCAAGCGAAATGATATTTTGCTGATTGGCCATGCGTAACTGAATGGTGGACCATTCCAGCTTTGGTTCTCCCATCTTCTTCCAGGTTTTCTTAGGTAGAAAATTTGCATCAGACCTTAGATCCAGGATGAATTGATCCATCTCATACTCTCCAATTTGCACAATCATGTGCATCTCTTGACCAGTTCTCTTCTTGTTTTTATAAATCTTGTTCACAACCTTAGTCTCAGTTCGAGGTACTTATTTTTTCACGCAAATTTCTATTAGGCCCTTAATATTATCTATTGCCTTTTTATTTTGAAATAACTTAATACAGGCTTGTAGGAATGGTTTGACTTCATCATCAGTATTTGATTCCATGATAGACTTTGATGTGGATGCCCTTGCAGCAGAAAATCCTTCATGTCTTCAATGAAAGTCTCATTTTCCTTCTACATGTTGAGTCCTTCTTTATTTTCATACGCTTTTCAGATCAGTGGCTCTGCATCAGCCCTCTTTTCCTCATCTCCACTAGTGGCAACACCACTGCATGTAATTATGTTTACATTTGGACCATCATCGCGCGGTTCAAATTTAACCATTTATATGTTTTGCGTAGGCGTTTGGTGTTTCTTTTCCTGCATTCTAACAATTAACATAAGACAATATTCAATTACATGATAAAATTTCCTATAGTACCTACAAGATTTTCGCGCAGGGTTTGGGTAGTCATGCGCATAGTGTCTAGCGTCTCCACAGTTATAGAAGATTGATTTCCATCTTCCCTGAAATATGCCTCCACCTCTTCCCCCTCCCCTTCCTCTTGCTAGAGATCCTCCACGTCCAAAAAGAGATGCTGGTGAGGAAGGGTCAACCTTCACTCTATAGAGGTTAGCACTGTCTATCATTAGGTAAAACATTAGACGGTGGTGCTCATCACGACCAATTGAAGAGAAAAAACTGCACCATTGATGCTTCATCTCTGGAATATAGCTTCCTAATCAAGGAAAATGGTCTGTATCATGTCGTCCAAATACCCTAAAATTAGCACACCATAGTGTGGGAGTACCACTTGGCCCAAAAACATCCCTAAGGTGCAGTGGATTTGGTCCCCCTGCTTGCATGTAATCTGAGAACAGAGTGCACTGATCTTTGGTGTGGCTTGAACCCTTACAACATATGCATGAGACATCTATGCCAACTTATTTACCCCGATATTTGCATAGGTTTTCAATTTCTAAGTGCATAGCCTCCAGTTGGATTTGAATTTGCACCATTCCAAATTGATCATCTACTCTGGGCACAACTTCCAATTTCGTAGCAACTTCCAGAGCTTTGGCCTGAGAATCAATCTTGTTTTGAACCATAGGTGTGCACAGATGTTGCAAGAGCATGGTAATGAACCATTACTTATGATGCTTATCGTCGTAAACAAATCCTCCTTCACTGATGGTGCGCTTCAGTCGTTGATAAACTTCCCAAACCGATTCCTTTGGCCCTTGTTTGATGTCTTTTAATTGTATCACACACTGTGAGTAGGAATTTAGCTTCCTGAATTGATGTTTCAAAGTGTCCTTAATTTGCACCACAGTGGGATCAACGTTCTAAGCTAGATATCCCATAAAACAATCTAATGTGTGACCTTCGAATGCAACTGCGCTCTCTTGACAACATCAATATTAACATTTTGCGCAGTTCACACTGCATCAACCACAAACCAAAAAAAATCATGTCCTCGTCTCCCACACCCTTGAACGTGGGTAGCTTCATATCCACGACCATATCTTCTGCAGGTGGCATTTGTGGCGGGGTAGGATATGTCTTACCCTTGCGTGAGTTCGACTATGGTGTAATAGGAGGGCTACCTTCAACACGCATAGCCTCACTACTTTAGGTAAATTTCTTAGAGAGCTGTATAAATATCTATGCCCAGTCTGGTTGACCCAATAATATTTTCCTCTGTGCGTAGTGCTTTCTATCTTATCAGGGGTCATTCACTTAGTGTGCCTGCACAAAACACCCTTTTCACACAATAGCATCTTAATCAGCAGAGGTAGAGAGCATATGAATTTACCTCTTAGTCCCTTGAAAATATCCTTCCAGTTTCAAAATATGACACAAACTGATTTATTGAAAATTCTATCATTAACCCACCCAAGATGCTTTCAACCCAGTGATCTATAGTTCGGGTGATGGAATTATCAGTCTGCTCCAACTGGTGGATCAATTAAGGCATCCACTACATGACATTATTGTCCACTCTGCTAATCTTGAAAACCACTCCTGTAATTCGTGCGAAAAGGTCATAAAGAATATCTCATGTACCTCTATGAAGATATACTTTTGTTTCCTATCTTCAACTGACAACTTCTTACTTCTATTCTCTTTAAGGGAAAATTCTTGTATTTTCTTCTCAAACCAGTCCTCTAATTCAGGCTTTGATGGCCACCACATCACCCAATCTCTCTCAAAATGATCCTGATCCCATAAACAAAACCATTTGTTGGCTTGAGTGGTCCTGACCCAGGCTCAGAGTTAAGGTTAACCAACACAAGTCAAAGCAGTATGGGGGGGTGCTAGAACTAGGTTTCCACACCTTGAGAGATAATTAAATGATGTGGGTGTTTTCATATCTTAAAACATCTATGATCTAACCTTCACAACTGAAGCCCTAACTAGAAACCCTAACCAAGCATATTTAGGTCAATTACACAAAATACCTTGCGCGCTAAAACAAACTACACAACCCATTCAATAGTCCTTAATACATATTATTAAGTCTCGAAAATATTAGATCCATTCATTTATCATTCATCTAAGGTAGAAAATAGTTGCGCAACCAATATGAACACAGATAACACACTAACCAGAAATAACATGCAGAAACAGATCATAAATAAAACGTTAGATTCATTTGATACTTGAATATCATCCAAAACATTCCTTTATTCATTCACAATTCAGATCTTCCTTACAACACCTTCAATCTACTTGTGCACACAACAAGCGGGGTCTGCACATAGCAAGACTAAGGTCTCCGCGCACACAACCAACAGGAGCGTTCTAACCCAGACAAGTTCACTCAAAATATCAAAACATAGTCAGATCTTGTACATCATCATGTCTCATATCGACTCGATCTAGAATCCTATTTATAATTTTAGTCTCCGCTCATCTAAGGTCTGCAAACTGTGGTTTGCAGTCCCTAGTTCTATCCTTTGATCCATTACAACTCATGAAGGGCTTTGAGTTGCCCAAAAGCCACTTGAACTGTGCTGTGCACGACTAAATTTACAAAAAATTACAAAAAATACTATATTTTTATGAAAATTTGGTACTAAGGGACCCCGCTGCAATAGAAAGACTTCCCTTTCCATCTCAAGGATAACCATAATCATCTAGGCCCAAAAACAAGAAACAACCATCAAACAATGTCAAGGCCAACATGGGGGTGTTCTAGGTCCACATGGGCACATATCCAATAACTCCAACACAAAGCCTCACTGGCTGAGGGATTCAACATATGGGTTTACTTCAGGGTGTCAAGTACCATGGGAAATCATCATATAGCTCAAAGCTCTACTTTGGGTGGGAACTGTTGCATCAAAAAGGTCATATATGCTCTTTGGAATGGGTAAAAGGGTCTTTAGAATGCTGTTGAGAAGGATGATAACCATATCTCAAGAGGCCTCTACTACTGTGACAGAACAGCTTGACAGAAACCTCTCAATATCAACTGAAGTCAACAATCATTAGGTTCAATAACCATAGGTGCATCATACTTGTTGGTGCAAAAAGGTGACTTCTGGGCAAGACCGAGGTTCAGACTCGGGGGCCAACAAGATCCTAATGTAGTCTAGGAAAACACCGACATTTTCACCCTGCTCAAAGGAGAGAAAGGACTCTCACCTAAGGTGTGCCGTGTGAACTTACTAAGATAAGGGAGCTAGAACCATAATACCGAAGTGAAACTACTTAGCATTCATCCAAATAGTACAGTCGTGTAGCAACACTCTTATCACATACTAGTTAAAAGATGAACTATCATATTATAATAGGTATCAAAGAAAGCTATCAGAAAATTTTAAATAACTGATCATACATCACATATAGAAATCCATACATTGAACACATCAAACAGGTCCACAAAATATCTACTGTATACTATTTTTCTTGAGCAACACATTACATCTTAGACTCCATAGAGTTCAATACAATACAGAACCCACAAAATCACCGAACCAACTCTAATGTTGTGTTCCTTTTTCATTGCTTATCTATCTATTATTTCTAACACTGACAGTATTCGCCCCTTCTTCACTCGACTGGTTTCCTGCGCTCCACCATTTCTTGTTTCCTTCCACGCTTGGCTCTGCCTCTGGGAGTCTTTTTTCCAATTCACTATCAATTTTTCTTGCCACCTGTGCTGCCGCTTGTTCACACCCTCCCTGCCTCTTCTCTGCAACCTGCAACAACTATCCTTCTTCTGCAAAAACTATCTAACACTTGCTCCACCCACAACTAACCGTCAACAACTCAAATATGGTTATCCCAAAACAAAGGCCCCAACAGGCCTCGAACACAAGCTATTGACTCATCCCGAGTCAATTTTCTCCTGGTGTTGCAGTCCCTATTTGACTGTCTGTTGTGGTCTTGTGCTGGTATTGTTCGGTTGCTTATTTTTCCTACTCCATCTTCTTTGGTTTCCCACCTTCCAACAAAGGCCCCAACTCCGGGACCTTTTGCATGGCTGCTGTTTTGAGTTCCATGAAGTCACTGATTTCTTCCTGCCATGTTTTCATTAAGGAGTCTATTGCATTCACCAGCTTGTCGGCCTGAGTGGCGTCGATTGGCTATGGTTGGTATGTAAAGGCTGCACTGTACTGAGGATCTGTGTCAGAGATCAGTTTATGAATTGTATTTGCCTTCTGTTTAACGGGTTGTCGGAGATCACGAAGGAGCTGCTTTGTCTTTACTGAGTTCTCATTGATTGTTTGTATTTGCAGTTTCAGAGTGTTGGCCTGAGCGTATAGTTGTTTTCGGCTAGCTGTATTAGGTGTTACTTTAATCTCACTGAAAATATTTTGTAACTGTTCTAAATTTGGATGAGCTTTCATCGTCAATTAATTTGAGCACTCATGGATTTTCTTGAGAAAAGTGTATGCCTTAGTGAAAGTGCTCCCGAGTGTCTCCTTAAGCTGTCTCACTTGCTCTTTTTTTGTGTTATCTTCTTTGCATACACTATGGAGGGATATTGCAGTGATGGTATGGCTGACAGGGCCTACTAGATTTCCTGATTTGTACTACCTAGATTCGTGCACGTTGTCTTGATGTGAATGGAACATTCCACTATGGGGCAGGCCCACATATCTACGGGGGTGGCTTTGACAATGCTGGTAATTGTTGTCTAGAGCTCTTGGAAATTCCCAGTGATGTGATCAATTTTCAATTGAAGAGTATCTATTTCCTGTTGTAACTAATTATGCTCTTCAATGAGTGTTGAAATCTACTGGTGCTGCTACTCATACCTCAGAACAAGGTCATTGTGAAATGATTCTGCCTGTCAGGCTGCTGCCTGTATGAAACTAAAAAGCTGGCTTGGTGCCCAACCTTGAAGATCTCTGATTCTCATCGTTTCAGGGCTAGGATTTCTCTCTCTAAGTGGTTTTCCAATAGCGATGGAATGTTCCGATTGTTCCGGTGGAGAGTTGGGTTGACTTGGCAGTATAGTTGGAGGTTGGGTTGAATGAAAACTAGTGGAAGGTGAATGAGTGGGTATGAATGGTTGCAATGCTAGCATGATTGTTGAAATTTAGAAAAGGAAGTCTCGCTAGGTGTATTTTCAGGCAAGGGTAAGTCAGTTTGAATAAGTAGATTTAAGAAGGTCCTCGACTCTACCGTGGCTGAATTAACCTTGGTTACTTATACCGTACTCGAGTTAAATTCTGCCTCATCATCAGTTACCATTACTGTTCCTGTAGGTATCACATCAAATATGGTTGTAGAAGTGGAAGCAGTGTGGGCTGACTGATCCTTGGAATCCTTAGAGGCATGCAGCGATGAATTCTGTGTAGTTGGGGGTGAGGAGGGCAGGGCGCTTTGTGATGACGAAGGGTTGGGTTGCAGTATGGTTGGGGAAGTTTTGGTACCCTTTTCTGGTTCTCTGTGATCGGTATCCCTGTACTTATTTGTTGTACAGGATCCTCCTCTGTTAATTCTACCACTTGGTCGGATCTTAGAGTCCTGGCCCTTTTTCCCTTAGGCTCGGGGATGGGTGGTTGGTTCCCTTGGTTGTTTGAAATGTGAAAATGGTCGGATATTAATGCGAATAGAAGGTGGTGGAAGGGAGAACGGTGAGGACTGGGGTCGTCAATGATGGTGATCCTAAATTGAATGTTTGAAATTCATTAAACAATGGGAATGTAGCGGTTTTTACTCCAATACACCATGAATTTATTAAAGGCTTTCACTTGTGTGCTCAACTTTTGAATTAGCGCTTGGAGTTGCTTCTGCAATGTCCTTTGAGATGTGTCCGCTGGTGTTTCTACTGGTAGAGTTTATGGAAGCATAACGTCAAAATAATACTTGTGTTCCCCTTCTCAAATTTATCCTAAAAATCTCGGCCAAGAATTAAATTCTATGTGGAAAGCGTTCTTTGCCAATTGGAATCTCAACGGTCTCTTCTGGAAGGTGTCCGCCGCAACACATTGGGGTCTAATCCATGTATTGCCATGTGAGATGTCGAACCATATTTTCTCATATTAATGATCTAACAATGTTCTGGAAATTATTTGCTAGGCTTGAAAGACATCTAGCATCAACCTGTACCACTCTATGAATGCCTCCTCGTTGATTTCTTTACTGCCAGGGTCCCTTGAAACTCTCCAGGGTGTATATCTAAGGGCCACTGGCTGATCTTCTCCTATATATGCAAGAGGTCATTTCCTCGGTGGAAACCATTTCCACATAGTCAATTCCATGATTAAAGAGCCATATATAAACCCTGTGGCTCTTTTGAATTTGTCCTTGCAGACTTCAAAGAGCTCTTGCAACAAAAAAGCGCACCAATTGAGCTGCACTCCTTGTATGTAGTGCACCACAACTGAAATTGTGTCTAGGGTACACTCCCCCTTTGTATAGTGTCTCATTGTCTTCCTCGCCACCAAATAACATGAAAAATTCACATTTGGCATGTTGATGAGGTCTATATTTTCCCACTTCCCTCCTTTCCTAGTCTCATACTTCTTATAATAGTCTAATTCCCCCACCTTGTTTTCTCTTTTGGAGGTATTCTAGAAGGCCGTGGATGTGTCATTCTCTGCTACTGATAACCCCGTGAGTCTGTGGATATCTTCTACATGAATTTGGATTTATTTCTCGAGCCAAAGAGACCCGTTGTAAATTATATTGATTAGGAGCTTTGTGCATTGCATGGATGCTCCTTGTGTATCGAACATCGGTAAAATCCTTAGAAGTAAAATTTTTGACCTTCGAATTCCTTTGAAATCTGGGTGAGCACTAGCTGCTTCGCTGCCACCCTAATTCACATAATTTTCAATGTAGACTTGCCTCTTCAAGGCTAGAAACTGGAAAAAATTCATGAAATCTGTATCTATCAGAGTTTCATCATCATACCTTCCTATCAATGGCTCCAATTTTTGAATCCTCTCATCAAGCTCTGGTTCAACTACTGACACCATTGTCTTCGTCATACTGCTTCTCCTGTAATACACTAGTAGTGTTTCTAGTTTGCACTTTTGAAACTCCACTAGCATTCTATGGTTGAGTGTTATAGCAGCTTCCTCTCCTTGCAATTCTTTGTTTTAGGCACATTGATTTTTCCTTTCTCCATGTAGATTAAGTAGGAATGTTGGCATGAAGGGCATTGATGCAACTGAATAAATAAATAATTTTCCCTTGTTACCTTCATGGCTACAATTGTGTGATTGGTTACTCAGATGAGGTGGACTCTAACTCTGCTGATGGTGGCTTCAAAAATTGAGCGGACATGATGGCTAATTATTATTGCATAATGTGGAAACTTTATTATGGAGTGGTGTTTCCAATTACGGAAAATATTTTCGAGTTTTTGGCTGACACTACGGACTGACACCTAAATGATTGCTAATTATGACAGAGTGATGGTTAACATGCTTGGTCGTATGATCACCGCAACCCCCCCCCCCCCCCAAGGACCACAATTGTTTGCGGTATGGTCCCCATGCCGCAACAGTGTGGCGGTTGAGTGTTCACGACCCATACATTATTTTTGTTTGGCTTCCTATCCTACATGTGGAAACTGGATTATTTTGTTGTTTCCATGTTGAGAGATATTTATTGACTTTCTAACCTACAAACTCATCTCGGATGCGAGAGAGTTATTGAATATCTAACCTACAGACTCCTCTCAAGTGCGAGAGTTACTGGAATTAAAATTTAATTTAGTCACCCATGGTAGGGTTTCAGCATGTGTCAGTCACCCAACCAGGCAATACTACTTTGTCCAATTGTGCTAGCTTCATTTCTCTTGACTCGCAGATTTATATAACATATAATGGTCCCATCCAATTCATTTGAAGTTTCCCTAGAAATTTCTAAAAATTTCTATCGTAGAGTAGTACTCGACTGCCAATATTGAACGTCTTTATTTTGATGTGGCATTCATGCCAGGATTTCTGTCTCTATTTCTCAACTGATTGGTGGAACTCTACAAAAAATATCACTTCCTCCAACTTCTGTAGTTCCTGGAGGTGCATTGTAATTGATTTTTCTTTAGACATTTGAGTTGTTGCGGAAATAAATAGACTGGGGACAATAAATTTAGCTGGCACCACTCGTGCTTTCCCATACACGAGTTGGAATGGTGTCTGATTGTGTAATCACTTTATTGTGGTCTTGTACGCCCATAATGTGGCTATTATTCTCTCATTTTAGTTGTCCTGATTTGCGTTGCAGATTTTAGTTAAGCGTTTTTCTAGGATTTTTTTAAAAGCTTCAACAGTTCCATTTGCCTGCCGGTGGTACAGACTGCTCTTATGATTCTATATCATGAAGTTTTGTAGCAATTATTTGACTGTAGAGTTGATAAAATGGGTGCCTTTATCGCTTGTCAAAATCCTTGGACAACTGAATATTGTAATAATTTTCTCAAAATGAACTTGGCTGCTCAGTCTGGTGTGCAATCCTTCACTGGTGCAGCCTCTTCCTACTTGGTCAGATATTTAGTTGCAGTAATTATGCACCTTTCTTGTGAATGGCATGCAACTGGTGTAATGGGTCCGACAAATTCGATGATAAATTTTTCAAATACCTTCATTTCTCTAATAGGTTGTAAATGTAGTTCATCGCAGTGTGAAGGTTTGCCTGTTCTTTGACATATGTCACATTTATTTACATACTCTTTATTATCCTTGTGCATTGTAGGCCACCATAGCCCCACCTCTAATATTTTCGTTGCGGTAAGATTTTCTCCCACGTGTCCTCCCGAAAATCCATTGTGGCATTCCTATAGGATATCTGATATTTCATTGTATAATACACAGCTTCGCAGTACCTGATCGAGACCCATTTTGTATAGTTGGTTCGATATAAGTTGGTAATCGACTGCTTTAACGACCAAATATTTATTCTGAGATGTTGTGTATTATTCCAGGAACTGTCTTGAAGCCAAGAATGTTGCTATTTGTTATAAATAATCTGGGATAGCCTCTATCCGGAATAGATCTTCATCTGGCAGCTGGTCACTAATTGGCCCCCCATTTTCTCTTGATTCCAATCTAGATAGATGATTCGGTCCCATGTTTAGTTTCCCCGGTTTACTACAACTTCAAATGTGAACTCTTGGAATAGTAGAAGTCGTCTGCAAATTATGCCTTCTAGAATTGGTTTTTTCACCAAATATTTTAATGCAGAATGATCTGTAAAAATTTAAAGGAACCTCCATGTAAATAGTGGTGGATTTTCTGGAGAGAGTAGACCATTGCGAGAGATTCTCTTTCAGTGGTTTTATAGCTCTTTTCTACGGTTGACAACTTTCTTCTTGCAAAATATACCGAGTGGTCTATGTTTGTTTCTCTGGGCTGCACTAGCATGACCCAAAAAGCAATGCCTGAGGCATCAATATGTACATGGAATTTTTTATCCCAATTTGGATTTGTTAGAATAGGTCCACTTACTAGTTTTTATTTTAGAGTATCTACTGCATTATTCATTCCATATGAACAGTTCTATTTTACGCAACAACTTTTGCATTGGGGCTATGATGTGGGCATAATTGCGGATAAACCTTCTGTAATACCCTGTATGTAAAATTAGCGATCTCAGTTGTTTAAATTATTTAGGGCATACATGTTGAAAATTACTGCAACCTTGGTGGGTTCCACACATACTCCTTGTTTACAGACCACATGGCTAAGCAATGTTCCAAATGGGACTGCAAATGTGAAATTTTTTAGGTTTAATGAAATTTGAAGCTGCCCACCATCGGTCAAACATTATTCGAAGGAGACTTGCATGGTTCTTCAATAAGCTATATATAGTCCAGCCATCCATGTAAACTTCATGGAACTTATGGATATATTACTTGAAGGTTGCTATCACTATTTGTGAGAATACTGTTGGTGCATTCTTTAATTTGAAAGGCATTACATGATAAGCATAAGATCCCCATTCAGTAGTGAACGTGGTTTTCCTTTTCTCCTCCTCTGCTATCATGACTTGGTGATACCTAGAGACTCCATCTCCGAACGAATATACTTCATTTCCGGCCACATTATCTAAAACTTCATCACTGAATGGTGTTGGAAAAGGATCATGCACACATGCATTGTTTAAGCTTCGGTAGTCTACACACACTTTGATATTTGGATTTTCCTTTTTTTTCTAGATCACTATGGGACTAACCCATTCTGCCTCTTCTACTAGGAAGATCAATCTTGCATTTTGCATTTTTTCTATTTTTGTCTTTACTTTCCTTTTCACCTTTGGGTTCAAGCGACATGGTTTGTGCTTTAGTTGTCTGGAATTTGGTTTCAACACTATCCGCATATCCCCCAAGTCTCCTTTGATACCTTTTAGTTCTGCTACAAAATATGGGAACAAAACTTCGTATTCTTTCAGTAAATCAAAAATTTCCTTTTTCGTCTCTTCATCCCAATAGTTCTCAATAGAAAATAATTTTGGTTTTTCTACACTGTCGATATTCTATTTCTTTTTTCTTAGCGGTAATAGGTGCAGCCATTTTGTAGTAGGTCCCTCCTGTATTTTGTGTTCTCCGTCCTTTTCTTCAAATGACAAGTGCCTGAGGTTCTCCAATTCATCATCATCTATTTCTTGGTCTATTTTCCCACATGCCACTGCTTCTTGATAACTAGACTCAGGTATCTGGCTGGGCAAACGTGTCTCTTCATATTCTGCAGGTTCCGAATAGAAAAAAATCCCATTTATTTTCTGCAAGGTATCTGTAAATTTTTCATTATCCCCATTGAAATAAAAACTTCATGGAAATCGATCTGATACCGACTCCCAAATACTTGTTTGATTCTTATTTTCCTTCGTAAGATACCAGGCTTGTAGAATAATATTCAATGAGTGCACAAAATTATGTACCCACAAGGATTTTGGGTAATTCTCCATTTCCCACTTATCTTCACAACATTTTATATGAGCTTGGGGATCTGAGGTTCCTTTGTAATTTTGTTCCAATTGCAGTCCTAAAGATGCTTGGAATATCATTCTTAGTACCTTCACTACTTGTTCCTCATTATGAAGAGATTTGCGGTGGTTTACCCACCACCTTGCCGAAGTATATTGCAATGCTACATCCATTAGAGGAACTTTATGTTCCTCTGGCACATTATATTCAACTTTATTAATGAAAGTATTAACATTTTTCATATTAGTAAGGGTGGGATAACCCTTTACCTCTGTGCAAATCCAACTGACTTTGTGAATAGCAGCACACCTCCTAGTGTTGACCTCGTACCCTCCTTGCTACCAATCATCCCATGCAACTACAGACTCCACATCAGAGCTTTGAACACTCCGCCAAGTTACTGTCCCTTCTATTGTGGGGTTGATGTAGTATTCTCTTTTGCTTGTTGTCATATGATAAATTTGGTCTAGGAGTTCGACATCCTCCCTAGACCCGAGGGTATCTGTATACTTGGGTACTTGATATGGATATAGTGGTTGAACCACTCTTACTTCACCATATTCAAATATCATTAGTTCTTTCTTCAAGTCATTAGTTGCATAATTTTCAAATTCCCAGTCTATCCCTAACAGAGTTGGATATGGATCCTTTTCACCCATGATGTTGATTAGCTTGAAATTAGTATAATTCTTCACTCCTGCCACATCTACTTCAACCTCTTCTAACTTTCTCATTGGCACAATGTAGTATTGGTTTTCCATCCATAGCTGTATAGGGGAGTACGCCAGCTTCGGTTTTCCTAGTGCTTCCCATGTTTTTCTGGGTAGTATGTTTACATCTCAGCCTAAGTCCAACATTGTGTCCCTTATCTGGAATCTTGAAACTTGTGCATTTATTCGAAATTCCTTCTCGGTTCTTATTTTGTTTCTCTTTACCCTCCTCACATGCCTTTCTGGAAGGTTGGTATTGATTAGGCTCCCATGATTTATTCCTCCTTCTACTACTTCTTTTAAGTTGTATTTTAGTTGCTCCAGCATTTGTCCATCATTTACAATACTCAAGAATAGCTTGAACCATTCTTCTATTAGCGTTCCTATTGTTGCAGTCTTTCCACCTTCTTTGAATGGTTGTATTTGTTGCATGTCCTTGTGGCTTCCTAACTTCAAAAAATGTTTCCAATGTTTCCTTAAAGTATTTTTTGTTGTTGTTCAGAGTCAAAGAAATTATTTGGTGATGATGGTTTGATTAGTTTTACTGGCTCCATCTCTCTTGCATCCTCTCCCATTTTCTTTCCTCCTCGGGTTATTATGGCCACACTAGGTAGAGGTTGTGTCTCATATAATCTTGGTTCTGCATTGACCAAATTGGCTCCTGTTGCCTATTTCTTTCTTACCACCTTTTAATTAATTTGGGACAATCTTCTATGGCATGTGAATTCAATCTACATTGGGAGCACCATGGTCGTGTTGGTAGCGGACATTCTCTCACTACATGGCCTTCTTGATCACAATTGTAGCATCTAAAGTGTCCTCTTCCTCCCGTCCTACCTCCTCTCATTCCCGACCCTCCTCGTCCCCTCAGAACCTCGTTTACACTGCAGGAGTCCCTATCTAGTCGGTTTTCTAACACATCCAAGGCTCTGCACTGACTTATATGATGGGTTTTTGAAGCAAAAAATTCACAATAGACATTATTTAGGAAATTTGAATACTTCTGTAATATGGGGCACAGACGCGGAGGATTATCAACTCCTTTGAAAATTTCACAATATTCAGTTGAAGTTTGGGTTTGATGGTTTGGAAAACCTAGGAAATTTGGTTGTGCCTAGTACATTCCTTGAGTATTTACTTGCACGAATCCTCCCACTGGTGGTGTCCCTTGCGATCCTTCCACTGATGTCCCAATGATGGTTCCCCGCAACCTTAGACACTCAGAAATCAAATTCCCTTCCAACAGGTAATGTGTGCACCACACATTGGGCCGCGTTGGTTGTGTTGGATGCATACCTTTGAGATTTTCTATCATACTTGCTATATGATGTTGCAATCCTAATATGGAAGGGTCATGGCCAAATACTACTCCCCTGAATTCCTATGGATAGCCAACCATTTCTTCAATCTTCATCGCTTGTTCCAACGGGTCTTGGAGTGTATCAATCTTTTGATGGGTCAATGGTGTTCTTGTAAGTGGTAAAAGGGCCTTGATGAACCGGTCTCGTTGGTGATTCAGATCAATCGGGTAAATTAGTTTCCAAATTGCATCCTTGAACCTTATCATTAATTACCAAGCGATCTCTTATTATCTCTGTTTGATCTCCCATAATTTGGATAACCCTCGTTTATTGGTCTGTGGAAACTTGAATTCCTGTAGAAATTCTCTTTTAACGCCATCTATATCAGGATTGTGGTGCACCTTGGACCATTTGATAAACCAACGTAATGTTATTTCCTTGAGTATAGTTTTGAATTCAATAAATTTAATAGCATATGGTGTCTGTTGAGCTCTCCAGATTTTCACACATAGATACTAGTGTTTTTACACCTCATCGTTCCCTTTTCCAGGGAAATCTGGGTAAATGATCCTGCCATTTCTTCTTGTGTAGGCGTAACTAATATAAATCCTCTACTTCCTAGATGAGAAATTATTTTTCTAGTAATAATGTTAACGTTTATTTGTATAGTAGAATGAATACTATGCAACTTAATTGACCTCTGCAAATTTTTCAAAAACTTATTGAGCGGGTGATAGAGTGTTTCGGAAAATAACTCCCTAGAGGTTTTTTGGGTCAAAACCTCCACAGATCAGGGCATGCTACTCAAGAAGGACTCACACAACCACACTTGTATGCTAAAAACTAGATAACATCGATAGTATAACTCACTCGTAATCCTACGTTTGATGTAGATCCCGCGGGGTCCAAACCCCCAGCAACCCTTCTTCCTCCTCAACCTGAAAACCAAGAATAAAAGTGCATGGAAATCTAGTTGTACAACATATATCTATCCTAAATGTTAGTGAAATCCATGTGAAACATCATATAAACAATAATAAATTCTTAAATAATAATATTTTCACATATGCAAGCAGATATTACCACGTGAATTCAGGAACAAGATGGTTCTTCTTTATTGCGAACAGCATGTACAGTAGTAAAAAGTCGAGAGATCACCTGAATCCTTCCAAGATCTTCGAACAGACCGTCGTCCGGATCTGTCCCGCCCTTGCCTCACTAAGATACTTTCAAGACTTGTGGACACGAGATGACATATAAATGGATGAACATCTCCAGGAAACAAGGGTTTCCTGTAAAACTCTGGGAAAGTGCAAGAGGCACGGGAAATCAGACTTGAATTGGGATTCCAACAGAGTATAATGTCTATAAATTTCTCTCTCCCTTAGGCCATGCACATGAGGGGATTTTATACTCCCTAAAAGTAGTTTCAATTAGTTGGAAACAGTTGGCCACGTACTGGGGTGGTTGAACTACTGGAGTAACCATCAACCCAGCCCGAAAATAGGGAATTTTTATATATATTTTTAATGATTTTAATGGCATACGTAGAAAAGTGTGTATGGACTCACTTATACACGCGGAAAAGTATGGGCATACCTGCGTATGGGACTTTTAACACTGTTTTTTATGAATTTTGTTCAAGTCTGTGGGAATGGGTGCCCAAGGCCAAAGAAACAATCATGAATCACATGAGGGTGAAAATTGATGCTATAACAGATACCCCCTAATATATGAGGTCAGAAGGGGTACATGATGGCCGAATTGTATTATGCACATAGAAAGAACTTCGCAAGGACAAGAGAGGACTTCACCAGATTTCAGCCAGCCGAAAACCAATGAAAGAAAATAGAGAGTCAACTCATGCTGAGGTAGGCATACCCATGCTCAGTCAAAAATACATCATATAGAAAGTACAGAATGGATCCAAAATGTATACAAGTATAGCTGAACTAAAAGTACACAATGAATCATCTGAGCATGGCCCGGGAGTACAAGTCGGAATCAATGTCCAAATATCACATATAAAAATCTAATCAATAGTGCTGAAACTGGATGTCTGATCATAAAAGTAACTGAATCTCCAAGTACCAAATCATAAGGGGTGGAACACATGGAACAATCATGCAACTCGGGGGCCAACATATAAGATGCTGTTGTACTGACACTGCAACATATAAGGGTGGACGGCATCACTGGCAGAAACTGAATGGACTATCAAAAGTGAACTAAAAAATACTGATGCAACCCGAGGTCTTCATCGATCTCGACGACACAATTCTACACAATGGGAATAAATGAGCTGAAGTTGACCATGTGAGAAATCGTTGGATTACCGGTCAATAATGTAAACCGTTAACCAAAGCGAGACAACCCACCAATAATGAAAATGAGTGTCAAGGTGCCCCAGAAGAATCTAACAAGTGCGAATGAATGAGTTGAAGTCGAACACTTGGAATAATCTACCAATCAGGAGGCAATGATGAATCCCCACTGTCGGTAGCGAAGAGTCTGCCACTGATGAATGCAAACCCTAAGGTACTGACAAAAATACTCTAGACCTTATTCCCAGAGCAATGAGTCGGAGTCGATGGGAAAAGATCTGCTGGAAGGAAGGCATTAAGGCATCCCACATCAGTCCAACATGAGTGTAACCCCATGTGCCAAAATTTGGGAAGGAATCAACGGAAGTAGTGACTCGAACCAACCCGAAGTACGTTTCAACATGCACAAGGATGAAGCTAGCGTACGAAAGAAACCCTCTCGAACCAACCAATAATGAAAGCCGACACAAGAAGCAGATATTCACCGATAGGGTCAAATGGAAATCAAGGTGCATCCTTTGAATCCCAAGTGTGATAATGTATGCTGACGTCGAACACAGGGGAAACCACTCAGTCAAAGACCCATAATGATGATCAAATTCTGAGCACAAGGTCACCTATCAATGATGGAAATAGGGCCAGGGTGCGGCTGAAGGTTTACTCTTAGAGAAATGTGTCGTAGTCGATGAGAGACAAACCCGCCAGCTAGAAGTCAATGGGGACCTTCTCAAACCAGCATGAGCAGAAGACCAAAACATCTGATGTGATAAAACAAGATACTGACAAGACCGGGAAGGCCAACTGAATAATGAGTCAAGAGACACCGCAGAATGGCTGACTCTAGTTAGACTTCCCTTGAACAAAAGCATGACTCGTGATGACCATGGCAGTAAAAAATGACACTGTATAAGTCTGTTATGCAGGAGGAAAAACAAACTCTCCATATGATTGGAAGAGATAACCAACCCGGGGAGAACCGACTAGTGAAACAAGGCAAAGGCTGAACCTAGGTCAAAACTAAAACCATCCCAAATGAAGGAAATATATAAGTGTATGTGCTTTGTTCAAGGGTGACAAACTGACACTGTATTGCCATCTGATTATGAAGTTACATCCCGTTCCCGCTCTTTTTGTTATAATTGATTTTTTTGTCTTTTTCATATAATAAGCTTGAAAAAGAATAAAAGAATGCTATGGTACAATGGATAGAACGAGTATCAAGAAACAAATGCACTAGTTCCTGGGATTGGAACGATCATATGCTCAATGCAAGGTGGCGGAAACTGATAAGCGATACTCAAAGGAATGTTCCATCCATGGGTAAAAAAGGGTGTCAAGTCGCGATAGCTAAGTGCATACAATGGTTAACTTGTATAGATAGTCAACGTCAAAAGTTGGCTTAAACATCGAGTCCAAATGAAGCCGGCTAAAGGCCAGGATAAACAAGTAGCCAATATGCAATGCAATAATACAACTCAACAACACCAGGGAGCCTCTAGGGTAATAGCCAGAAAAATGATAGTAGAGAAGAAGAAGAATGAAGCTTCAACACATAAGTCATGGCGGGACTAAAGAGGAATCCCGAGCCTACATAAAACGCAGCATGGGCAACAAGTGATAGTGAGGAACTAACTAGGAAGCCCATCTAAAGGAAGGCTCTACCACCAAGTCATGATTAAATAATCGGCAAGTGAAATGGGTGAAATACTCATGACCTGATGGGATCGACCCTATGGGAAGTGATCAAAATGGAGGCTAGTATGCAAAATGCAACGGAAAGTAGATTCCCTAACCTATATGCCAGTGAATATCATATACCTTCCATGACGTGTTAGCAGTCATGGATCAAAAACCGGAAAAAATCTCGAGTTCATCAAAATTTACCTAAAAATATACCAATCTGGGCACGTCCAAGCATCCGGGTTATGCAGCTTAAGATAGATTGAAAAAATAATCATAACAATTTTTTGCGAAAATTTTCAACCTTTTGGGCATAAATAGACAAGTTACCTCACATTTGGTTCATTGTGACTTGCTGAATTGGGAAAAAGAGCATTGGAGAAAAAGCCTCTTTCGTCAAAACAGGAGCAATCGACTGTCAAACTTCATCGAATTTGTTAGGTAAGTTCTTAAACCATCCTTGTTATTCATTTTGTCAATTCATAAGTTGAAAATTATGAATTTTCACCATAGAATTATTTATTTTAAATCATGGGTTTGCGCATACGCGGGTTTATAATAACCAAGCCGCGTATATACGCGACTGTGTACAAAGAAAGTCGTGTATGCGCAACCCAAAATGAAAAAAAGCGTATCTAATGAAAAAATTATTGAATTTTTGCAGGATGACTATATCATGGAGAGAACGTGAGCACAGTGCCATTGACAATGAAGTAATGCAGGACCAATTATCCTCAATATTCTCCGAAATTGTGGATTGCTCAAATTTTTCAAAATGCCAAATATGAAGAGTAATGTCCGGTTGCTCGAAATGCTTGTGAATTATTGGGAACCGGAAGAATATTGCTTCATCATAGATCAAATTCCCATACGTATCGAGGTGGAAGATATCTATTTTATTACTGGACTCTCCTGGAGGCGGGAGCCAGTAGATTTACATGGTAAACCTTTGGGAGGGCTCACCGTGGAAGATTACGTCCACGTCTACTGTGTAGAGGGTTCCAAGAAAGTTGGAACTCAAATTGCTATCAAATATTTAAGATAATTGCACATGAAAATCCTCCTTTTTACTATTGGCAGGGTAGCAGGTTCTGCTTCCCTACACCAGGCATCCAGGACTCAAATGAGTATAGCTGTGGAATGCTTAACTCATATATATGATTAGTGCACAGCCCTGCTAATGAACATGAAACAACAATTGACTTCCATCCGAAAAGAAAAGACAAAACATTTCGGATATGGTACAATCTTGATGACATTCTTCTTCGAGAAGATTCCTGGGTTGAGACCCAAAGTGATCTCTTCTATCAGCAGCCCGAGAGACCCAAGAATTTCCCGATGGGATGACTTGATGAAGAGACTGGGGGGAAGTGAAGTTCCCCGAACCACTTGGGATGATGAGTTCTTCCAATGGTGGGGAGAACAAATCATCGCTGTGGAAGACTATCCCTATGCTGGGATGGATTTTTGTGGCAATCCAGACCTTGTCCTTCCACCCGGCGTGACATGGGGCACAGTAGGTAAGATTGCAATTTTTTAACTTATATAATTTTTTTTGGATTTTTTCAATATGTATGAAAAAATAAAACATGTTTTTGTTTGGATTCAAAGTGACTTACAACATCATAATGATCATGATACAGATATTGGACCAGTCTGTCCTGATGGTTACCCACGACACAAGCGCCGCAGAGGCGAGGCGGATACAGTAGACTCGGACAGAACCCTCCATGTTGTACAGAGGAACTTGGAGGGTTTAACCCGCCAAGTGCCTATGGCTCTAGTGGAAGATCTACCCGAGGCCATCCAGAGACGGGTAGTAGGAGTACCTCGTGACTGGGTGCGGTTATTCCGCTGAGTCGCGACTGCGATCGTGTTCTATAGGAACACAACTTCTGGGCAGGGACCACATGAGTATATATATATGATTTATCAGATGACTGTATATTTTTTAAGATTTGAACATGATCGGGCATAAGCCCAAATTTTTTATGACTTATGGATCCAAATTTTGTATATTTTTTGAACACTCTGATGATATATATAGAGCAGTGTTTGATGTGATGTGGCAAATGTATAAAAATGTATGATGTTTTTGATAATTAAATTTTATTGTATGGAATGATTAATATGCCAATCAATTGCTTGATTAGCTAATGAGTCTGCCATCCAATTGTCAGCTCGAGGAATATGAATGAAAGTTAAAAATTGAAATGACCTTTGTAACAAACGTACCCTCAAGAACAACCAGAGTAAAAATGGATCTCGAACTCGATAAGTATTGTTCAACTGTGACACCACTAGCTGAGAGTCCAAGAAAACTACCAACGAATCAACACCCAAAGATATTGCCTCCGAGAGTAGATAAAAAAATGCAGTGTATTCTACTCTATTGTTGGAAGCAGGACCAATGCAGACCCCTCTTGATACTAACAGCTGACCAGATGGATGATGAAGCACCCAAGCCGCGGAAGCCAAGTTCCGGGTGTGTCTACTAGCACCATCGGCGAAACCAAAATGACTCATGACATCTGACACAACCTGCCAAAGCAGATCAAAAACATCACGATCCCATCAAAGATCGAAAAAATAGATATGTACAAAGCAAAACTACTATATACAAAAGAAAAATGCCAGGCCGAAACCTAGGCATAATACTTTTTCAAATAGAGCCAATTTCTAGGCTCCGGCAACTCATTCCCTTCGAAATCAACCAAGGTATATGCTCCTTTTTTAAGAAATTTTTTAACGATAAAGGGGCCATACCACATAGACCTAAAATTTCCTACCCCAAAGGAATATTTTTCTTGGGCATAGATCAAAACAAGGTCACCTTCAGAAAAAACCCTAGGCTTGACTGCCTTATCGTACTGAACTTTAACTTTGTTTTTATGCGCTTAATTCATCGTGGCGGCATCCCGACGCTACTCATCAAGATATTCCAGATGAAGGAGATGTTCTTCAAGACTAGAAGTGTTAGGAAGAAGTTCAACAACTAACTTAAGAGAAGGAATCTCACATTCAATAGGAAATACGGATTCCAACCCGTAAACTAGCTGAAACGGAGTAAAGCCAGTTGTAGTTTTCACTGACGTCCTGTATGCCCAAAGTGCAGGATATAGCATGATATGCTAGTTGGATCGAGCTTTATTGATTGTCCTTTGAAGAATTGTCTTCAAGGATTTATTCACGGCTTCCACTTGCCCATTGGCCCGAGGATAATACGGAGATGAATGCTCTTGCCGGAAACCTAATTTTAGAGCCAACTCAGCCATCATGCTATTTTGAAAATGACTGCCATGATCAGTGACAATATCTCTAGGAATACCAAAACGAGAAATAACCTGGTTGAAAAGGAAAAGAGCTGCAGTCTCACCATCATTCCCAAAAGTAGGCATAGCCTCGACCCACTTCGTAAAGTAGTCTACTGCTACAATAATGTACATGTGACCTTTAGCCGAAGGCGGGTTACAAGTAGTATAATCAATACCCCACTTTGTAAAGGGACCGACAGTAATGACTGGAAAAAGTGGAGCTGGATGAGCGTGCATTTTTCGAGTATAAACTTGACACGGATGACACTTTTTGACCGACTCCACATAATCTTTGAAAATCGAAGGCCAAAAGTACCCAGCACGCAAAATCTTTTGGGCTTTAGCAAGCCCAGATAAATGACCACCACAAGCTCCACTATGGCAATCATTCAGCACAGCCTCAGCTTCTTTGAGAGTTAAGCAACGTCTCATGATTGAATCAACCCCTCGACGATATAAAGCATCACCAATGATCAAGTAATTCTTAGCCAAGTGACGCAACTTACGACACTCATGTTTCGAAAAAGTAGAGGGAAACTTCACAGTCTGAAGATACACAATGATATCTCCATACCAAGGATCCTGTGGAGAGATAAGAAACAAATGTTCATCTGGGAAGGATTCATCATAAACTATCTCTTCTCCACAGGGCAACTCAGAAATCAATTCCGTGAAAACTAATGATTTCTTGGACTTGGCAGACATAAACTCAAGATCAAATTCTTGCAAAATCACAAGCCATCTATTATATTTGCCCCCAATCACTCGCCTACTGAGAACAAATTGAAATGGATTGGCTACTACCAAAACATAAGTCTTTCGTAGAAGAATGTAATGTTTGAGTCGCTGCACAGCATGAACAGCTGCTAAAGCCAGCTTTTCTATCGGAGTATACCAGAGTTCAGGTCCTACCAAGCCTCGACTAAGATAGTATATAACATGCTCTACAAGAGCATCATCTTCCTGAACCAGAACCATACCAATGGTAGATTCTGCTGCTGCAAGATACAAAAGGAAATCCCTGGTATAATCAGGTGGACTCAATAAAGGAGCAGAGGTCAATGCTTTTTTCAAAGCATCGAATGAGCGCTGAGCGAAGTCATCCCAAAAAAATGGAAATCCCTTCTTCAACAATCTCATAAATCCTTTGCTAACTTCAGCATAATTCACGATAAACCTCCGAAGAAAATTAGCTTTTCCTTATATACTTTGGAGTTAACGAATAGATGATGGGGGAGGCAACCGAAGTATTTCCTCAACCTTGAAGGGATCTACCCTAATCCCTTCTCTAGACACAATGAATCCCAATAACCGACCGGATGTGACCGCGAAAACACACTTGTTTGGATTCAACCTAATCTTGTAGAAATGACATCGCTCAAATACTTGACGGAGGTGAGCAGGATGATCCATTCTCTTTCGAGAATGAGCAGCTAAATCATCCAAATATGCCTCGATAATCTGTTTGATGTCGCGGAAGGCATATGACATGGCCCGCTGAAATGTAGCCCCATCATTTTTAAGACCAAAAGGCATCTTCTTGTAAGAAAACGTACCCCAGGGACAAATAAAGGCAGTCTTATGCTGATCTTTAGGATGGATAGTAATTTGATTATATCTGGAGAAACCGTACATGAAGGAGAAAAGCTCATTACCGCCACACTCGTCAATGATATGATCTATAAATGGTGTGCGGTAATTATCTTTTGGACATGCTTTATTAAGGTCTCTGAAATCGATGCAAACTCGAATTTTTCCTTGTTTTTTTATCTACGGGAACAGGGTTTGAAACCCATTCTGTCAAAGGAACAGGGAAAATAAATCCCACATTAAGTAGCTTCTCCACCTCAGGTTTGATAGCTGCAGCCTTCCTAGGATTGACCGGACGAAGTTTTTGCCTCACAGGCTTAGCATTTTTGTAAGTCTTGATCTCATGCTGGACAGTAGATGGATCTATACCAAGAATTTCCTCATAAGACCAAGCGAACACATCCCTATACTCTTTAAAGAGATCGGTGTAAATCTAAATCTCTTCAGGGGAACATTCAGCTCCGATGAAGACATTCTCTATAACATTGGGATCCCTGGAAATGTTCACCGGGATAGTTGGAGAAATCACAGCCATGTTCCCTTCAGCATATACCTGTGTTGGTGCTAAAGGGTTCAGGACTGGGTGAACAGGACCAGGAGACAAAGGACTTGGAAAACTTGATTCAACTTCGCTCAAATCAGGTAAAAATTAAGACCGATGATGCAAATCATCCCACGGTCTATCTATACCAGTCATAGCTTCCAGGATGTCCTCTTCAGATGGAAGATTGGTATCAAGGCAATCCTGGGCGGAAGAAGAACTAAGTGTCCAAGCTGGAGCCACATCTCCATCCAACTCTTCCGGTGAAAGAGGAGCTGGAATGGATTCTGTAGAGTCAACAATAGATTGATAAGAAATCTCAGCTGCAGACATCGGAAATGCCATTCCACCCACTTGACCTTCCGCTAATGTGGCTGTAGGGGAAGGTAAGGTCCAAGGGTCCGAAAAATAATGAGTTCTAAAGAACTCTCTTTGAAGAGGAGCCCTGGAGGATGAAATTTCATTTATATGAATAGTAGGAGGTGGAATATCAAAAGTACCCATCAACGAAGAATACATTCCAACCCCTAAATTCTCAACAGGTGACTTGGCCTTATCCAACTTTGGAATGGTTGAGTCAACAGATGCATTCGGGTCTACAGGAGGACAGTTCAGTTGATCCACTGTAACAATCCTCCCTTCGTGAGGGAAACAAGTAATCCGAAATAATGAAGATGCAATGGCATCCATCTCATAAATCCAGTTTCTCCCCAACAAAAGGTTGTATTCCAAGCTTGCATCAACTATCTCAACCTCTATATTTACAGTTTTTCCCCCAACACAGATGAGAAAAGCTGGGAAAATACCATGCAGTCTATGAGAATGACCATCAAACACAGTCAGAAGAGTAGCAGATGGAACAGCTACGGGAGATCCAATTCCCTTCCAACATGTGAGAGACATCACACATGTGGAAGCACCCTCATCAACGACCGTCTGGAAAATATTGCATTTCCGGTACGATGATTTAATATGAAAAGCCATATGATGGGGGAGTCTCTTTTTAAAATTAGTCATATCGAATGTAATCATAAGAGATTTCTTTGGATCGACAGCCCCAAGAGCAGTGAGCAGAGCACTGCACTGAGCCGGACAAGACTGGAGCACCTCAAGAGCCGACATGGCACAAGGACTCTGCGCCAGATCTTCCACAATAGAGTAGTTCTGGGCAGCCCTGGCATTTGGATTAATCATCGTATGCTTAGTAGATGCTTTGGGCATCTGAGGTATAGGCTCAATAGTAGGCTTCGTGATGTGAAGCGGCTCATTAGCATCGGGAGCACCCTTGGCTGTTGAAGACTCATCTTCGCCATAATCACGGGATCTCGTGGCGACATCCACGTGAGCACTCATCATGTATATGTTTGATGGAATTTCCCCTTCCTGGGTGCCCCCAGAGGAAGCCCTAGTATTTTGATTCACGCCAAAAACTACCTGTTGCCCTTGGGGAAAAGGGTTTGTCAACATAGCCTAGGAACTGGAAGAACCCTGCTGAGCTAACAAGCACTGTGCATCCTAAATTTTAGGGCAAAGGTGAGTAAGATGGTCTCCAGTACATAACTTGCATGGAAAATTCACTTTCTTTTTATCCTTTGGACCCTCACCAACATGCTCGTTGGATTTTGCATTACCCTTCCCATTCTTGCCCTTTTTCTTATTACGTCCCTTCTTCTTCCCTTCGGATTGTTGATTTTCTTTAGGGTTAGAAGTCTAAACGACATTCACCGACAAATATTGAGAAGGCAATGACTCAGCAGACACAACTTGACCAGAAGGAGCAGATTGTAAAGACAACTGCTGCAATTGATTAAGCAGGTTAGCTGCACCACTATTGATCAACCCAATAAGTCCATCACCATGAGGACCAGGTTTAGTCTTGGATAAGTCCAATTTGGAGCGAGGAGCATTAGGCAAATATTTATGAAGGACCCCAGACTAAGAATATATCAATTCAAGCTGCTGGGCCCTAAAAATGGCCTGCTCCTCGAAAAATACCCCGGAGAGGGATACATCTTTAGAAATATCTGACTGCAAAGATTTCATAAACCATTCCAAAGTGAATTCTCCTGGAATATGAGCTTTAATAAGCCTCTTCCTTCTCCGCCATTCCTGAATATGATCAGAAATGTGGGTTGCATCGTCCTATTTAAAATTAGCTAGGAGTTCAGTCTCGACATCATAACGGACAAGCAACTGGAAATGATTTAGAAATTTTGTAGCCAGATCTCCAAACGTAGCAAAATTGCCCCCAGTTAACTCAATATACCACTTGGCAGTGTTTCCAGTTAAGGTGCGTTGAAACAATCTCAACCTAATCGAATCGTTGATCAGAGAGTTAGAAGAACACCATAAATGGAAGGTGGTGATATGGTCAGCCGGGTCCTCTCCATTCTTGCCTTCAAACTTTGGAATGTCTGAAGGTAGTTTGGTGGGAACCGGAGGCCACCCCGGACTATATCAGATCGGATCATTCGTCAATTTTGACAGATCTGGCAAGTTTAACGTTGCCAGAAAGGGTAAACGAGGCGGAGCCTGAGGATTCCATCCTTGATGGGATGAATTCCCTACATTTTGAAAAGAATACCCTGGATTTGATGAGGCACCAGGTTTCCAAAAATAACTCGTAGAAAATGTTGGGCCAAATGACCCAACATTTGGAGAAGGACCCCCTCCCAACATAGAGTTACCAAACACCGGACTAGTTCCCCCCCCCCCGCCCCCCCGAAGTAATGAATGAAGAGGAAAGCCCCTGATAGGGGTTCCAAGCATTAAAAAGAGGGGAAAAATTCTGATAAGCACTCGACGAAGGGAAAGAAATATTCCCTTGGTGACCAGCGTAAAACTGATTCCCTGCCCCTGCCGTTGTAAATATAGGGTTCCAACCTGTAAAAGTAGTCAAACTCTAACCTCCAGACCAAGGGTTAAAAATCTGAGTCTGAGAAGTAAAAGGAAAAGACCCTAAAGAAGGATTTGAACTAGGAATATGCCCAGTTCTGAAGGGGAACCCTTGAAAAGAAGCTGACCCATTAGCCATGGAAGACATGGGTGTAGATGCAGTTGCAGCAGCGGAAAAGGAAAAAGAAGGAATCCCACTAGTGGGCATTCCAAAACAAAAGGGACCAGATTGAGAAGTATGTGCTTAGGTGAAACTAGAGCCAAACACAACAGTACTAGAAGCAATCGAAGATATAGCAATAGTGCCTCCTCCTTCAACTGAAGCAGGAGTCTGAATGCCTACAGCACTCACAGTAGAAGTCGCGTTCCCAGTCGTGGCCATCGAAAGGTATGAATAAAATGGAGGATCTTCTGGTCTCTCTGACTCCCGTTCAATGTATTCAACAAAAAACGGATAATCAGGAGGAAGAGAAGATGGAAGTGACTGAGGAGACTCAGGTACTTCCTCTACTTCTATTCCTAACTCTACTGGAAATAAGACTCTCGAGGTGAGTGGAGCGCTCCTCTCGGAACCAACACCGGAACCAACTACGAAACCTTCAATCCCTTGTGGAGGATCACTCTCCACTGCGTCAGATATCACCGGGTGATATTCACCTGCTATGTTACTCCTACGCCTTCTTGAAGAAGGTTATGCACTCTCGGGGGATAACCCGCAGATTCTCCTCGATCGACAAGTCGCTTGATTAGCCACTTTAACAAATTTTAATTAGACTCAAAAAAGTATAAAGCTAAGCAAGCTAGGAGAAAAGAGCACTCACTAAAAAAAATCCCTAAGATACAGCCAAGCAAGCAGCCTTCAGGTATTTCCGCTCTGGGTGATTAGGACCGGACACCAAAATACGGGAAAGCGAAAAATAGGACCTCTCGAAAGTATTCTGTGATAATTACGGCCCAGGCCTACTAGCGAAGGTAACAGAAACAGTTACGCCGACCTCCTAACAACAGCCTTTGCCGGCACAAGTACCCAAGCTTCTCAAGGGCATCCCCCAAAAGTACTGCTGGAAGTGATACGACGTCTGGCTCAGGTACCACGGGTATTCCCCCCCGCAGTCACCTGTGTGGAACCTAGGAATGGAAACTATGGGCACCAATCCATGTCAGAAGCCGGGCATAACGCTCTTGAGGCAAGATCTAGCAAATCAGAGAGGGGGTATCTCTCTTCTCGCCCTTCACTTCCCCTCGCGCTTGACTCTCTGGAGGAGAGCTTTCTCGGTCCAACTAACGGAGTTGGATTTTGCTCAATTAATAAACTTCTATGTTTTAGTTTGAGCGGCCTTGGAGAGTTAACTCTCCACTCACCTAATCCAAGGCCCTACAACCTAGCTAGTTGGTGTATGACACTTAATAAAAACTTGCTAGTTGTTTTTAAATTATAGCGCTTATTTTAATTGGCTGTTATATTAAGTCAATGGGATATGGAAATGAAACTTGTGGTGTTTTAAGATGTAGAAAAGAAATTAATGAAAACCAAACTACATGCACATTCAGTAATTGCCTTTCGATGAAAAGAAATTTCTACACGGGTTCTATGAGACTAAAAATTTTTCTTTTCAAATATCAAACTCACACTCGCAAAATCTATGAAAAAGACTATAAATGCTTAAGTGCACCTAATGCAAATATCTAAGAGCATGCAAATTCTAAGATGAAAAATCTGACAAAGAAAAGAGAAATTTCCCTAGAATCCTTCAGTTTTATCACTTTTCGGTTGTCCACTAAACTAGTTCCCAAAATCAGGAACTCTCAGTATAAAGACACCAAAATATGATTGACACAAGAGGAAGAAACCAATGACAATTCCCTTCCCAAATTAAGTCAAAAACCAAAGGCAAGAAATCTCAACAAAGCTTCAAAAGATGTAATGAAACGAAAACAAAAATGAAAACAAAATCAAATGACAAAACAAAATGTTTTTTGAGCTTTTGAATTTTATAAAAAATAAGAGCTCTAAGAGACCAAGAAAAATATCCAATTGCCAAGCCAAACAAATCTAAATTTCAAGCAAAACTCCCTAAACGCTCCAAATCTTATAGTGCCACTTAGTAGCAAGATTTATATGAGAAAAAGAAGACAAGAAACTTAGTAACTCAGCCCAGAAGAATAGTACAACCTTGCAGCAAACAAAAAACTTTGAAGAACCAAGAAAGACTCTTCAAAAATTGCAACATGACCTAGTCAAATGAACTCAAGAAAACTAATCGAAAGTAGGCAAAAATCCAAGTGCAAGGCAAAACATAAAATGAGGAAAGAGTATATGAGAAAAAGCTCTCTGTTCTGATTAAGTAGAACAACCAAGAATGCCCAGAAAGATATCTTGGTACTCGAACCAGAAATGCAAGCACTAGAAAACAAGATTTGCCTAATAAGCCAGTCTTCCACCAAACAAGAGAGAAAAAGGCCAATTACCACTATCAACAAAATCCAGAGACTATAAAGACACTGCAGGAATAGGTCTCCACAGGCAGGCAAGACTAAAAAGTCAAGAAATCAAAAATTTCAAAATTTGCCCAGGCATACGCTACTTATCAGCTTTTCAACAAGCGTGCATACGTGCCTGTGTCAAAGGAAACCCGCGTATACGCGACTTCCTTTAACAAAAACTGTGTGTATACGCGACTGTGTACAGAAAAACTCGCGTATATAAAGGTAAATAATGAAAAATAAAAAAGATTAAGCCTGGATAAAGAACCAGGTCTTCAGTCTGACTGAGAAAAAGTTAACTGGACTCGAAATAATAGTTAAAACTGTTGGGAACCTTTCAAATAGCTGAAACCACCCAACAGGGGAATCACAAGAATGCGATCCCCAGCGGAGTTGCCAGTTCTGTTTCAGGAAATAACTCCCTAGAGGTTTGTTGGGTCAAAACTTCCACAGATCAGGGCATGCAATGCAAGAAGGACTCACACAACCACACTTGTATGCTAAAAACTACATAACATCGATAGTAGAACTCACCCGTAATCCTACGTTTGATGTAGATCCCGCGGGGTCCAAACCCCCAGCAACCCTTCTTCCTCCTCAACCTGAAAACCAAGAAGAAACGTGCACGGAAATCTAGTTGTACAACATATATCTATCCTAAATGTCAGTGAAATCCATGTGAAACATCATATAAACAATAATAAATGCTTAAATAATAATCTTTTCACATATGCAAGCAGATATTAACACGTGAATTCAGGAACAAGATGGTTCTTCTTCATTACAAACATCATGTACAGTAATAAAAAGTGGAGAGATCACCTGAATCCTTCCACGATCTTTGAACAGACTGTCGTTCGGATCCGTCTCGCCCTTGCCTCGCTAGGATACTTTCAAGACTTGTGCACACGAGATGACATATAAACTGATGAACATCTCCAGGAAACAAGGGTTTCCTGTAAAAATCTGGGAAAGTGCAGGAGGCACGGGAAATCAGACTTGAATTGGGATTCCAACAGAGTATAATGTCTATAAATTTCTCTCTCCCTTAGGCCGTGCACATGGGAGGCTTTTATACTCCCTCAAAGTAGTTTCAATCAGTTGGAAACAGTTGGCCACGTGCTGGGGTGGTTGAACTACTGGAGTAACCATCAACCCAGCCCGAAAATAGGGAATTTTTATATATTTTTTAATGATTTTAATGGCATACTCGGAAAAGTACATGTGGACTCGCGTATACACGCGGAAAAGTCTGGGCATACCCGCGTATGGGATTTTTAACACTATTTTTTATGAATTTTGTTCAAGTCTGTGGGAATGGGTGCCCAAGGCCATAGAGACAATCATGAATCACATGAGGGTGAAAAATGATGCTATAACA
>JAXQQM020075145.1:0-129989 GCA_034641835.2 Pinus albicaulis
CAGTAACGGATAAGAACTTAAATTTTGGAAAATTTCATGAGGACATGCAATGATTTTGCAGTGGGGGTATGTTTAACCCCAGAATTACCCTTTCCTTTACATATTTCTCATCTCATTTCACTTCTGTTCCATCAATTCATAAGCCCTAATCAAGGAAGAATGATAAGGTTTGTCTTAAGGTTACATTCAAATGATTGACATATTGTGTTTTCATGATTTTTTCTATTTTAATAAGTTTTTGCAGATTAGCTACAGAATGCAGCCTGTTCCACAGCTGACTGGACATTTCGTAGCTACTCTTGTGGTTGAACATGTTACAGGTGTCAGATGAAGGAATGGTCCATATGGGTAGTCTCAGAATCCCTCCTACATGGATTTCATCCTATTCATAAGGACCAGATTGACAAATAAAGAGGCCCAATCCAATGGTCAAAGCTCAAAGTCAAAGACCGTTTCACACAGCAATTAGGACTCTTGATTTGCTGCGTAGAAAATCATGATTCCTAAGAGTCCCAAGTTGATCATAATTCAAAGATACACCTGTAGCTATCTTTATTCATAGTTAGTTATGAAAATTATTTATAAATAGAGGTTCTACAGAACCGAGAACAAGGGAAGTTTTTGTAGCACAAGTTGAGAATTACAGTGGGATACTCTGTTTTCTAAAACTCTGTTTCAATAAAGAAGATCAGTTCCCAGATGTTGTTTTGATTACATTTTTAAGGAGCTAAGGAGTTAACCAACTTGGTAGCAGATGGCCCCTGCTGCTAAAGGAGGTTTTTTTAATGCTTTCTAGTTAGATTTGTTTCAATTCTGTTTAGTACTTCATGTTCCTGCTTAATTTCCAGTTTTCAATAGTTTAGATGCAACTATGGAGATTTGCCTTCCGAAACGTTTCAAGGAGATAGGTAACTCTGTCTTCAGGATTGGAATAAATATTGAAGTGTTGAGAAACATGGTTGCTTAGTTCACTGCTTTCATCTTTTGTCAATTGTTGTGTCTAATTAAGCATTTATGAAATCCATTTCTTCTATTTACTAAATCTTACATTAAATTTTTAAATGCGTTATAAGTGCAGTGGTTGAATGCATTTCATTTCTTGTCATTTTCTTGCTAAGAATTAAGGGTGTAATTGATTTATCTGAAGCCATACCAAGGGGTCACAAGCTTCATAATTGGTTGAGACTGATAAGCTAATTATTCACTTAGTTGGTTTTAGTTAGAAGATCCTCATTTCATTGCAACAAAACAATCTTTTTAAAGGTCATCCTGAAAGAGACTAATCTGAATATACTTTGCAAGGATGATTAGATGACTAGATTTAATGCAATGTTTGAGTTATCGTAATTCTTTAGACAGATGTAATGGTTGCTTAGAAACATTACCGCAAAGGGGTCACTCTCTACATATTGGGTAGATGGAGTAACTAAAGCATCTTAAATAAATTTCAATAGCATTCTCTGTTTTCTGTTTTAGACTTTAGCAACTAAGGTACAAACAGTTGATTTCATCTCATAGGGTTTTGACCTAATAATTGAATGTTGAAAAAACCTAAAGTACAATAGTTGACACATTTCCCTGCTTTCATTTTGTCTTCAAATCTCAATTGAGTCATAGATCCATGGATTAGGTTTAATCACTGAATGAAGTACTTGCTTTACCTTCTTGTTTAGAACTAGGTCTTAGAACTAATCCATAAACTTTGGTTTCTCTTATATAAAATTAACTTAGTTTCATAATACTTCCTTTTCTTCCTTTTTAATTAGATTTATTTTCACTTTTCTAGACTAGCCTAGGGTAGCACACTAAGGATCAAAAAGACAAACCCCAAAAAACAATAAAAAACCACATACAACGAAGTAAGGGAAAGGTCACTTAGGCACATATAGTGCACCACACTTCATCGGATTACTAGCCCTGGTTGATAATTAATGTAAGCAATTTAGGAACACTAAATTGACTAAACAACTCTCACTGTTATCTTATATTTTTTCTTTATCTGAAAGTAGTCTTAGGATTACCGGATTGTTGTCTTAAAGGTTTGCTTATTAAAATTTTGGCCAAAGAAGTCTATGGTATACCCTATCCTTTGGTTTGCTCAAAACAATTACCTAAAAGGCTTTTCTTGTCTAAGTAGATCTAGAAGATTCTTAACTAACTATAGCTTTGCTGCCTTCACAAATTATTATTGTTTCATATCACAACCTAATCTAAAAGATCCACTTGACATAGTTAGCTTGCCCTATGAAAACCCTTGCAGAGTTGATGAGAAATTAAATCCTTTTATGACTCGATTTCCCAATGGATTAATGTTTTCTCATAGTCTATATTTTCAGCTAAAACATTCCCTCAGTTACTCAAACCTTTGATCCCTCAATCAACCATTCAATCAACCAAAAAACCAACAAGTCCTTAGAACTTCATAACTAGCCTAAAATCATAAAAAGAGCATAAAGAATATCCTTTGAAAACACTTATATAGAGAGATCCCTCTCTAAATCTAGGAAGGCTAGCTCCTAGGATTCCAAATTTGTTCTTATGTGGCCCTTGTAGTGTTTTTTCTTGCCAATATTGAAAATCACATGGTGCCAACAAAAATATTACTGATTTCTAATCTTGGAAATTTTTTATTTCAGAAATTGAAATGAAGCAAAAAATAAAGGCAAATATCCTTCACTTATTTCAAAATTTTTAGCATTTTCCTCATCTATTTCATCATAAATATGCATCAATTGATCACTATAATTGAGCTGCTGAAATTGAACTTCCTCCTTCCACAAACCAACTGCTGATTTCTCTGCAAGATTAGCTTCTGTTTGGAGAACATAATAATCGTCATACTGATCAAACTTTTGAAAATCATCAATATAAGTAATTTCCCCAATCATACGCATTAGATTATCAGATCGTTTCTCCTCGAATTGATCTACAAATCCATTTTCTGATCTATGGTGGCTGGGATTAGCAAGAAATTTTTTAAGGCTTGCAATCTTCTTTTTTGGGATCACTGGGTCATGATGATCATGAACAAAAAACACATCTCTCATTGTGATCTTTTGCATCATTTCCTCTATTGTACTTACCAAAATGTTGAGCTTTACCTCTGAAGTTGTCAAGTGCTCTACAATGCTCTTCTTCTCTTATTCCTTCAGCTTTGCCCTTATGATTACCAGATTACCCTCTACATCGACTGCACTGTTCTGCATCTCTTCAATTGTTGCAAGGTTCCTTTCTCTCAGTTGAAACTCCATTTCCAGATCAAAGGCATTCGGGTAATGTAAGAGAGCTGAGCCAGGAGGGGTTCTTATATCAGCAGGTATCGAATAATAAACTTGATTGAATCTGGCATAAAATTGTTATATTGTCTCCCTTAGCCATATTTTCATCTGGGCATACTCTTTTAGAATCAGGAAAGGGTTTTTTTTGACCACCCACCTGTCGAGGAAAAATTTGACGAACTGCAGGGAATATGAGATTCTCGCGACAAGAAAGCTTTTGAACTAACTCTTGACTTTGCCTTGAAAAGAAAGAGAAAATAGCCTGATACTGACATCCTCTTTTTCAACTTCAAAAACATCTAGGAAAGTCTCAAAATTATGCATATATCTCTCCCCAGTATGCTTGCCAAAATGTTATCACTCAGATTGAACCTCGGGCTGAGAGAGGCAATTACGAGGTAACCTCAAACCACACATAGCCAAGTAGCTAGCCCTACTAGGCCAGGAGAGGGCTCTCTCCGTATAGATCATAGCTGAAATGAGTGAGGAAAAAATATATTAGGCTAGGTATAGTAGCTCAAGGTTTTTTTATTTTGATTGTGTAGGGTTTTAGATCAGGAGGAGTCAAACAGTTAGGCAAGGAAATTAGGTGAAGAATTGTAGGGTGTTCTATGGGGCAAGGTAGGTACATTCATTTAACACTTTAGGATTTTGATTATGGGGTTATCAAGATAGGGGAGGAGCTAGAAAGAGCATGGTGAATTCATGGTTTATTTCTAAATTGAAGAAATTACAAATTATGAATGTTTACACAAAACAAAGCATAGAAATTATGGATTTTATTCATCTAACTTGAAAACATTCATTCAATAGAAATGAAATGATGGATGAAATACACAAACATTTCTAACATATGAGCACAAAATAATAAACTGAAACTAAACACAATACCACATGGATCCCATAAAAATAGTTGCAAATTTGATTAATGTCCAGGCCAAAACTGATACAAAAATATGTCTCTTGAAATGCCAAAGCTCCAAGTGAGTCCAACCTCTACAAATGATTGATAAAATACATGATATATACCTCAAAACCACTCTCCATAGCCTCAGGGAGTCGAATCCATGAGATATGGATTAGTTTCACCTACTCCAAAACAAGAATCTAAAGACTAGGAAGACCCAACAATTTGCCTCTAAAAGAGAGGAAACTGATTCATTTGACCTCTAGAGGACTTATCTAATTTATCTACCCTAGATAACAATAAAAACATGAAATTTACATTTATCTTGACCTTTTACATCAGTAATTTCTCATTTCCCAAGATAAAAAGTCAAACTGGAGTGAAAATAAAAAATTTGCTGAAGACTGTGAAAATTGCAATTTTCCTGGCAAAAGCGCAGCGCCATGATAGGAAACATAACCTCTTTTGCAAGCCACTTTTGGAGGCCTTCCCTGTGTCAAAATCAGATCCATGATAGCTCATTGGAAAGCTCTCGGAGTCTAGTTTCCAAATATGCCTCTATGTTCCAAAATGATGCTCATTTTTCCTTTCAAAAAATGAATCTTCCAAGACTGGTAAAAGCGTAGTGCTAAGGTAAAAAAGGAGGCAGAAACATGAAAAGTTCGTTGTTTTTTGCCTTTTTGAGGGACCATTTCTCCTCCAAATTTTCTAAAACTTGCTAGGGTTGATTTCTTCATCATTTTGAACATGATGGTGGTGACCATTTTCCCATTGGAGGCTCCAAGAAAAAGCACAGTGCCAAGGGCGTTACGTTTTTGGTAGATTTTTGTGTGCCAAAAGTACTCAAAAAACCAAAAATGCACTAAAGTGCCAAATGTGCAAAATAATTCCCAGAATTTTAAGGTTACTTGATGATCAAGGGCTTGATGCATGAAGAGACACCTCATCAAGTATGTCTAACCTCTCCTTCTCCTTTTGCTTGGTCAAATATTGAATTTTTCCATGGGCTCTTTTGAGCTTGGCCCTTGCAATTTTGTTTCTCATGGCGTAGTTTTTTGCAATTTTCCTATGAATATCATTCTTTGATGTTTTTCTTCCTCCTAAAATTTATCTTCATCCTCTGTTTGGCTTCCTCTCCTTTCTTTCTTCTTCCATAGTTGCCTTAGTGTCAAAACCCTAGGGAGGTGTGATGACGTGGAATGTGAGTGAAAATAGGTCTAGTTAATAGGGATAGGGTTATGAAAATTTAGGTATATGGGGGAAGGAGTTATGGAGTTTTGTGAGGTGATAGGAGGTCAAGATATTTAGGGAGTTGAAAATGATAATTGGATTACATGTTTGAGGTAGTGGCTGCCTAGGAATTTTAGTGACCTAGGACTTAGGTTTTATGGGAAAAGGATTTAGGGACTAGGAAAAGGTAGTGTAAGGGTAGAAATGGGTTTAATAGTGATTTAGTATGCCATTTTAGGGTCTATGAGCAGAAAATTGAGGATAAGGAGACGAAACTAGGGTTTTCCACTAGGAAAAATGTCAATTTTACATAGGAACAAAAACACTATGAAAATGATGTTTAGAACTACAAGGAGGCAATAAATTGGTGTTACTTACTTGCAAGAGGGTGTGACAAGCCTTTTCTGAAAATTTGGGAGTATTTGGTTGAGTTTTTGTGCTTCTAGCGCTTGCTGGACATAAGCGCAACACTAGAAGGATAAGCACAACGCTAGAAGGATAAGCGCAACACCTTTTTGCAGAAACAATTTGGAGGTCTTCCCGGTGTCCAAATTGGGCCTAGGATATCTCGTTGGAAATATGTTTAAGTATAATTTCCAAATATACCTTTGGTTTTCTGATTTGAGTTGATTTACCTTGTCAAAATTTGATTTTCCCAAGACTGGCTAAAAAGTGTTGAATGAAGGTGCAGAAATCCAGAGTTATGGTGCAGGAAAATTTTGGAGCCCTTCCTCAACTCCAAATTGAGCTCATGATAGCTCTTTAGAAATGGTGCTCTGTCTAGTTATCAGTTGTCTAATCAAGGAAGTCATTTGGACAATCCAGCTATGAGAAAATGTGATTTTACCAAGGTCACTCCAGAAGTGCAACAAACCTCTTGTAGCACTTGTAGTTTTGAAATTTCCATAAAACCATGAAACCAGTGTAAAACCTGAAGGAGGTTTTTCTTCTTGGACCTATGATGGAAAAAAACCTCTCTTACTTTTATCAAATTCATCTTTTGGTCAGCTTGTAGTTTAAAGCAAAGCGGCCCCTATGGTGTTAGTGGCTTGACTCTTGGAATGATTTCCTGGAAAATCATGGAGACATGATGTTTATGAGTTTGAAGTGACCTCATAATTACTAATATGACATAAATTATGGCTCCTACGCTCATATTCCTATTTTTCATAGCAAACCCTAGCTTAGCGGGAGAGGAAATTAGGGTTTAGTGCTTGTGAACAATGATGACTTGGGCACCCTTGAGAAAATACAAATCCCTTTAACATTTGATAAATTGCTGAAGTACACACTTTTTTTATTTGACACTTGATGTGTTTGCATGTGGAACTCTCATTTGGCAGCCTTGGGAGATTGATTACTTATTACATTTGAACTGACTGAAGAAAATCATGAGTTTATTCTCAATCACCTTCACACCTTTTGCTGCCCTTTATTGAAAATGAGACAATGAAAAGATTTGACCTAATGAAACCCTAGTGATCCTATGATAAATGAAAGAAACTGACTCAATAAGTGACTTTGATTAAAAGTGGAATGAGAACAGACTTGTTTTCAACATGATGAAGACATGGAAGAGGGTCAACAGGCATATACTTGTGAAGGAAAATGGGACACTTGACAAGGACAACCACCAGTGGAACAATTTTATATCATGACCTAATAGAATGATTGAAAAATTCTATAGAGTGGGACACCTAAGATGCACATGCAAAATGTGTTTTGATCCCTGGTGGAAGTATGCAAATACTAACACTAACATTGGCTCCAGCTGGGGATGGTAGCTCCTTGGAGGTGCCAAGAACATTGTAGACCAAGTGCCTATTCATTGGGCATGGAGTCAATAGCTAAAAACGAAACTGAATACTAAAATAAAATTGACTGAATAAAATGAACTGACTCAAACTAAAACACAACTGACAAACTAAAAAAGAAAATGCTCAGAATTGAGCTTATTCGTCAAAACCTACTCTAATTGATCCATTAATCACTTGATCAAGTGAAATGGAACAACCAATGAAACCATGTAAACACTCTGGCTATTGTTTTAATTCTCCGCAAGCGCTTTCTTATGAGCAAGAAGAGAGAACTACTGAAAGGAAACTCCCATGAAAACTTGTCAACAGATCGAATCTTGATGAAATTACAAAGCACAAGCCCATTGAATGACCTCAAGAATGCTACAAAAGGATCTTCATAAGAATATATTCCGATTTCCAGCCCATCTAATACGTTACTGCTCTGCTCTAGGTAGTCTTCGTACCTTAGTTTTAACAGTTTCCTAACATCTGTTCTTTCTTTCTTTGATGACTATAGCAAGTTGACAAAAGGATCCTGAAACTCATGAATGACTATTGTTTCGTGATGATAAAAAAGAAAACAAAAATATTCTTCATCGCTCTCCTGATATGACTGCAAATATTGGTATGAGCTTTGTAATGTAACACCTACTAAACAAGTCAATGAAGTCGGCTATCGGATTAAGTTTATATCAATACACTTTTCAGGCTCACAGTTAGCTAATGAAGAAGGACTTTTACTGCAGATATCATCCATCACATCATCTATTAGGTCATGAAAAAGTTGAAAAGACTGTTGAAACGTATCCATCGGTTTTAATGAGACTGCATGACACTCTAGAGGCTGCTCATCATTTTCTTTAGAGATATTATGAAAATTTTCCTTTAAAAATTGAAAAGCTTCAAAACATTGTGGTACAGAATCATCTTGCATCATTTGATCTTGTGTTTCAGCTTCCAAGCCTTCATCCGCAACTTGACATTCAATGGCATTCGGTGGTAGCAAATCTTGAGCTAAGGAGGATTCTATGTCGCAAATTATTTTCTCGACCATTTCTGGAGAAGGTTTCTCATTAACAACTTGCTCAAGAAGTTCATTATATTCCTCAACCTCAACATCAAACCTGAAAGATTGTAGATTTCTAATCTTGGAAAAATTTTCTTTCAGAAATTGGAATGAAGAAAAACATAAAGAAAAATATTTTTCACTTATTTCAAAATTTTCAGCATTTTCCTCATCTCTGTCATCATAAATATGCATCGGCTGATCACTATATTCGAGTTGCTGAAACTAAACTTCCTCCTTCCACAAACCAACTGTTGATTGCTCTACAATATTAGCTTCTGTTTGGAGAACATAATCATCGTCACACTGATCAAACTTTGGAAAATCATCAATATAGGTAATGTCCCCAATCATACACATTATATTATCAGATCGTTTCTCCTCGGATTGATCTACAAATCCATTTTCTGCTCTATGGTGGCTAGGATTAGCAAGAAATTTTTTAGGGCTTGCAATCTTCTTCTTTTTCGGGATAAGTGGGTCATGATGATCATGAACAGAAAATACATCTCTCATGGCGATCTTTTGCATCATTTCCTCTATTGTACTTACCAAAGTGTCGAGATTTACCTCTGAAGTTGTCAAGTGCTCTACAATGTTCTTCTTCTCTTCTTCCTTCATCTTTTCCCTTCTGATTAGCAGATTAGCCGCTACATCTTCTGCATTGTGCTGCATCTCTTCAAGTGTTGCAAGGTTCCCTTCTCTTAGCTGAAACTCCATTTCTGAATCAAAGGCATCTAGGTAATGTAAGAGAGCTGAGCCAGGAGGGGGTCTTATATCAGCAGGTATTGAATAATAAACTTGCTTGAATCTAGGAGAAAACTGTTGTAATGTCTCTCTTAGCTGTCTTTTTAGTTGGGCATACTCTTCTAGAATCAAGAAAGGGTTTTTTTTTACCACCCACATGTCAAGGAAAACTTTGACGAACTGCGGGAAATTTGAGATGCTCGCGGCAGGTAAGTTTTTGAACCAACTCTTGGCTTTTCCTTGCAAAGAAAGAGAAAATAGCCTGATACTGAAATCCTCTTTTTCAACTTCAAAAATGTTTAGGAAAGTCTCAAAATTCTGCATATGTCTCTCAGCAGTGATGTTTTCATATTCACCATCAAACCTCGGCAGATATAGGTAATGGTTTTCATGGAAATCATGGAGTATAGGAGGTAATATGAGTGGTTTGTATCGATCTAGAATTTTACAAGGTGTAGGAGTATGTACAGAAGTTGTAGCATCAGTCTTGATCTCTTTAGGCTCATCAATTTGAAGATGGTCATCATAAGATTTAGAAAAAGGATGTGGACCAAGATCAAAGGAAAACTTGGTATTTACACTTTTCGAATAGGAAGAATCAAGAGTTTGATCATCTTTATCATACAACAAACTCTGGAAAAATTTCAGGATGGTTTCAGGAAAAGAAAAGAAGTAATTTACAAGAAAGAAACTTAGATCTTGAATACAATTCCACCTTGAATACTTGACCTCTGTGTAAGATCCTTCCATTTTCCTGCTGGCAAGGTTGATCCTACAGCGGACTCTTTACATCAAGTTGGAGTCGTCGGGTGAAGAGTTCAGCCTCCATATGCATCTGATTGTTGTCCACCATCAGCAATCAGATCTAAACTTTGTAATTCTTTCCCAAGGAAGATATAATATATCTCTTCCCCAGTATGGTCGCCAAAATTTTATCACTTGGATTGAACCTCAGGCTGAAGAAAGGAAATTCTGAGGTAACCTCAAACCATGCTTATCCAAGTAGCTAGCCCTACTAGGCCAGGAGAGGGCTCTCTCCATATAGATCACAACCGAGATGACCGAGGAAAGAATATTTTTAGCCTGGGCATAATAGCTCAGGGTTTTTCTGATTGTATAGGGTTTTGCTGGATCAGGAGGAGTCAAAGAGTCAGGGCAAGGAAATTAGGTCAATATTTGCAGGGTGTTCTATGGGGCAAGGTGGGTACAATGGATTAGCACTTGAGGGTTTTGATGATGGGATGATCAAGACAGGTCAGGAGCTAAAAAGAGCATGGTGAATTCATCGTTTCTTTCTAAACTGAAAAAATTACAAATTATGAATGCTTACCCAAAACAGAGCATAGAAATTATGGATTATGTTCATCTAACTTGGAAACATTTATTCAATATAAATGAAATGATGGATGAAATTAAAAAACATTCTCACATATTAGCACAAAATAAGAAACTAAAACTAAACATAGTACCACATGGATCCCATAAAAATAGGTGCAAATTTGATTAATGTCCAGGCCAAAACTGATACAAAAATATGTCTCTTGAAATGAAAAAACTCCAAGTGAGTCCAACCTCTACAAATGACTGAAAAAATACATGATATAGACCTCAACACCACTCTCCCTAGCCTCAGGGAGTTGAATCCATGAGATAGGGATCAATTTCACATACTCCCAAACAAGAATCTGAAGACTAGGAAGACACAACAATTTGCCTCTAAAATAGAGGAAATTGATTCATTTGACCTCTAGAGGAATTATCTTATGTATCTACCCTAGATAACAATAAAAACATGAAATTTACATTTACCTTGACCTTTTACATTAGTAATTTCTCATTTACCAAGATAAAAATTCAAACTGGAGTGAAAATCAAAAAAATTGTTGACGACTGTGAAAATTGCAATTTTCCTGGCAAAAGCATAGTGCCATGACAAAAAAATAGCCTCTTTTGCAAGAAACGTTTGGAGGCCTTCCCGATGTCCAAATCAGCTCCATGATACCTCATTGGAAATCTCTCTAAGTATAGTTTCCAAATAGTCCTCCATTTTAAAAAATGATGCTAATTTTCCCTGTCAAAAAGTGAATCTTCCAAGATTGGTAAAAGCGCAACGCCAAGGTCAAAAAGGAGGCAGAAACATCAAAATTTGGTGGTTTTTTTCCTTTTTGAGGGATCAGTTCCCCTCCAAATTTTATAAAACTTGCTGGGGTTGATGTCTTCATAATTTTGAATATGATGGTTGTGACCATTTGTCCATTGGAGGCTCCAAGAAAAATCTCAGTGCGTTTTTGGTAGATTTTCTGTGTGCCAAAATTACTCAAAAAACCAAAAATGCACTAAAGTGCTAAATGTGCCAAACACTTGCCAAAATTGTAAGGTTACTTGTTGATTAAGGGATTGAGGCATGAAGAGACACCTCAGCAAGAATGTCTAACCTCTCCTTTTCCTTTTTCTCGGTCAAAGCTTGAATTTTTGCATGGGCTCTTTTGATCTTGGCCCTTGCAATTTTTTTCCTCATGGCGTAGTGCTTTTCCATTTTCCTCTGAATATAATTCTTTTTTGTTTTTCTTCCTCCTAAAAATTTATCTTCCTCCTCTGTTTGGCTTCCTCTCCTTTCTCTCTTCTTCCATAACTACCTTAGTGTCAAAACCCTAGGGAGGGTGATGAGGTGGAATGTGAGTGAAAATAGGTCTAGGGAATAGGGATAGGGTTATGAAAATTTAGATGGATGGGAGAAGGAGTTACCTATTTTTGGGAGGTGATAGGAGGCTAAGATATTTAGGGAGTTGAAAATGATAATTGGATTATAGGTTTGAGGTAATGGCTGCCTAGGAATTTTAGTGACCTGGGACTTAGGTTTTATGGGAAAGGGATTTAGGGACTAGGAAAAAGTAGTGTAGGGGTAGGAATGGGTTTAATAGTGATTTAGGATGGCATTTTAGGGTTTATGAGCAAAAAATTGAGGACAAGGAGATGAAACTAGGGTTTTCCTCTAGGCAAAATGTCAATTTTACTTAGGAACAAAAACACTATGAAAACGATGTTTAGAACTGCAAGGAGGCAATAAATTGGTGTTACTTACTTGCAAGAGGGTGTGAAAAGCATTTTCTAAAAATTTGGGAGTATTTGGTTGATTTTTGGTGCTTCTAGGGCTTGCTGGACATAAGTGCGGTGCCAGAAAGATAAGCGCAGTGCCAGAAGGATAAGCATAGTGCCATAAAGATAAGTGCATCGCATTTTTTCAAACCACATTTGGAGGTCTTCCCGGTGTCAAAATTGGGCCCAGGATAGCTCGTTGGAAAGCTCTAGAAGTTGAAATTCCAAATATACCTTTTTTTCTAATTGGAGTTGATTTGCCTTGTCAAAATTTGATTTTCCCAAGACTGGTTAAAAAGTTCTGAATGAGGGTGCAGAAATGCAAATTGATGGTGCAGGCAACGTTTGGAGGCCTTCCTCAACTCCAAATTGAGTGCATGATAGATCATTGGAAATATCTCTCTGTCTATTTATCATTTGACTCATTAAGATAGTCATTTGGACACTCCAGCTATGAGAAAATGTGATTTTCCCAAGCTCCCTCCAAAAGTGCAGCAAACCTCTTTTAGCACCTGTGTTTTTGACAGTTTTATACAACCATGACACCGGTGTAAAAACTAAAGGAGTTTTTTCTTCTTGGACCTATGATGGACAAAAACCTCTCTCACTTTTATCAAATTCATTTTGGTTTGGTCGAAAACATAAGTTAAAGCAAAACTAGCCCTATGAGTGGCAAATGGCTTGACTCTTGGAATGATTTCCTAGAAAATTATGGAGACATGATGTTTATGAGTTTGAAGTGACCTCATACTTACTAATATGACCTACATTATGGCTCCTTTGCTCATATTCCTCTTTTTCATAGTAAACCCTAGCTCAGTGGGAGAGGAAATTAGGGTTTAGTGCTTGTGAACAATGATGACTTGGGCACCCTTGGGAAAAGACAACTCCCTTTGACATTTGATCAATTGCTGAAGTACACACTTTTTGTATTTGAAACTTGATGTGTAGGCATGTGGAACTCTGAGTTGGCAGCCGTGGGAGACTGAGTACTTATTACATTTGAACTGACTGAAGCAAATCATGAGTTTATTCTCGGTCACCTTCACACCTTCTGCTACCCTTTATTGAAAATGAGACAATGCAATGATTTGACCTAATGAAACCCTAGTGACCCTATGAAGAAATTAAAGGCGGCTCAATAAGTGACTTTTATTAAAAGTGGAATGAGAGAAGACTTGTTTTCAACATGATGAAGACATGGAAGAGGGTCAGCAGGCATATACTTGTGAAGGAAAATGGGACACTTGACAAGGACAACCACCATTGGAACAATTTTATATCATGACCTAATGGAATGATTGAAAAATTATTTAGAGTGGGACACCTAAGATGCACATGAAAAATGTTTTTTGATCCCTGGTGGAAGTATTAAAATACTGACACTAACACTAAGTATCCAAATAGTAATTAAATCGTGTTCATAAGGTTCTCTGAGGTTTGCAGGTTAAACAAATGATTTTAACTTATTTAAACAGATTTTGATGTGAGGTTAAAGCATGTAAATTTCTTTTATAACACTGTACATCAGTGAATAACAGAGAATAAAGCATCACATATGACAATACACAGCAATTTCATGAAGTAGTGCACCCCTCCTGGGCTACATCTGTTGGTCCAGCTCCCAATTGCATGTCCCTCACATATTATTGCTCAAAAATGGTAAGTACATGTGAATAAAAGCCTCAATGGCTATGCTCTCTATAGAAACATCTTTAGAATGCTTGAATCAGTTAGGAATGACTATTCATATTCAGAAAACAGAGAATGGATGCTCAATACACTGAAAACACCCTAGTGGCCCTGGTGGCTCCTTGACCTCTCCTGAAGCTAAACCTACACAAGATCACCTCTCTTGGCTCTGAAACTTCTGCCAATGTGTTTAGAATGTTGAGAATACCCAAAAATGACTATTCATTCATAAACAATGGTCGAATATCCAAAGAGTTATGACCAAAACAGTAAATTGCCCAATGTCCCTTAAAAAACTCCTCGAAAACTGGAGGAACTCTAGTTATTACCGATAATTTAGCATTGACCGCCAAAATTAGTGGTTCCACCAGCATCTCCGCCAGCTAAACCTTCAAAAATGGCAGTGGCAATAAATTTTAGTGGAGACCTGTGAACGTGCGGCGAAATAACTGCCGGAGTTAACAGTTTGGAGGCTGCCGGTTTGAATAACGTCATGGTTTCGAGCCTGAGGTCTCATGGAGTGGGTGCTGGCCCTTAGGGGCTAGCCCCCTTTTGTTGCCGGTGCAAAAAAATTGAAGTTTTAAATTGATGTGAATCCCGTTAAGGTTAAGATTCACCCAGGAGCCTAAGCGGTCGGGCGTTACGTTGTTGGGCGGGAGGTCTTGCGTTCGAACTCCCAAACTCTCAAAAGTTTTATAACGAATTTTCTCTCTGACCTGAGGCCATGTGGCACCTGTTGATTGGCCTAAAATTCTTAATATATATATTTTTTTTTTTTGAAATGTTTTTTTGACAAGTCAAATTTAGTCAAAGGTCTAGTTTTTAGAGTTTACTGGGATTTTCAAACTTTAATAACTTCTACATATGACCTCTATTTTTCAAACCCTTTGCAGTGCTAGAATCGCAGCAATGAGAACTTTCCGGTCACTCAAGTTGCAAACAATTTTGACCACTTTTAGTTTCGAAAATTTTTGGGCATTTTCGAACAATGGACATGATCTCCTGATCAGTTTGTGTCTTGCAATCTTGTGGAGACGAAATTTCAAGGGACATATTCAGACAGAGACTAGTCCATCATTAAATGTGGGGCATCGAATAATCTCCGATGCAGAGCTTTTCATTACAAAAAATGAATTCAGTGATGCAACCTTGTTAGGAGTTGGTAGTTTTGGAAAAGTGTACAAAGGAGCTTTAAATGATGGCACACTAATCGCTATCAAGCTTCTCAATCTAGAAAATGAAGGCTCTCAAAAGAGTTTTTATAGAGAGTGAAAAGTTTTTGGTAAAGTTAGACATCGGAATTTGATTAAGGTCATAACGTGTTATTCAGATCTCTGAATCAAATATTTGATATTTCCATTAATGCCGATTGGAAGACTAGAAAATTGGTTATATCTTGATGATGGAGAACAAAGTGATTTGAATTTGATTCAAAGGTTGAATATAGAAATAGGCATTGCCGAAGGCATGGAATATCTCCATCACCATTGTTTTGTTCAAGTGATTCATTGTGATTTGAAACCTAGCAATGTGTTGTTGGGTGAATATATGACTACATATTTAATAGACTTTGGCATTGCAACGATATGTTTTCCAAATAATGAAGTTGGAGCTCTCACTTCCAAAAATGCACTCAAAGAATCTACAGGGTAGATTCCCCCAGGTATTATTTAAACTATATACCATATTAAGCAATGTTATGTTTTTCTTATGTTTACTTAAAATTTTAAATCAAATTTAGAAACTTAAGATGAGAATCTGTGAATGCAAAATATGGAGTAGGAGGACAAGTTACAACAAAAGGCAATGTTTATAGATATGGAATAGTGCTATTGGAAATGTTCACTACAAAGAAGCCCACTCACAACATGTTTTTGGATGGAATGAATTTGCAAAAATGGGTGGGTAGAAAGTTTCCAGACCGAGTACAAGAAGTGGTGGACATGGGTTTATTGAGGAGGACTAATAGGTGCAACGAAGAAGATAAGGATCTCAATTGCCTCAGATCACTGATAAATGTGGGTTTTCTTTGCACAAATGAACCTCCTCAAGGGAAACCTACTATGATGGGAATTCTAGGCACACTGCAAAACATCAAAGACACTTTTTTGAGCCATACTACCATTCCAAAATTCCAATCCAATCTAACACATTTTTTTGGGTAGTAAAAGTACTACTATCAACAACATTTGTAAAGGCCAAATTTCTTCCACATATTAGTCTATTCTAACAAAATGGTAGTTGTGCTACTAAACCATGAAGCAATGTGAGTCTTATTTCCTATGGTAGTTGTGTTACTAAGCGATGAAGTAATGTGAGTCTTATTTCCCTTGTTTGTACATAAATATTTGATTAAAGTGGTAGTTATGTAACTGAACTATGAAAAATTTTAGTCTTATTTCCCTTGTTTGTTGTTAATTGGATGCAAATGTGAACAATAGAGTTAGATTCACTATGAATGGTGTTTTAAAAATGTATTTATGGTTATGAAATTTCTTATTCTATCTTTAAAAAATTATATTCAATATCTTTACATCTATAATTGAATGTATCGTTGTTCTAGTTAAATGTATCACACTCTTTTGGTATTAAATACATAAGGAGTTTTGTATTTCTTTCAAATGAAAAAAATGTAGAAATATATTTTAGTTCTAGAAACTATTGAAAAAACTATTACAAGTATCACTCTTCTAATTGAATGTCACACTCAATGTATTACACTCTTTTGATATTAAATACATAGATTTTTATATTTTGAATATTTCTTTCAAATGATTAAAATATATAAATATATTTTAGTTCCATAAATTATTGAAAAAACTGAAAAAACTATTACAATGAATATAATTCTAACAGATGAATATAACTATTTCTTTCATATGATTAAAATATAGAAATATATTTTAGTTCCAAAAATTATTGAAAAAACTGAAAAATAAAATAAAATAAACTATTACAATAAATGAATATAACTATTGTTGTTTAGTTTTTTTATATAACTCTTTAAAAATTGTCATAACCACCATAAAAATGATGCTACTAGCCAATTTAAAACAAATTCAATTAACACACGTCTATGACAATTCAGAAATTAAAGGAAAAGTCACAATTTAGACAAATATTAGCTTTATGTAATCATAGCTCACAAATTATATCATGCCCCATCTTTAAAATATTATTTTCATAATATGATACCAGGAAAACATATGGCTTTCCTATCATTCAATAAATTAGTAAATTTCATTTTTAACAAAATGTGTTTTATATTTCAAGGAAAACCTATGGCTTTTCTATCATTCAATAAATCAATAAATTTTCTTTTAAAAGTAAGGTAAATTTCATTTCCTTTTAAGAGTAAGGTATTAAAAGGAATATGTGTTTTATATTTTAAAATATAAATATTTTATAAATATAAATATGTTATAAATATATATTATGTTTTATATTTTAAAAAAGATATATATTTAATAAGGAATAAATTTGAGAAGCTCTAGTTTAGTTATGTTATCAAATTAGATTGTTATGATTAACCAAATTCATTGGCACAAGTTAGAGAGCTAAAAATTTTAATCAAGCTCTAATTAGATACCAGGAAATCATATGGCTTTCCTATCCTTCAATAAATCAGTAAATTTCATTTTTAACAAAATATGTATTTTATATTTCAAGGAAAACCTATGGCTTTTCTATCATTCAATAAATTAGTAAACTGTATCTCCTCTTAAGATTAAGGAATTAAAAAGAATGTGTTTTATATTTCAAAATATAAATATGTTATAAATATATATTATGTTTTATATTTTAAAAAAGATATATATTAAAAAAGTATAAATTTTGAGAGCTCTAATTTGATTATATTATCAAGTTAGATTGTTATGATTAACCGAATTCATTGGCACAAGTTAGAGAGCTAAAATTGTTAATCAGGCTCTAATTTGATCATATTATCATCAAATTAGAATTGTTAATCAAGCTCTAATTTTATCATATTATCATCAAACTAGAATTATTATGTTTATTATTATGTTTGAGAACTCTAATTTGATCAAATTATCATCATGATTAACAGAAATCATAGGCTCATATTATCATCATATTAACAAAAATCATAGGCACAATATTAAGAGCTCTAATTTGATCATATTATCATCATGATTAACATGAAATCATAAGCACAATGATTAACAGAAACATAAATCATAAGCACAAGTTTGAGAGCTCTAATTTGATCATGATTAACAATTAACATAAACAGAAATCATATGCACAAGTTTGAGAGCTCTAATTTGATTATATCATATTATCATCATGATTAATAGAAATCATAGGCACAAGTTTGAGAGCTCTAATTTGATTATATCATATTATCATCATGATTAATGGAAATCATAGGCACAAAGTTTGAGAGCTTCAATTTGATTATATTATCATGAATGATTAGAAAAACCATAGGCACGTCCATACCCATGAGAAATTGTTATGATTTATGATTAAATTATTATGATTTATGAGAGAATTGTTATGATTTATGATTAAATTATTATGATTTAGAAATTTTTAGGCACATCCATACCATGAGAGAATTGTTACAGTTTATGATTAAATTATTATGATTTAGGATTAACAAAATCATAGACACATCCATACCCTACTGAAGAGGTTCTCTATCTTATTGAAGAGGTTCTCTATCTTTCAACATAAGCTAGTAATAGAGTAAAAAGTTGGGTGTTATTATCCTACTGTGAAACATGTGATAAGCCCTTGCCCAGAAAGGTGTGTAGTTATACAACAACAAATAAAAGTTTACATATTAAACATTCTTCCATTTTTCAACACTCTATTTTGATCCTAGAGATACCCTGATTCAGAGCTAGCCATGTTAGTTGTGTCAGTTTTGATTGAAGACTAAATTATCAGAGCTGTGATCTATTCTTGAAAATTGTCATTGATATTGGATGTTGGAATAGTGGTAGTTCTATTTTTATAATGTTTTGCAGATTCTATATGAATTTCATGTTGCGTGGGTGTGGGTATTCTTCAAAGAAACCAATGGTATTCTTCAAAGAAACCAATATTTTGTAGATTCTATGTGAATTTCATGTTGTGTGTGTTGAAAAATTAATCTCAACCACCACGTCTAATTTTCTAACTATAACCATGAAACCAATTTTTTGTAGATTCTTTTTGAATTTTATGTTGTGCGTTGGAAAATTAATCTCATCCACCCCGTTTAATTTTCTGACAACAACCATACCTCAGTAAATGTTTTGCAGGTTGTGGAGTCACAATCTCCATATGAATTACTTCTATTGCTTTTGAAATCATAATATAATGTTTGGTTAGTCGATATATGCTCTGGCGATATGCTTCTTTGGTTAGTCGATATATGCTATGGGGATATGCTTCTTTGGTTAGTCGATATATCCTCTCGCAATATGCTTCTGGAAAATTTCACTTATTATTTTTACCACAACTACTCTGTTTCAGAGTGAGTGAATTTGTTTGAAGTTTATTTGCTCCATTATAGTTGCGATTTTAATCCAACCTCTATTAAAAGGAAATCTCTTAATATTTAAATTTTATTTTCTCCACTATAGTTGCGATTTTAATCTCCACCACTCTCTGTTAAAATGGAGTCTCTTAATATTTAGTTTCCACAACTATGTTGTATTGTTTAAGACCTCTCTGCAGCTATGTGTGTTGCAGAAAAGAAATTCCCCTGTCTTAAATTCTTTGACATGGTATCAGAGCGGATTTAAAGTTTTTTTACTGAGGAGTTAAAAGGTGTTCTAAATTTTTTCATGGAGGATATTTACCAGCAAGGAGAAATTTTTTACATAGTGAGAAAGTATTTTTTTACACAGTAAACTTATGGAAAAAAATTTACACAATGAGAAATTTTTTTTTTTACACATTAAAAATGGCAGCAACAAGCACAAGCTTGAATAATCCAAGAATACCTCAGTTTAATGGAAAAAATTACGACTATTGGGCTATTACAATGAAGGCTTTGTTTTCTTCTCAAGACATTTGGGAAACATTTGGGAATTAGTGGAGAATGGTTTCTAAGAACCAGCGGATGCAATAGCATACAATGATTTGACACAAGTATAAAATGATGTGTTGAGAGATAACAGGAAGAAGGACTCAAAATCCCTCTTCTATATTTTTCAGGCAGTGCATGAAAGTATTTTACCAAGGGTTGCAGCAGCAACGAAGTCCAGTCAAGCATGGGATACCCTCTAGACAACCTACCAAGGCATGGAAAAGGTGAAGACAACAAATTTACAAATGTTGAGATGATATTTTGAGAAAATTTGTATGAAAGAGTTTAGGAATGTAGAATCATTTTTTACACATGTAATTGGGTTGGTTACTAAAATCATGGCTCATGGTGAGACACTTGAGGAAAGGAGAATCATTGAGAAAGTTTTGAGAATTTTTCCAGCAAGATTTGATGCCATTGTTGTGGCAATAGAAGAAACAAAGGATCTCTCACAATTTTCAGTGGATGAGCTTCATGCAACATTGATTTCTCACGGACACAGATTGAACAAAGGAACGAACTCCTCAATGGAGCATGCCTTCAAGAAACAAGTTTCATTTGGTCAAGGTAGAGGTCGAGGAAGAACAAATTATAGAGGAAGGGGAATAAGCCCACACAAAGGTGGAAGAAGCATCACTTCAAGCTCAAGTGGAAGGAGAAAAAATCAAAATTCAAGTCAAGGCTCAAGCCAAAATCAAGCACAAGGTCAGAGGTACAATAAATCTCAAGTTCAATGTATGTTCATTATGCAAATGAATGTATAAAGAAGCAATATGACAAACCAAGTGAAAATTTCATAAAGGAAAATCAGAACCATGATAACATGTTTTTAGCTTGTAATGTAGCACAAGAAAAACAAGGAGATGCATGGTTTCTAGATTTAGGGTGTAGCAACCACATGATTGGGAATATACAAATGTTTTCAAATATAGATGAAAGTGTGAAATCTGAAGTGACATTAGGGAGTGACAACAAAGTCTCTGTCATGGGAAAAGGAAGATTCAATATTTTTACAAATAAGGGAGGGAAGAAATACATTTCAGATGTTTACTTTGTCCCTGGTTTGAAGCATAACCTCATAATCATTGGACAACTCATGCAAAATGGCTACAATGTATTTTTCAAATATGATGTGTGCACAATTTTGGATAAGTCTATGTTGAAGCCTCAGAATTCCATTGCAACAACATGGGGGAAGGCCACCCGGTCCGGACCTTAGAGAAAGTCCTTTTTCGTTTGGTGTAGTGGCTCTGATTGGGGATAAAGGGACCAATTTCTCAATAAGGATGATGAGGGTGTGTTTTGTTTATAACATGAAAATGGGAAATGATTTAATCTATCATATGCATTGAACTAATATCTATTCTACTATATACCCGAGAGTGTTCATTCCTTCATGCAATCTAAAAATATATCTTCCAACTATTGGTAATGAAGATTATTCAAAAGTTCAAAAAGATGAAAATTATGTAAAAATAACTCTTTTGACAAAATAGTTTAATCAAAAGGATTGTGAAATATATATCACATTTATATGTTTTATTATATATGAGATAATTAATCATAAACAAATATCAGTACATAAGTGCATTTAACATTCATTTATGATAATAGCTCTAATATATAATACAGATAAAAATATAATTGTCAATTTAAGAAGAAAAACTTAATATAAAAATCTAGGAAATAAAAATAACAACATGCTTATGTGAGATGGTCCTCTTTGCACATTTGATCTCTGAGATGAAAAATATCTATCATTGTCTTTAGCTGAGCTAGTTGTGTAATCCTGGATCTGACTTGGCCTTTAAACACTACATTCAAAAGTGTTGGCAACGCTTTCTTAGTAGAATCGGTTAATGGTTGTAAAGTTAGGCATTGATGATAAGGATTGATCAGAAAATTCCAGTAATTTTCCTGATCAAACTTATTTATCTTTTTAATAGTCTCCACCTACATCTCTGTACTTTCCTTCCACTATGCTTCTAATGGTTTGAGCTATGGGAGTACTTTCGTTGTGGGTTCTTTAATAAGTTCATATTTTAAAATTTGTTCATTAACAAATTCGATGATTTCATTGGTTAGCCTTGATGCCTTTGTCATTGTCTTCTCTTCTTATCTCATCTTCATTTCCCAATCTTTAAGCAAAATCTCTTTGTGAAACTTATCTATCTTTGGGAGGTCAGCTCTCTTTCCTACATCAGACCTTTGCCACTGAATGAACTCAGTAATCTTATTTTCATTTTTTTCACATTCAAGCCCCCTGTTGGCCACTTTTTGGATCAGAATATTGCTTGTATCACAGTATGAACTGGTGATTGAAATTTGTTGACAAAAGGTTTCTTGATGCTGCTTTAACTTTGCATTCATTTCAAGTGCTTCTTTTATGAATTGCTCTACTTGAGGCTGACTTTTCAATTTGTCCATTGCTAATTCAATCTATGTTTCTTTCTCTGTAATATGCACTTGGTATTGTAACTTTAGTATTTCAAAATATTTCTGGAATTGAGACATTTTTATCTCGATTTGCTTATTTTTGTTAAGCCTCTCCTGCTCTAGTTGTCTCTCCATCTCCTGAAATTTATCTTCTTTTTGCTTAAGTAGAAGTTTTACTTATGTAACTTTGTCAATGGTAGCAGTAGCATATGCTCCTGTGAACTGTGATAACTTAGTCAAATGTTCTGTAGGATCAGTCAAAGGGTCTTTCCATAGAACATCTATGGATTCATCAATAAGATTTGAAAATAATTCATCAATTCTTCTTCTCTTTCTTATCTTAACTACATCCTTATGATTCGGGATGTGGAAGACATCAAGTGAGGGTATCTCTTCAATCTTTAAAACAATATTTTATGTAGGGTATGTTGGGATGTTCTCTTGATCATGAAATTTTGGTACCTGATGTGGCTATTGCAGTTTCCACTAAACTATGGGTATGCTCTTGGAGTTTGGAAACTTGTTGATTCATCAACATTAGGCTTTGGTGGTGGTGGTGTTTCTAGTGCTTTAGAAAACTTCTCCCATTCTTTCTTCAAATATTTTGATTGAGGCTTCTCTGTCTCCGCAGGTGTATTTTGGATATGTTGAACTTATTTAGAAGATGATTTAGCTCCATTAATTTCTCCTTCAATTTTCATCTCAATACCTTTAATCACTTACTCAATTATTTTCTCAGGACTCTCATTCCTTGTCTCAGATTCATTGTCAGAGTGATTTGAATTCTGAGAATGATGTGGTGATTGTTCTGACTTGTGATTTGATTTATCTTGAGATTCATCTTGTGACATGTCCTTAGCCTAATCATCTAAGCTAATGTTGGGGGTTGGAATTTTGACATATTCAATCAATAACAGGTCCAAAGGGATTGTTTCTAGCCTCTTACTTCTATATGCTTGAAAGCCTCAAAGTTTGTTTTATTGAGCTAACTGGATGCAATTTTCAATACATATGTGAACTTCTCCACACCTTCAAATAAATCATCAAACATATCTTTCTCATTCAAGAAATGTTTAAGTTTAAGCTTAGTGTTGAAATTCTTAAGCACACCATTAGGATCATATGTCCTCTTTAGCATTAGAGCCAGATTTAATGAAGTGACATTTGAAATCTATTTAAATGCATGACCAATGTTGAAAAGGGAAAAAGTACCACACTATAAAGGGAAAGTAGGGTCAAATTTCCTTCTTGGCATATTTGACTTGATTGGTCACGCCGTTTACTACAAGTTGGTAGGCAATTTCCCTGGTTAGGAGCTTATTAGGAACATACAAAGGAAAAACATGGGGGGGAGAATAACTCCCAAAAACTCTGATATAAGTGAAATTTTCTTCATCAAACCATCAAAAAAATGGGAAAATATCTATGTTAGCTTCCTTAAAAATCCTAGGGGCTCTTTCATTAAAGATGATCTGATGGATGGGTAACATATATCCATTGAAGATTTTATAGAAATGCAGATGAAACTCAGGTTCCCACAGTTATTTATGGTGAATATGAATTGGAGTGGGGTCTTGGCTTGTCCATTTCCATCCCATGATAGGAAAGCTTGAACAAAATAAAATTGCATCCATAATGTAAGCATTCATGTATAAGGGAGGTATTGTTCTAGTTAAATAGACCCTATTTGTCCTATAGTCCATTATGGTTTTAGCCAGATTATCAGACTAAATGGTTTCCCAGTTCATAATATAGGAATTGACGATTGCGTCAATGAAAGGAACCCATTCTATGAAAAATCGAGTGGTATCTGGTTTTGCAAATAACCTACATAGCATTCCAGCTGCATAACAATATGGGTAGGGTAACTGTGCTATCGAGTACATACCAATATTATCCTCCTTTAGCTTTCCTTGATATTATTTCCCTCCCTTTATCACTTTCATGAGGTTTGTATTCTTCTTTGTAAAGCTTTGGACAAAATCTTTATCATAATTATTTTGCAACATGGGCAAGTGATACAGTATCTATAAATCCTCTGCAGTGAATGAACCAATATTATTTAGCTTATAATTCTTGAATGATATGTATGCTATGTTAAGGTGGTCAGTGACCCACTTTACCATATTTATGTATGGTAAAATCTTCGGCCTCGTTGCTATTCTGTGAAGAAACGAACATGCAACTTCAATGTAAGACGGGTGTGATGAAACTGCCCCATCTACTGTTACTGTTTTCACTATTTCTCTTGGTTTTTCTCCCTCAAAAAGGTGGTACATTTCTTTCCATGAAGAAATACCACAATCCTTGTTTCACGTTGTGTCTAAGAGAAATGGAGGCATGTCTGTGTCTTCTGTAACAGACGTTTGGGCAATTTATTTGCCTTTCTTTGTCATTCCAGTTATTCTAAGTTCGTTAAGTGGTTTCCTGAATTCAAGTGAAACGAGTAAACTCATATATTAGATGAATAGAGATAAGGGTATAGTTAAAACATCATAATCAAAATCCGGTGCTCTATTATTCAAAACATGCTTCAAGTAGATATCAATATTTTGAACCTTGCACCCATTAAATGTCGTTAATAACCCATAACTCTTTCTATCAAATCTCTTACACACCTTACATAATATGTCTAATCTAATGATCTAAGGAATTAGATCTTATAATGGATTGATTAGATAAGAATAATTTCATGCACTTAAATAATAAGTGTTTATATCGCACATCGAAGCTTTTAACAGACACCAATAGTTATGAGTTTGCCGCCAATGAATCTTGCAAAATGCAATCTGCGCATATCGCATATCATAATTTATTGCAGTGTATAAAATTTTCCATTTGGTTTCTAGTTGTGAAACACGAAATGTGCTGAAGACTCGCGTTGTTGCAATTTATCGGACTTTTGGATACTTATAGTTGTTGTTTTAATGTTTCGTCGGGTCCGACTTATCGCAACTTTTCCGAAATGTTATAAGTTTTTTATTTTAAAAATATGCGACATGATTTCTCTTTTAAAGGGTATTTTAAGATTTTTCAACAGATAGTTTATATAATTCTGAAAATCTTGAAGCAAATATCGCAATTCACAATTATTATATATGATTTAACTTAGTTGGCTTGTAAGATGTGTGATTTGCAGTGAGCACTTTGAAATCAAAGAGGAAAGGAAAAACCTTTATTACTAAAGTTTTAAGACTTACGCTAAAATGAAATCATGCTCATAAATTTCTATTTAATTTTTAAAGGGTCCCTATTTATTATTAAAATAAATGGGGGGCGGGGTGTTGTGTAGTAAAAAAAATGGCGATTCACTTGGGAGAACCAGTTATCTCTGATTAGTTTTTTGAATTTTCTAAAACTTTTCAAAATAAAAATAGTTGCAGGAATGAATTTCAATAAATAATATCTCACTAAGCAATAAAATCTCACTTGATCATAATCCATAATAATTTCTCTTTAAAAATGAAACTATGAATATCTATATCAGTCTTTACTAAGTTTTAAAAGTTGAAGCAGGCGTCTCATTCAGATTAGCTTTATAAATATATACTCTTTTATCATAGGTAGAGCCTCTGATCCAGTAGGAAATTTAAACTTTTGGTAGGGTTACCTTTTACCCAGTAATGATTCATTTTCCCATTGAGTTACTCTTACAATTTTCAAAAAATAAGTTCAATTTTATATACTTTATCTCTTTTGGAACTCGTTTTCTTCTTTTTGGATATTTTCTATGTATTTTTTAATTACTTAAAATCCATTGTCTTGGTTTGGTAACCAAATATTGACAATGCCATTCACTGGTTATAATTAAACTGATCAAGATGGCTCTTGATGAGACCCCTTGCCCTTTGATATAATCTCAAGTCATTAACCTGTTTTGGTAGGCAGTATTGGTGTTCAAGTATTTCCCTATGAACTTGGTAAACAAGCTCTTGATGAGACTTATTATCTTCTAATATTTTTTAGCATAATTTTTGAATTACTTTCTAAAAATTGAAAATTTTTCTGGATGGGGTGAATCGTTGGTCCTTTTGAGGATTCCGGATGATAATTTTAGAGTTTAAGATTGATTATCTATAAAAGAGTCTTTACTATGTTTAAAGATTCTTTTCTTGACTGATAATATAATAGCAATACTTTATAAAATGAGAGTTTATCAAAGAATAAATAACTTCATTGAAATTACATTTTTCAGCAGAATAAAATCTATTTGATATTCGAATATTTCAATTGTTTCCTTAACGATTTTTATTTCTAGAAGCAATAAATCAAAAAATATTTTCTGAGATTTTTATTTGAAAATCCAAAAATCAATACCATTCAACTTTTATTTTCCTAAAAAATAAAAGACAATAACATACAGGGAATAGAAGGGGTTGGCTTCTATGAAAAATATTTCTTTAAAATATACCCATTAACAGGCAAAGAATCTCTTTTGTCTGATAAATATTGCAATAAAAACATTGATGGGCCTATATCTTCAATGATTTGAAATGGTTCCTAGCCATAGTCTTTGGAATTTCACGGTATGTTTACTTTTTTTCCTCCTCGTTCTTTATCCCATTTCAAAATTAGATCACCAATTTGAAATTTTTTTGGAGTGATAGAAGTTGTATCAAATGAAGCTTTAACTAACTGTTGATGATGTGCATGAGCCACTGTAGCTTTTTCTCTTTCTTCTTCAAGTTTAAGAATTTGAAATTGTCTTACTTGCAAAGAAGAAGAAGTTGATTCATCAATAAATTGGACTAAGGCAAGAGAAGGAATAACTACATTGGTAAGAAGAACAAATTCTTTCCCACAAACAAGATTAAATGGAGAAGTGCCAATGGAGGCCTTTTGAGTTATTCGGTCCACCCAAAGAGCAAATGTTAATTATTTGTGCCAATTTCGTTGCTTCTGGTCAATAGTTCGTTTGATGATTCTAATAAGGTTTTTATTTGTTGATTCTGTTAGTCTCCTGCATTCTACAGTTTGACTAAATAATTGTGGATTTTCTTCAGTCTGCTGAAAATAAACATTCCTTGACTATCATTTTATTTTCAGAAATCTCACTGCCTTCATTATTTTCATTTTAACCTATTTTAATATCTCTCATTTTGCCTCTTTCAAATACCCTCATGATACTAAAAACCCATGTTTGAAACCCTAATTCCCCCATTCCAACCCTTTTTTCCCTTCTCCCAAAATCCTCTCACCTTCATCATTTCCCCTTCTTCCATCAAAACAATGTAAAATCCTAATTTTTTACATTGTTTTAAAAATAAATTAAGTTGATTCGGGCCCCACTATTTTAAATAAAACTTGGTTTTATTTATAATACCCAACTCCTTATACATTTAAACCCCCCTCCTTTTATACTTTAGCCCTCGCTATGAAAATATTGTTCCCCTGATCTCGTATAACCCTGGCCCTCACCCTTTAAGTACCTCTGCTCTTAATATACCTGGGCCCCCACCATACTAATCCCCTACTCTAAACCTTCATTTCCCCGTGCCCATACAACCATTTCCTACTTTATATTAAGCGCTCCCACTTAAATTCTCACCCCAAACCCTATATATAATAAACCCACCACTCCGTATACCCCCAGGCCCTGCATCGTGTTTTACACCCGCGATCGGATCAACCAACAGCTGTATGATCTATGCCTCCCCATCCAATGGCAGTTGCACCTCATCGCACATCCAAAATCCCGGCATTTAGCACCACCAAACCTTTCAATATGGGCGGTATTACCGCATGTCTTTTCCGCTATGCTTCACTCAATCCATGTTATTGCACCCCTGCTACATAAACTGCCTCACCACTCTTGCCCCGTGTGAAAACCCCGAAACCACCCTAGCGCCATAACCCAAAACTGCCGACCCATTTGAAATTTTAAAGCCCTGTGTTAATATGATAAGCCCCAAAGCCACCATGAAACCTCTTCGAACTCTTCAGAAAACCAAAAAAGCCTCCATACCCGAACTCTATCCACAGTTCTTCCCACTCCCTCCTGGTCATACCTTTTCCCCACAAAATTCCTACAGGTTTTTATTAATAATTGATTTTTTAATTGTTCAGGTGGCGTATGTGTCAGGAGAAACATAATTTTATTTTTTGTTTCCAAAAAATTCTTAAACAGCGATCTCTTAATGAAGATTCATAATTTTTTCGTTCATTAAAGGATATGAGCACAAGATTAATCCGAAATCATAAATGGATCATGACCATTGATGATCATTCAATCAAACCAAAGGCAGCAAGAGATTCTTCAATGGACAAGGTAAGGAAAGGAAAAGAATTTTACAGTAGCCACGCAGCAGATAAATACAAATGAGAAAACAGAGTCACGTAACCCACAAATGGTAGTAAAGGGATTAAAAGTTTAAATCAAAGGTTAAAGGTAAAAGACAGGGTTAAAATAAAAACACAGAAAGATCATAAATAAATCAATCAAAGGGTAGAGGTAAAAGAAAGAGATGATAGTGACAGCAAAATCAGAAAAGGATTAAAGGATAAAATATACATATGAGGAAATAATCAAAGTTTAAAAGACAAATTAAGGGCTAAATGACAAGTAAAAAGAAAATCAAAGAAGAAGATAGATCCGAATGCCTAAGGCACTATTGAGGCCTCAGAAATCTGTGGCAACAACAAGGGGGATAACCACCCGGTTAGGACCTTAAGACAGTTCCTTTTCCATTTGGAATAGTGGCTCTGACTGGATATAATGGGACCAGTTTCCCAGAATTGGGTTTTTGTTTGATTGTTGGGTTTCTTTCAAGGGATTTACATGAAGGACTACTAAAAACTAAAACAAATTTATTCTAACATGCAAATCTTGAAATTGAGACTAATTTAATCTAACCCAGGATAATACTAATTTGATGCGATCTAAAATGATATCTATTCAATCTGTGATGATTAAGATCATCACAGATTTAATAGAATTATTACTTTGTAAGTTGATTATCTTGAAAAAAAATTAATCAAAAGAAAATGAGAAACATATCGCATATATTTTATGATCATATATAAAACAAACTAGTTCCTATCTTTATATCATACAATAGTGCAACTAATATTTCAGACAAAAACAATTGATTTCATATATAATTCATGAAAGTTGGATTTATCACTAATATTCAAAACAAAACTAGCATACATGATAATAGTACCAGATTTGTACCGTCCTATTCATTTGATCAATGATAATAGGCCACATTCAATTCTTATATCAGTAAGTCTTTCAAAGAATACAGAAGTGCATCAACAGTGATCAACAAAATGATATATAACTGAAAAGGTCGGGTCCCATTATTTCATCAAGACATCCACAAACTTACTTACAATTAATAATGCTTTGAAAATGTTCTCAATAAAATTCTGGACCCTTCTCTAAATGCATGAGAAGGGTTTAAATACTATACTAATTACTTACAAAAAATATTATACAAAATATCTTATGAGTTGGTTTCAAACAACCTTCCTCATCTTTAGTATCTATTTGCTAAAATTGAAATTATATAAAAACAAACTAACTAATAATCATTCTGGATGATAAGTTACTGCCAGTTGTGCTTTTCTGCTCACAAATTTTGGACATCGGTTGAACTTGTGGAGGTTTTCCGAACTCTTTATTCATTTGTGTAGCAAATATAGCATCTAGTAAAAGCAGTTGTATTCTCTATATAGAGTTCAGTAAATAGTTCAGTGTCATGATATAACTGTGTGGTTTGACTAGTAGCTACTAGTATGCCTCCCAATAAATTTTCTTTAGCTGTGTAAGTGCTTCCTCCCTGAGTTGACCGGCTTCTTTCCAAATTTGTTCTAAATCTTTGATATCAGGAATAGATTTGAGATTTCCTTCTTTTATCAGCTTGGAATTATGTAATATATGATTAATCATTTTGACCATATTCTTTGCTATACCTTCTGCTATAGCTATGGCCAATTACACTTGTTTCAATCGTGCATCCCAGTCTATAAAAAGGATATCTTTGAAAGTTTCCTTGATCTTTGGGAGATCTGACTTTCTCCCTTCTTCTGAATCTTGCCATTCAATATAATTAGAGACTTTGGTATTAAGTTCATTGAACTCAATTCTTTGATCAATGATTGTGTTTGTTAATTGTTCACTGATTTCCAGGTGTGGAATTATGTTTGACATCTGTACAAAAAACAGGTTTTGTTGTTTTGAGAGTAAGGCACTTAATGTGGATGCTTCTTTTATGAACTACTCTGTAGTATAAATTCCTTAATATTTGGTAATATCTTCTCTCAACTATTCAATTAGTGAATTTTTTCTAGATAAGTAATTTTCATGACTTCTCTTAAGCATTTCCATCTCTTACTGTACTATGAAACGTTGTTGTTCCAGTTTCTGATTTAAACTTTTTCTTTCTTCATCTATTTGTTGTTGTAGTTCCATGATTTTGACATACTTTTCTTGGATCAAAATATATACTTATGTTGCCTTATCAATTGTCGCAGTGGTGTATGTACCAGCGAATTGAGATATCCGAGTTAAATTTTCAATCAGATTTGATGGAGTATCTTTCCATACTACTTCCATAACTTCATTCCCTGGGGGTGTTTCAATCCTTCTTCTTTTCCTCTATTTTCTCACTACAGCTTTATGAAGAGGGCTGTAGAACACATCTAGTGGGGGAATATCAATCACTTTGAGGATAATCTCATTAGTCGGATTTGTAGGAATGATTTATGTGTCTTCGGAGATTATCTCAGGAGTTTCAATGATTTCCTTTGTTGAAACTATTTGTTCCTGTGGAGTCTGGAATTCTGTATTTTTCGTGATGATGATGCCTCTCGAGTATTTGGTAATGCATCGCTAAATGAAGTACATATTTTATCTAATTCACTTTGATTTTGTGAATCTGATTGTTCTGCTCTGATTTCTTGAATTTCTTTAATCGTATAACTGGTAATCAAAACATTCTGTGAGATCCGTTTGAGTCTTTGTTCTCTGAATTCATTGAAATTATATATTTCTTCTGGATTCAGGTTCAATCTGACAAAATTTAGGATTTCTTCAAAAGTAACAGCAGATTGCAAAATATCTTCAAATCTATCCTCAGTGTGTACAATATGTTTGAGTTTGACTAACAGAGTGAATTTGTTAGCAATCTTTTCTGGGTCAAACTGCCTGGAGGGTAAAATAGGGAGCTTCAAAAACTCAATCTTCTGACATTCTTTCAATGCGTGATTAAAATTTCTGAGTGTAAATGAACCACATGAAAAGGGAAAACTTGGCCATAAAGACTTTTTACTGTATTTCAAAGATTTAGTGAGTCCATTACCAACAGTTTGGTAAGTGATTTCTCTTGCCATCAACTTATCTGAAACATATAAAGGAATAATATGCGGGGGAGCGAAGCTTCCAAAAATTCTGATATATGTGAATGATTCTTCAACAAAACATCTGCCTATCATTTGAAGGTTTATAAGGGCTTCCTTAGTAAACCTAGGGCTCATTGTATTAAACATAAATTGGTGTAATGGTAACACAATTCCATAGCACAGCCTATGAAAATGCGGTATATAATTATGTTCCCATATCTCTTTATGACTCAAATGTATCGGGGTAGGGTCTTCAGGAGTCAATTTCCATCCCATAACTGGAAAGTTGGTAGAAAAAAAGATGGCATCAAAAATATACGCACTCATAAAAAATTTGGGAACAGATTTGGTGGAAGAAGTTCAGGTTTGGCGATATTCATTAATTGCCTTAACTAGATTCTCAGAGAGGATAGTCGCCCAATTCATTATGAGGGAATTAACACATGCGTCAATTAGGGGAAGCCAATTTATAGATAAATTGGTATTATCAGGTAAACCATATAACCTGCATAGCATTGCTGCTGTGAAATTATAAGGGTTTGCTAATGATGCGATAGGATACATACCAGTTTTCTCATATTTGAACTTGTTTTCTAATTTCCTCCAATATTGAATTTCCTTGAACGGGTCTTCATTCTTCTTAGAAAATTTTGCAACAAACTGACTGTTGTAGGTCTCTTGTGGGTCGGGTAGCTTATACATGATTTTCAAATCTTCAGGTCTGAAAGAACCTAGAATCTCATCCTTGTAGGTTCTTAACTATTTTTCTTTGATCATTGATTTGTCAAGCACCCACCTAATCATGTCAGTATATGGAAGAAGAGTAGCTCTTGCTGCTATCCTATGGAGGAAAGAGCATGCAATATCTTTGAATTGTAAATTTGAGGGTGTTACATCATCAGCAGTCACCGTGACTTCCACTAATTATGGCTCTTCGTCTTCAAGTATAGTGTAAATAACTTGCCATTTAGTAGCTCCCCCATCAGCAGTGCAAAGAATATCAGAGACTATAGACGCCATTCTTGTTTGTTCGAATTCTGCAACAATCTGTTTGTCGTGCTTTTGGATCACTTTGCGGATAGACATATCTTGAAAGGAAATCCCTATTAAAGACAGAGTAAATGATTAAATGATGGAAGATCTATTGAAACGATCTATTTTGAAAGAAAAATCTGAGAAACAACTATATCATTAATTAATCATGACGCATCCATAACTGTTTACATTGGGATGATAAAACACAATTAATACTTTATGACATGATTTATTTTTGCATAAAACCTTTATTCAAACTTGTCAAATCAATCGCATCGCGCCATTTGAACCTGTCATAATGATGCGTATTTTCCTTTTTGTTTATGTGATATGCGATTTCGCGATATCGCGGAATCGCAAAATTGCAGTATCACAGCATCGCAATATCGAAGTTTTATCAAGAACAGCTTAAATTTTTACAATGAAAAATTGTGATATGCGATTTATAATATCACATGTGAAATTTCAAATCGGTGATCGCAAAATCGGGATTTCGTTGGTTTATTGTTTTAACTAAAAAATGTTTTGTGCGAAAATGTGATTTGCGATAAAGATGTTTTTATTAATTAAAAAGAATTGTTGTTTTTTGGAGTCTGATTTTTATCAAAAGACAAAAATACTTATAAAAAAGGGTCCCTGTTTCTATTTATCAAAGGTCTAGATTATTTTGAAAAATAAAAATGGGGAGAGTTGTTGCATAGCACAACAATTGGTGATTCACTTGGGAGAACCAAATATCTCTGATTGGTTTATTTTGATATTTCTAGACTTTCAAAACCAGAAAAAGATATAAGAATAGAAATAATATGATTCATGAATTAAACAGTATTTTTTCATAATATAATCTATTTACCTATCTCATTTCTTCTAAATTAACTCCTTTAGTGATAATATATAGGTATCTATATCAGTCAGTACTTAGATTTAAAAAGATAAAGTAGGTTTTCTCTAAAATTGGTTTCATAGATTTTTACTCATTTATCATAGATAGAGCCACTGTTGCCAGCAGGCGTTTATAGCATCGACAGGGTTATATTTTAACCAATAGTGATTCATGGTCCCATCCGAATTTGATTTCTTATTTTAAAATATAATTATGACATATCATTAAATTTCTTTTTCTTGATACATTTCCAAAATCATTGTCCAGGTTTGGTGGCCTGATAATGACAATGTCATTCACTAATAGTAATTTAGACTAAACAAGTTGGCTCATGATGAGATCCCTTGTCTATTGATTTTTTAGAATCATATAGCTATTACCCTATTATAGTATGTAGTATTGGTAATATCAGTCTATATTATTTCTCTATGATCATGATAAACAAGCTCCTGATGAGACTTATTTTCTTTTGAATTTGTTCATTATATATATATTAAAGAAGAAATTTTATTAGATGGGATGAATCATTAGCTCGTTTAAGAGTTATGGATGATAATTATAGAGTTGGTAGATACATTTTTGTAGAGAATCCCTGCTAAGTTAAAATTTTCCTTTTCTGACTGATACATAACAACTATATTTTATGATATCTAGAGTCTTTTTCAGAAAGAAAATGTCTTCAGTAAATTTCAAATTATTTTAAAAAAATAAAGTTTATTCATTTCTCATAATTATAGTCATATTTTTCTTTACTTATTTATAGAAGCAAAAGATCAAAATAATTTATCAGAAATTTGAAAATTTGAATGAACCAAGGATGATGTTATTTTCAACTTTTATTTTCCTAAAGCAAAAATAAAATTTAAAAGCTTGATTTTCTAAGAGAAATATTTTTTGAGAATTTGACCATTTACAGGTACAGAATATTTTCTACTTGATAAGTCTTGCAGTAAAAAGGTGGATAAGCCTATTTTTCGATAATTTGAAATGGACCAAGCCATAATCTTTGGAATTTGGTATGCTTACCTTTTTCCTCATGTGCCTTATCCCATTTTAAAACAAGATCTCCTATTTCAAAAAAAATTGAACTAGTGGATGATGTATCAAATGAGGTTTTCACTATTTGTTGATGATGAGCATGTATAGCTTTAGCTTTTTCTCTTTGTTCTTCCTTTTTAAGAATTTGATCTTGTCTAAGTTGAAGGGAAGATGAAGGATTTTCATCAATAAATTGTACTAAAGTGAATGATGGTATTGTTACGTTCGTAGGTAGAACTGCTTCTTTCCCATAAACTAACATAAATGGAGAAGTATCTATTGAAGGTTTTTGGGTAATTCTATTTGCCCAAAGAGCAAATAATAGTGCTTTGTGCCAATTTTTATGATTTTGTTCTATAGTTCTTTTGATGATCTTGATGAGGTTTTTATTTGTAGATTCAGCTAATCCATTACCTTGTGGATAATAATTAGCTGAGTATTTTAATTTAAAACCTCTTTTCAAAGCAAATTATATCATGGAATTTCCGGAAAAGTAAGATGCATTTCAAATATCAAAGCTGATAGGAGACCAATCCTAGTGATTATGAACTGATCAATAAAATCTGTAATACTTTGCGTATTAACCACCTTTAATGGGATAGCTTTTACCCATTTTGTGAAATAATATGTTGCAGTTAGAATATACTTATTCTGTTTAGAAGAGTTTGGAGTTATTTCACCTATAATATCTAACCTCCATTGTTCAAATGGTTGTTGGATATTTACTGGTTGTAATGGAAATGCTGCTTGTCTTTCTCTTCCTACTGCAGTTTGACATACTTTGCATTTTCTTGCATATTCATGTGCATCTTTAAATAGAGTTGGCCAATAGTAGCTAGTATGCAGTATTTTATGAGCTGTGGTGTCTCCTCCGAAATGACCTCCAGCTGGTCCATCATGTAATTCCTGCATTACCTTTTCAGCTTCAATTTTTTCTAAACATCTTAATAATATAGAATCATAATTCTTCCTAAATAACACATAATCTATGAGTTGATATTGATTTGCTTTTATTCTCAGAGCACACTTTGCTGTGTGATTGAGATATAATGGAGCATATCCGTTTTTCAAGAAAATTTTTAGATCAGCATATTGTCACTGAGAATCATTTAGGCTTACCACGGAAAGTTGCATTTCATTTGATTGATATTCTTATGTTGATGCATGAGAAGCTCTAGTTAACATCCTTCAAAGGCCTTTTCCTTTAAAAATTTTAGCAGGATGTATCTCTACATCATATTCTTGAAGTGCGGTAACCCAATTTGCTCTCTTCTCTCCTACTTCTCGTTGGATTAATAATTTCCTTACTGCTGAGTAAGGTACTATTATTTCAATATGTGTATTTAGGAGAAAGGGTCTAAAATGTTTCAAAGCTTTAAATACAGCATAAGCTTGTTTTTCTACAGCTGAATAATTCAACTCGGCACCTTGTAGGTTAGAACTAAAAAATGCAATTGGTGCTTCAATGTTTTGATTGTTTAACTATGTTAAAACTGTTGCGTATGATGTGTCGGAAGAAAATGTATATAATATAAATGGTTTAAGAAAATACGGAGTTGTTAAAGAGGGAGCTTCAATGATGGCTTTTTTAATCAACTCAAAAGAATTTCTCTCTTTTTTCCCCATTTAAAAATTGAATTTTTTTTATCATTGATTGCAGAGTTAAAATGATTTGCGAAAATTCAGTAACAAAACTTTTTACAAAATTAAATTGTCCTAAAAATGATTGCATTGTTTTTTATTATGTGGTAAAGGGATGTTTTCAATTTCTTGAATTCTATCAGGGTAAATGTGGATTCCATTTTTGGAAACAATGAATCCTAATAATTTACCTTCTGATAAGGCGAAATAACATTTTTTTGGATTCAAGGAAATACCAAATTTTCTACATCTTTCAAAAATGTTTTTTAGGTGATTAACATGATTGCTATTATGCTTAGAGTAAACTGTAATTTCATCTAAGTATGTAACAATTGAGATATTGATTAGTCCTCTGAAAGCTATATCCATAGCACGTTCAAATGTAGCACCAGCATTAATCAACCCAAAAGGCATTTTTTGGTATGCATATGTTCCCCACTTTGTTCTGAATGTTGTCTTTAATATATCATCTGGTTGTACCATAATCTGATTATATCCTGAAAATCTATTGAGGAAAGACATCAATTCAGATCCTGCAACTGACTGCAATATCTATTCCATGGTAGGCAAGGGAAAATTATCTTTTTGGCAAGCTTTATTCAAATTTCTAAAATCTATGCAAATCCTAATGTCTCCATTCTTTTTCCTAACTGGGACCATGTTTTACACCCATTTCGAATGTCTAACAGGAAAAATGACTTTGGCTTTGAGAATTTTATTTAATTCAGATTTAATTTGAATTTTTAAATTTGGGTGGATTTTTTAAGTTTTTATTGTACAGGCTTATCATCTGAGGTCATAGGTATGGTGTGCTGAATTATGGAAGTATCATGTCTTAAGATATGAATAATCCCATGCAAAGATATCTTTATATTTTTTCAATAACTTAATGAATGACATCCTTTCTTCAGGTTCTAAACCAAGACCTAAGTTGATGTTTTGAGGTTTTTCTAATGTACCAAGATTAATCAATTCAAATTTTAGAGAAGAACTCTGTATTTTTGAATTGGTAGTATTCTTAAACCTATCTTTCAAATTATATACATCTTCCATTTTGACTACAGATTTAGGAATTGGATTTGAATTTTGTTTATCTTCAATCTATGAATCATGCTCATGTTCATCTACGATTTGACCTTCATAACCTCTGTCTAATGTAAGAAAGTCTACTATATCTGAATCATTATTAAATACTCTCCAATTTTTTACATTGTCAGGAATGGAAGGCCTAAAAATTAACTCAATTGAAAATCTATCTGGGCTAAATTCTTCAGATGTTATAAGTCTAGATGCTACATTAGCAAGTAAGTCAGCACTTGCATTTTGTAATCTAGGAACTGTTGAGATATTGAATGCAGTAAAATGAGAAGTAAGTTTCTGAGCTAAAGTTTGATAATGTCTTCAATGTCCAGAAATACAATGAATCATATTTCTGACTTCTCTAACAATTATTTCAGAATCTCCATATACTTGCAAATATTTATCATTACTTTATACAGACCGTGTATCAGTGCTTCATATTTAGCAGTATTATTTGTGCACTGGAACTTGAGTCTGCAAGCTAGCATTGTTTTTTCTCCTTGTGGATCAATCAAAATGCAACCTGCTCCTGCACCATCTTCCGATTTTGAACCATCAAAGTATAGAGTCCAAAATAAAGACTGTTTTGGAATCTGATTGCTAAAATTAACACATCTAGAAGCATCTGTTTGAGAAAAGTTTTCAATTTGAGAAATAGCAGTGTTTATTGAAAAAGGTGAAACCTGAGCATTAAATGATCCAAGAAATGATTCAGCTGAATAGTTTCCTATGATGTTATTAGTGAAAGCTACAGGCTCATTTGCTTCTTCAAATTTAGTGACTATATGTTTCGTGAATTTTTCACGTTCAATTCTGATTTGATTTGGTTTTCCATTATATGGTAACCACATGTATGACCAATCAATAGCAAAATATCCATGTAATTTTTCATACCAATCTCTTCTTAGAATAAGACATAAAATTCAAGGATGTTTGCGACCAGAATATCAATTACTTGTAGTACCTTTGGATTAGATGATAACCTAATAGATACTGACATCATTTCTCCAATAACTTCAACTCTTGTTCTATCCAATTGAACTATATGTACAGCTGAATTTTGAGGAGTGATATTCAATTTTATACACATTGTTCTTGGCATAATGTTTGAAGAAGCTCCAGAATCAATAAGACAATTATGAACATTTTTGTTGAAAATCTCATCAGTCAAAAGTAAAGGAGGAGTGTGAGAAATAGATCTATCACCAATTAAAACAATATCATTTGGATTTACTTTGTTTGCATATGACGGAGGTTTTCCCATATATTTAGAAGCTTGTGCTATAACTAGTGGTTGTATAGGCTCTACAAGAATTGCTTTGAGTTCTCTGAGCAAAATTTTCTGTTGTTGTTTGAGTTTGGTCATTTCGTGTAATGAAATATTTGCTTTGGTATTTTTCATATCTTCAACTATATTATATTCCACTGTATCTGAAACTATCAAAGTTTTAGAATTTTTATTAGGATCTGGTGGAATAAAATATGTCTGAACAGTTTTAGATTTTTTTATAGTTGTTTTCTCCTTGGTGGGGAGAGTTTTTTGTTTTTGATTTGATATAGTTGAATCAGAAGAAGCTTTACTTCTTATAGATACAGGCATAGCTTCTCTTTCTTCCTCTGAAGGAAGAATGAAATCCCATAATCCATTCTGTTCAACTTCTTCCTCATATTCTGATTCTCGTTCAGATGGTAAGGGATCTTCAGTGTCTTGATCGGATTCAGCATTTGAAATCACATTTGGAGGCTAAGATGTTGAAGAAGGGTTTTTCTTAAATGGATGAAATGATTTCTTAGGAGTTGAAGTTTCAGCAACCTGTTTCTTTATTTCAATCATATCATTTGACATATTCTTTAGTACTTTTTGAATACCTTCAAGATCAAATGGATCTTGTGAGACTTTCTTTTAAGAATCATGACTAAATGTCACTTTCTTGGATTTCATGTCTTCTATCTCTGAATGTTTTTCTAATGCTAAGATTCTTTTCTCTACAACAAAAGCTTATTTCATGTTATCTAAATGGGTAGCTTTACCAACTCTATCTACAAAAATAGCTATATTAGAAGGTAAAGAAGAAATATACCACTCTATTTGTACATCAATGACAGGTTTGGAAGTAGTTGGAATTTTGTTTAATAATTTGTTAAATCTGGAGTTAAAATCTTTGATCCTTTCCCCTGAATTTGTTTTAAGATTGGAAAGAGCATTGATTAGGGATGCAACAGTTATATCATCTCCAAATTTTGCAAGGAAAACTTGCTCGAAAGTTTCCCAATCGACAATAGATCCTACTAGAAGTGAAAAGTACCAAGATCCTGCAGATCCTTGTAAAGTATAAGGAAACAATCTAACTACAATATCTTCATGAGAAAATCCATTAAGATTCATGGCCAACATAAAATTATTGATGTGTTCTTCAGCAGGTAGACCATCATCAGGATTATATTTAGGTAACCATTTTTCTGGATGATCTGGAAGAGGATTTGGATTTTCTATCAATACAACACCAGGATTTGTCCAAGGTCGATTGGCCATGATTGGATTAGAAGTTTGTGATGATACCTAAGTAGATATAAAAAGGGGAATGAATGAAGAGCTTACAACTAGAATAGTACTACTTGTAATAGCACTGATTGTTTGAGTAGAGGAAATAGAAGACTGAGAAGATGCAGACTGGCTAAGAGTATGTGAAGAAGTAACCGAAGGAAAATTTGAGGTAACTTCACTTGTATCTAACTTAGACTTGGATACAGAAACTTTTTTACAAACTGATTCAATTGGAAATTCAAAAGGCGGAATTCCAAGTTTCTCACTTTTGGATCTAGTCAATATACCAATTTCTCTAAATAGAGAAGTAACACTTTCTTCGGAAGTTTCTGGGTTAACAGGATTTTCAGCAGAAATAGATATTCCTTCTAATTTTTGAATTAAAGACTGAACTTTGGGAGAGTCAGGAGTGAATTCTAAAGTAGATATTTGACGAAATATTTCAAGAGATGAGGGGGACGTTTCTACAATTTCCGATTTCTGAGTTGGTGATTTAGAATTTGATCAGGAAGTTATAGGATGCTTTTAGGGAGATTGAATCTTATAAGGGCTTTTAGTTTGAGGTTTAGATTTATTTTCCATTTATAGTCGGGCCCTCCTAGTGCCAAAAATGTTTAGGCCTCAGAAATCTGTGGCAACAAGAGGGGGATAACCACCTAGTCCGGACATTAAGACAGTTCCTTTTCCGTTTGGAACAGTGGCTCCGACTAGATATAATGGGACTAGTTTCCCAGAATTGGGTTTTTGTTTGATTGTTGGGTTTCTCTCAAGGGATTTACATGAAGAATTACTAAAAACTAAAACAAATTTATTCTAACATGCAAAACTTGAAATTGAGACTAATTTAATCTAACCCGGGATAATACTAATTTGATGTGATCTAAAATGATATCTATTCAATCTGTGATGATTAAGATCATCACAGATTTAATATAATTATTACTTTGTAAGATGATTCTCTTGAAAAAAAATTAATCAAAAGAAAATGAGAAACATATCGCATATATTTGATGATCATATTGTTAGAAAATTAAATATTACAGAGCAATGCAACATATAAAATATGCGGAAAACACAAGCACACAAAACACATAAAACCAGAGAGACACAGATATACGTGGCTCACCCAGTTTGGGCTATGTCCACCCCAAACAGCCAGTCCTTCCTTTCTATTATCCAGCAAAAATGAAGAGACACAACCTACAGCAGATCCGTTGTAATATCCTCTGTTTTCTCTCACAGTCTCCCTATCTGTTTCTCACTCCGAGAATACACACACAATACACAGCCGCAATAAAATACCCTCATAAAAGAGAGGGGTTTCCTTCTAGGGAAAAAAACCATAAACTAAACATAACTTCTACCGTCAGATCATCTGCCTAATGAACGGCCCAGATTGACTAGAAATTACTATACTTTTACAAGGCAATTTTACATTTGTTTTTAGCTTCAGGGGCGCTGCCCCCGAAACCCCCTACCAAGGGCGGCTCCATAAAATCGCAGCCACTCCCCCTTAGACCCCCCAGGCAGCGTTTAATTATGGGTGGCGTTGCCACCCCATTAAGGTACAGGGGTCCAACGCTGTGAAACAAAATAAACAAGATAATCAGGCTTTACACCCAACAATCTGCCACTTGGATATTGATTGTAGCAACTCCTCCGCTACTTCATTTGCTGGACAATGAATTCTCTTTGGACCTGATTGTTTCTCATCTTCATCATTATCCTTGAATACCAATTTAAATTGAGCATACTCTCAATTTATCCCTGGTTACAACTTTTGTTAGCATATCTGCAGGATTCTAGCTAGTGTGTATATTTTCTAGCTTCAATTGTCCATCTTCCAATACTGACCGTATGAAATGGTACTTGAGTTGTCTGTATTTAGTCCTGGAATGAAATGCTAAGTTCTTTGCAAAATGAATGGAGCTTTGGCTATCACTATATAATGTGCCCATATCATGCTTCTTACCCAATTCATCCATAAACCTTTGTAACCAAATCATTTCTTTACTAGCCTCTGTAGCAGCAACATACTCTGCTTCTGTTGTTGAAAGTGCAACAACACTTTGGATTTTTGAAACCCAACTGAAAGCTGTTCCACCTACAGTAAATACATATCCTTTAGTGCTTCTCCTGTTATCCCTGTCACCTGCCATATCTACATCAACATATCCCTGTATAGAAATTTTTGAACCACCAAAGCATAATGCTTGATTTGTGGTACCTCTCAAATATCTGAGAATCCATTTCACTGCCATCCAATGTTCTTTTCCTGGATTTTTCATGTACTTGCTTACAACTCCCACTACATGTGCAATATCAGGCCTTGTGCAAACCATTGCATACATTAAGCTTCCAACTGCTGATGTATATGGAACTTTAGACATATAATCCATTTCTTCTTGGGTCTTGGGGCACATCTCCTTACTAAGTTTGAAATGGCTAGCAAAAGGTGTACTAATTGGTTTTTCATTATGCATATTAAATATTTTCAACACCTTTTGTATGTAATCATTCTGAGATAGTGTTAATATGCGATTTTTCCTGTCTCTAGTTATTCTCATACCAAGGATTTGTTTTGTAGCTCCGAAATCCTTCATTGCAAATGAATTTGCCAATTTTCTTTTGAGCACATTTATTTCCTGCATGTTAGACCCTGCAACAAGCATGTCATCTACATACAATAACAATATAATATAGTTGCCATCATTTTTCCTTTTTAGATAAACACAATGATCAGAGTGACATCTATTATAACCTTGTTCAGACATAAACTTGTCAAATTTTAGATACCACTGCCTTGGAGCCTGTTTTAAGCCATACAAGCTCTTCTTTAGCCTGCACACTAATTTTTCTTTCCTTTTGACCTAATATCCTTCTGGATCCTCCATATAGATCTCTTCCTCCAAATCTCCATGGAGAAATGTTGTCTTTACATCTAACTGTTCAAGATGTAAACCTTCCGCTGCTACAAGACTTAAAATAGTTCTGATTGAGGTCATCTTAACAATAGGAGAAAATATTTCATCAAAATCAATACCTTTCTTTTGTGCAAACCCCTTCACCACAAGTCTAGCTTTGTTACTTTATTTTCCTCCATCTTCTTCCTTCAGCCTGTAAACCCATTTATTCTGCAATGTAGTTTTACCTGCAGGCAACCTGACTAAGTCCCAAGTCTGGTTATGCATTAAGGAGTCCATCTCTTCTTCCATGGCTAGCTCCAACTTCTTCTTGCTTTCAACCTGCATTGCTTCTTCATAACATTCGGGTTCACCAGAATCAGTCAAAAATAAATAATATAATGACGAAGAGTATCATTCAGGGGGTCTACTTATCCTGGTAGATCTTCTAACACCACTTTTAGGTGTTTGAGGTTCCTGTTGTTGTTGTTGTGGCTGTTGATTATTATTATTTTCAGGAACCTTTACCTTTTTTGTGATCTCATCAAGAACTATGTATTCTTTGTTTTCTTTTTCCTGTTTCTTTTCCTGCAACTGATTCTTATACAAGACATTTTCATTGAATATTACATCTCTGCTCCTAATGATTTTGTGATTTTCATAATCATATAAGCGATAACCAAAATCATTAACACCATATCTAATAAAGGTACATTTCTTTGATTTTGCCTCAAGCTTTGTTCTGTTTTCTTTATTAAAATGGACAAAGGCCTTACAACCAAAAGGATTTTAAAAAAAGTAGTTTACCTTTTTACTTGTCCATGCTTCCTCTGGAATACCACCATCCAAGGAACTTGAAGACCCTTTGTTTATTAGATAAATAGCAGTATCTATAGCATCTGCCCAAAATTGTAAAGGCAATCCTACATGCAATCTCATGTACCTAGCACGCTCCATGATTGTTCTGTTCATCCTTTCTGACACACCATTTTCTTATGGTGTTCTTGGAACTGTCTTCTCTTTGCAAATTCCATGCTCTAAAAAATACCTATCAAACTCTTTGCTGCAATATTCACCTCCATTGTCTGATCTGAGACACTTCAACTTCTTTCCTGTCTTAATCTCAACCAAAGCTTTCCATTTCTTGAAAGTATCAAATACATCAGATTTATTCTGGATACAATAAATCCAAGTTTTTCGAGTTGCATCATCAATAAAAGTAACATAATAACGAGAGCTGCCAAGAGATGATACCTGAGCAGGTCCCCATACATATGTATGTACAAGCTCTAATTTTTCTTTATTCTTTTCTTTCCAACTTTGAGAAATCTGACTCTCTTCTGTTTTCCATAAATGCAATTCTCACAGAAATCCAAATCAACATTCTTCAAACCTGACAACAAATTTCTTGAGTGAAGAATCTTCATCCCCTTCTCACTCATGTGTCTGAGCCTATGATACCATAATGTTGCATCTTCTCCTTTGGAAGTTAAATACAATGTACCAACCTTTTCGCCTTTTGCTATTACCAAGGCTCCTTTGGTGACCTTCCACATTTTATTTGTGAAAGTTGTCATTCAACCTTCACTGCCTAACTACCCTGTTGAAATCAGATTTTTCTTCAAATCTGGAACATGCCTTACATCCTTTAATAGCCATTGGTTTCCATTTTGTTTTTTTACACGAACTTTACCCATTCCAACAATTTTACAGGGTTTATCATCACCCAAACGGACTTGTCCAAAATCTCCTTGAACATAGTCATGAAAATATTTCTTATCAGGTGTGGCATGGAATGAGGCCCCTAAATCTACAACCCAAGAATCAGTAACACTTTTGAAAGAAAGAATCAAAGCATCTTGTAACACATCACCTGTCACATTTGCTTCATGATTGTTTTCTTGGTGTGCATCTGCTTCTTTTCCCTTTCGAGCTTGTTTTCTCGCTGTGCATCTCCTTCTTTTCCCTTCCGAGATCTACAGTCTTTCTTTAGGTGTCCTTTCTTTCCGCATTTCCAGCACACTATCCCCGATCTGGACTTGAATCTTCCTTTCCTTGATTTACTGCGATATCTTGAGCTCTTTCCTCTTTCCATTTTTCTTCCCCTAGACTTTGCACTCAAAGCATTACCCGATGTCTCACCGGACCTTTTTCGTTGCATTTCCTCGCTAAGGATAGCACCGACAACATCATCAAACTTTAAAGTACTAGATCCAGAGACAGAGTTACTAATGGTCATAACTAAACCATTCCAGCTTTCTGGCAATGAGCATAGAAATAAAAGAGCCCTAACTTCATCATCAAAGTTTACCCCTACAGAACTTAACTAACTGGTAACTGTATTAAAATCATTTAAATGGTTTGCAACAGATCCACCTTCCAACATCTTCATATTAAATAAACGTTTCATAAGAAATACCTTGTTTGAGGCTGAGGGTTTTTCATACAGTTTCGCCAATGCCTTAATCAAACCCTCTGTTGTTGTTTCCTTCAAAATATTGAAGGCTACCGACGCCGTGAGGCACAACTGTACTGTTCCGAGTGCCTTTCTATCAAGAATATCCCATTCCTCGTCTGTCATAGTCATCCGCTTCTTTGTTTTTCTGCTCAATGGTAGGTACAGATATTTTTTATACAGATAATCTTCCATCTGCATCTTCCACAGCGGGAAGTTTTGGCTGTTAAATTTCTCGACCCTAAATTTACCATCTTCTACCATTGCTCCCACTCGAACCAGGAACCCTTCTTTCCTGTGCGTTTATCAGCCAAATAGACCTTCAACTCTAATACCAGTTGTTATAAAATTAAATATTACAGAGCAATGCAACATATAAAATATGCGGAAAACACAAGCACACAAAACATATAAAACTAGAGAGACACAGATATACGTGGTTCACCCAGTTTGGGCTACGTCCACCCCGAACAGCCAGTCCTTCCTTTCTATTATCCAACAAAATGAAGAGACACAACCTACAGCAAATCTGCTGTAATATCCTTTTGTTCTCTCTCACAGTCTCCCTATCTGTTTGTCGCTCCGAGAATACACAGACAATACACAACCGAAATACAATACCCTCATAAAAGTGAGGGGTTTCCTTCTAGGGCAAAAAACCCTAAACTAAACATAACTTCTACTGTCGGATCATCTGCCTAATGAACGACCCAGATTGACTAGAAATTACTATACTTTTACAAGGCAATTTTACATATGTTTTTAGCTTTGGGGGCGCTACCCCTGAAACCCCTCGCCAGGGGAGGCTCTATAAAGTCACAGCCGCTCCCCCATGGACCCCCCTGGCAGTGTTTAATTACAGGCGGTGTTGCCACCCCATTAAGGTACAGGGGTCCAACGTTGTGATACAAAATAAACAAGATAATCAGGCTCCACACCCAACAAATACATAAAATAAACTAATTCCTATATTTATATCGTACAATAGTACAACTCATATTTCAGACAAAAACAATTGATTTCATATATAATTCATGAAAGCTGGATTTATCACTAATAATCAAAACAAAACTAGCATACATGATAATAGTACCAGATGTGTATCGTCATGTTCATCTGATCAATGATAATAGGCCACATTCAACTCTTACATCAGTATGTCTTTCAAATAATACAAAAGTGCATCAACAATGATCAACAAAATGATATATAACTGAAAAGGCCGTGTTCCATTATTTTATCAAGGCATCCACAAACTTACTTACAATTAAGCATTCTTTGCAAATGTTCTCAATAAAATTCTAGATCCTTCTCTAAATGCATGAGAAGGGTTTAAATACTATACTAATTATCTACAAAAAAGATTATACAAAATATATTATGAGGTGGTTTCAAACAACCTTCCTCATCTTAAGTATCTATTTACTAAAAATTGAAATTATATAAAAACAAACTAACTAATAATCATGTTGGATGATAAGTTATTGCTAGTTGTGCTTTTTTTCTCACAAATGTCAGACATCGGTTGAACTTGTGGATGTTTGCCGAACTCTATCTTCATTTGTGCAACAAATATGCGTCCAGTAGAAGAGGTTGTATTCTCTCTATAGAGTTAAGAAAACAGTTCATTGTCATGATCTGACTGTGTGGTTTAACTAATAGCTACCAATATGCTTCCCAATCGATTTTCTTTAGCTATATAAGTGCTTCTTCCCTGAGTTGACCAGCTTCTTTTCAACTTTGTTCTAAATCTTTGATATCAGGAACAGATTCGAGATTTCCTTCTTTGATGAGCCCAGAAGTATGTAATATATGGTTAATCATTTTGACCATATTCTTTGATATACCTGCCGCTCTGGCTATGGCCAATTTTTCTTGTTTCACTCGTGCATCCTAGTCTATAAAAAGAATATATTTGAAAGTTTCCTTGATGTTTGGGAGATCTGAATTTTTCCCTTCTTTTGTATCTTTCCATTCAATATAATTAGAGATTTTTATATTAATTTCATTGAACTCAATTCTTTGATGAATGGTTGTGTTTGTTAATTGTTCACTGATTTCCAGGTGTGGAATTATGTTTGACATTTGTACAACAAACAGGTTTTGTTGTCTTGAGCGTAAGGCACTTAATGCTGATGCTTCTTTTATGAACTCCTCTATAGTAGGAATTCCTTCATATTTTCTAAGATCTTCTCTCAATTTTTCAATCAGTTATTTTTTCTAGATAATTCATTTTCGTGACTTATCTTAAGCATTTCCATCTCTTTTTGTACTCTGAGAAGCTGTTGTTCCACTTTCTGATTTAAACCTTTTCTTTATTCATCTAGCTGTTGTTGTAGTTCCATGATTTTGACATTCTTTTCCTCGACCAAAATAGATAATTTTGCTACCTTATCCATTGTCACAGTGGTGTATACACCAGGGAATTAAGATATTCAAGTTAAATTTTCAATTAGATTTGATGGAGTATCTTTCCATACTACTTCCATAACTTCATTCCCCGGGGGTGTTTCAATCCTTCTTCTTTTCCTCTGTTTTCTTACTATAGCCTTATGAAGAGGGTTGTAGAACACTTCTAGTGGGGGAATATCAGTCACCTTGAGGATAATCTCATTAGTCGGATTTGTAGGAATTATTTCTGTGTCTTGGGAGATTATCTCAGGAGTTTCAATGATCTCCTTTGTTGAAACTATTTGTTTCTGTGGAGTCTAGAATTTTGTATTTTTCTGTGATGATGACGCCTTCGGAGTATTTGCGAATGCATCACTAAATGAAGTACATATTTTATCTAATTCACTTTGATTTTGTGAATCTAATTGTTCTGCTCTGATTTCTTGAATTACTTTAATCGTATAACTGGTAATCAAACATCCTGTGGGATTCATCTGATTCTTTGTTCTCTAAATTCATTGAACTTTTGTATTTCTTCTAGATTCAGGTTTAATTTGAAAAATTTAGGATTTCTTCAAAAATCCCAGCAGATTGCAAAATATCTTCAAATTTGTCATCAGTGTGTATAATAGGTTTGAGTTTGACTCACAAAGTTAATTTGTTAGCAATATTTTCTGGGTCGAACTTCCTGGAGGGTAAAACGAGGATCTTCAAAAACTCAATATTCTGACATTCTTTCAATGCGTGATTAAAATTTCTGAGTGTGAATGAACCACATGAAATTGGAAAACTTGGCCATAAAGACTTTTTACTGTCTTTCAAAGATTTAGTGAGTCCATCAACAGTTTGGTAAGCGACTTCTCTTGCCATCAACTTATCTGAAACATATAAAGAAGAATATGCAGGGGAGAGGAGCTTCAAAAAATTATGATATATGAAAACAGCTCTTCAACAAAACATCTACCTATCATTTGAAGGCCTGCAAGGGCTAGCTTAGTGAACCTAGGGCTCACTGTGTCAAACATAAATTGGTGTAACAGTAATACAACTACATAGCACAAACTATGAAAATTTGGTGCATAATTATGTTCCCATATCTCTTTATGACTCAAATGTATTAGGGTAGGGTCTTTAGAAGTCCATTTCCATCCCATAACTGGAAAGTTGGTATAAAAACAGATGGCATCAAAAATATACACACTCATAAAAAATTCGGGAACAGATTTGGGGGAAGAAGTTATGGTTTGGCAATATTCATTAATTTCCATAACTATATTCTCAAAGAGGATAGTCACCCAATTCATTATGAGGGAATTCACAGAGGAGTCAATTAGGGGAAGCCAATTTATGGAGAACTTGGTATTATCAGGTAAACCATATTATCTGCATAACATTACTGTCACAAAATTATAAGGTTTTTCTAATGGCGATAGGATACATACTGGTTTTCTCATCTTTGAACTTGTTGTCTAATTTCCTCCAACCTTGAATTGCCTTGAACGGGTCTTCTTTCTTCTTAGCAAACTTTGCAACAAACTGACTGTTGTAAGTGTCTTGCAGGTCGGGCAGCTTATACATGATTTTCAGATCTTCAGGTCTGAAAGAACCTAGAATCTCATCCATGTAGGTTCTTAAATTTTTTTCTTTGATCATTGATTTTTCATTCACCCACCTAATCATGTCAGCATATGGAAGAAGAGTAGCTCTCGCTGCTATCCTATGGAGGAAAGAGCATGCAATATCTTTGAATTGTAAATTTGAGGGTGTTGCTTCATCGGCAGTCATCATGACTTCCACTACTTTTGGCTCTTCGTTTTCAAGTATAGTGTAAATAAATTGCCACTTAGTAGCTCCTCCATTAGCAGTGCAGATAGTATCAGAGACTATAGGCACCATTCCTGTTTGTTCGAATTCTGCAACAATCTATTTGTTGTGCTTTTGAATCACTTTGCGGATAGACATATCTTGAAAGGGAATCCCTATTAAAGATAGATTAAATGATTAAATGATGGAAGATCTATTGAAATGATATATTTTGAAAGAAAAATATCGGAAACAACTATATCATTAATTAATCATGAAGCATCCATAATTGTTTACATTTGGATGATAAAACATAATTAATACTTTCTGACATGATTTATTTTTGCGTAAAACATTTATTCAAACCTGTCAAATCAATCACATCGTGCCCTTTGAACCTGTCTTAATGATGTGTATTACCTTTTGTTTATGCGATATGTGATTTCACAATATCGCGAAATCGCAGTATCGCAATATCGTAGTTTTCTTAAGAATTGCTTAAATTTTTACAATGTAAATCTGCGATATGGAATTTATAATGTCACTTGTGAAATTTCAATTCGGCGATCGCAAAATCGAGATTTCGCCGGTTTATTGTTTTAACTAAAAAAATATTTGTGCAAAAATGCGATTTACGATAAAGATGTTTTTATTAATTAAAAATCGTTAATGTTCTTTTGGAGTTTGATTTTTATCAAAAGACAAAAATACATTTATAAAAAGGGTCCCTATTTCTATTTATCAAAGGTCTAAATTATTTTTAAAAAGAAAAATGGGGGGAGTTATTGCATAGCACAACAATTGGTGATTCACTTGGGAGAACCAGATATCTCTGATTGGTTTATTTTGACATTTCTAAACTTTCAAAACGAGGAAAAGATATAAGAATAAAAATAATGTGATTCATGATTTAAACAATATTTTTTCAGAATATAATCTATTTACCTATCTCATTTCTTCTAAATTAACTCCTTCAGTGATAATATATAGGTATCTATATCAATCAGTACTTAGATTGAAAAATATAAAGTAGGTTTTCTCTAAACTTGGTTTCATATATTTTTACTCATTTATCACAGATAGAGCCACTGTTGCCAGCAGGCGTTTATAGCCTCGATAGGGTTATCTTTTAACCAATAATGATTTATGGTCCCATCTGAATTTGATTTCTTATTTTAAAATATAATTATGACATATCATTAAATTTATTTTTCTTGATACATTTTCAAAATCATTTTCCAGGTTTGGTGGCCTAATAATGACAATGTCATTCACTGATAGTGATTTAGACTGAACAAGTTGGCTCGTGATGAGACCCCTTGTCTATTGAATTTTTATAATCATATAGCTATTACCCTGTTATAGTATGCAATATTGGTAATATCAGTCTATATTATTTCTCTATGATTATGATAAACAAGCTCGTGATGAGACTTATTTTCTTTTGAATTTGTTCATTGTATATATTTCTTTTTATTTTATTTTATTTTATTTTTTTATTTTTATTTTATTTTTTTATTTTAATTTTAATTTTAATTTTTTATTATTTTTTTATACTTTTAAAGAAGAATTTTTATCATATGGGATGAATCATTAGCTCGTTTAAGAGTTATGGATGATAATTATAGATTTGGTAGATACCTTTTTGTAGAGAATCCTTGCTAAGTTAAAAATTTCCTTTTCTGACTGATACATAATAAGTATATTTTATGATATCTAAAGTCTTTTTTAGAAAGAAAATGCCTTCAGTCAATTTCAATTTATATTAAAAAAATAAATTTTATTCATTTCTCATAATTATAGTCATATTTTTTCTTTACTTATTTATAGAAGCGGAGGATCAAAATAATTTATCAAAAAAATTGAAAATTTGAATGAACCAATGATGATGCTATTTTCAATTTTTATTTTCCTAAAGCAAAAATAAAATTGAAAAGCTTGATTTTCTAAGACCAATGTTTTTTGAGAATTTGACCATTTACAGGCAAGGAATCTTTTCTACCTAATAAGTCTTGCAGAAAAAAGGTGGATAAGCCTATTTTTTCGATGAATTGAAATGGACCAAGCCATAATCTTTAAAATTTGGTATGCTTACCTTTTTCCTCGTATGCCTTATCCCATTTTAAAACAATATCTCCTATTTCAAAAAAATTTGAACTAGTGGATGATGTGTCAAATGAGGTTTTCACTACTTGTTGATGATGAGCCTGTATAGCTTTAGTTTTTTCTCTTTTTTCTTCCATTTTGAGAATTTGATCTTGTCTAAATTGAAGGGAAGATGAAGGATTTTCATCAATAAACTGTACTAAAGTCAATGATGGTATTTTTACATTTGTGGGTAGAATTACTTCTTTCCCATAAACTAACATAAATATTTTTACATTTGTGGGTAGAACTACTTCTTTCCCATAAACTAACATAAATGGAGAAGTACCTATTGAAGCTTTCTGGGTGATTCTATCTGCCCAAAGAGAAAATAATAGTGCTTTGTGCCAATTTTTATGATTTTTTTCTACAGTTCGTTTGATGATCCTGATGAGATTTTTATTTGTAGATTCAGATAATCCATTACCTTGTGGATAATAATTAGCTGAATATTTTAATTTGAAACCTCTTTTCAAAGCAAATTTTATCATGGCATTTCCAGAAAAGATGCATTATCAAATATCAAAGCTGATGGGAGACCAAACTTGGTGATTATGAACTGATCAATAAAATCTGTAATACTTTGTGTATTAATCACCTTTAATGGGATAGATTCTACCCATTTTGTGAAATAATCTGTTGCAGTTAGAATATACTTATGTTGTTTAGAAGAGTTTGGAAGTTATTTCACCTATAATATCTAACCCCCATTGTTCAAATGGTTGTTAGATATTCACTGGTTGTAATGGAAATGCTACTTTTCTTTCTCTTCTTGCTGCAATTTAACACACTTCACATTTTTTTGCATATTAATGTTTATTTTTAAATAGAGTTGGCCAATAGTAGCCAACATGCAGTATTTTATGAGTTGTGGTGTTTCCTCCGTAATTTCCTCCAACTGGTCCATCATGTAATTCCTACATTACTTTTTCGGCTTCGGTTTTTTTTAAACATCTTAATAACAAAAAATCATAATTCTTCCTAAAAAACACATCATCTATGAGTTGATATTGATTTTCTTTAAGTCTCAGAGCATGCTTTGCTGTGTAATTGAGATATAATGGAGCATATCCATTTTTCAAGAAAATTTTTAGATCAACATATTGTGACTGAGAATCGTTTAGGCTTCCCTCAGATAGTTGCATTTCATTTGATTGATCTTCTTCTGTTGATGCATGAGAATATCTAGTTAACATCCTGCAAAGACCTTGTCCTTTAAAATTTTTAGCAAGATGTATCTCTACAGCATATTCTTGAAGTGCGGTAACCCAATTTTCTCTCTTCTCTCCTACTTCTCGTTGGATTAATAATTTCCTTACTGCTAAGTAAGGTGCTATTATTTTACTATGTGATTTTAGGAGATGTTAGCCCCTTATAAATTACTTGACAAGCAAGCAAGGGGCTAGTTTGTTTTATAATCCTGCAAGGAATGCATTTCCCTTGAAACACATCATCCTTGTAGCCTTTTCATGTTTCCCTACCTTGTGACTGTTTCCCTCTGCTGCTATGAGTAAATAAGCCTTGCTGATAAAGAATTATGCTCCAAAAGGCTTTATTTCTGCCCTTTATACCCTTGCAAAATGCTTCATTTTCACCCCTTTTTCCCTTTCTCAAGGTCCCCTTTGTTTCCCTAAAAGTTTCCCCTTACCCTCCTAAATCTTCCCAAAATCCCCATGAAATCCCACCCTTACCTTTTGTTTTACCAAATTCCCCCTTGGTCCTCCTATCGTTACCCTCTTATGGCTTTAAAATCCATCGAAAGGGCTTAAAACCCCACTTTTAACATTATAATAGGGCCTAGCCCCTTTCCCGCCAGTCCCATGTACATTTTACCCCACAGAACCCAGCTCTATGACCTAGCGCTAGCCCCGAATGGCGCTAATCTCCAATGTATATTGGGAGCATTCATGACCGTTGATCTTTATAGATCAGACGATGATCGTTAACTCCGCAGTGTCTGTGTTTCCCCCGTTCAAACCCCCAACCGCGCAATCACCGTTCATTTACCCACCAGATCAACGGTTCAGAGTGTACCTATCTCTGTGGTCCCCGTCGCGCACTATCCATAAACCTAGTGGTATCTATCGCACCGATTTTGGGCGGTAGGCGGTATTATCCCATTGCCCAGCGATTCCATACAACATTCGACACGTGGCTCCTGTACGATTCCAAAACCGCTTGCTCATCGCACATTATCTTTCGGTACAGGACGTGCAGCGATATGCATATCAGCCATCAGATCTTCTCTTTCCCATCCAACGGTCATCGCTCAACGAAGCTGCGCGCAGTTTAACCCATGGTCTTCGTACTCCTGGCCCACCGTTCGTCACCCTCCGTTGCATTTTCGGCCGTCGATCTCCTTTGAGATCTGACGGTCCAGATTTGTTTTCTCGCTGTTGACTTTTTCGTCGTCACCCCGTCCTGCCACGTCACCTCCACGTGTGTCCATCATACATCCACCCATCCCATTGCATATATTTGATTCAAGGGTCGATTTTTTTAAGGTTTTCATTTAAATTCTATCACAGACTGCCAACCTTTCGCCATCTCTGTTCTCTACCATTCCACAACATTTTTATGTTGTTTCTCCATAGTTCCACTCTCACCCACGCAGAAATCCACATCATCCGACCCCATGCACTGTTTTCTTAACAGGTTTCATGTTTTTGCAGGGTTTCAGAAAGGCAGAAAACCGCCATGGTTCATATGTACTACTTTAATGGCATGTTGCGTAGACAGAATTAAATTTGGAAGCTGGTACTATAGAGAAATGCCTAGAAAGGTAGTGGCGGCATAAATATTATCCCAGGACAGTTCAATCTCTGCAAAAAACCTATCCAGCACCATTAAAGCCCAGATTTTGCAGATCGAGACATTTATGGAGCAGTGGAGAAAACCAGCTAATGATCAAGGATTTCAGTGTTTAGTATTGAAGGTTCTAAGCCTTAATAAAATGGTTTAGAGGCAAAGCACCAGATCAGTGATCCCATGGATCATGCAGAAGGTACAACATGCAGAAATTCATGTATATCAAGGTTTCACATCAGCAGATTGCCCCAAAGGATAAAGCGCCCATATCAGTTCCATTATTTACCATGTTCCTGAAGATTTCCGCCTTAACCACTGTCCAAAGCTACCAGGGCATTTGTTTCACAAGCATGGTAGTCCATTTAGTCATTTTGTTTATGCACTAGAGTACTACACAGTATTGCATTCATAGTACATCAGAGTCATATCAGAGTAATCTGAAGTCTGAAGAAGATCATTCGTTCACCCAAAGAACACCAGAGATTAATGCACAAGATTTATACAGAGTGGGTTTCGGCCTTCTTCCTCTTCTGGAGTTTTAATGTTGCATTTAGTTCTTCACCTACTTTCTCTGCTCCTCTGGAGCTATAAATTCAGGAAGAAACTCATTGTAAAGGTTGTTGATCAGTTATCAGAGAACTGCAAGTAGTTTCTTTTGAGACACAGTCTCTGTGTAAAGTTGTAATATAGGCTGAGGAATATGATTTCAGACTGAGTATTCAGCTATTGGCAATGTTTTACTTGATTGGTATTGCTATTTAATATGACAAGCACATTTCTTTGGATCCTGATCTGAAGCAGCGGTGATGTTTTCCTATCTCTGTGTTTTAATTCATTTCACTTCATTTCTACTGGCTTGCATCAGAATATTGGCATAGGATTTACCCTTGTTAGGTACCCTATGTTTCTTCTCTCCTTGTCATTAATGTTCATCTTCTGAATGTGTTATTTAAGAATTGATTTCAGTTGGTTTAACCAGTGTAGTGGATGTTATTGCCTGATCTCTGATGTATGAATTAAATGAATTCAATTCTTAGATGTTTCTTGTTAAGGGTTCAGTTGGAAGATTTGGGAACACTAAGGATTAGAGCTAGCCCTATCCAATAGGATCCTTGTGCGACCAGCTGGTCTTTAACTTTGTGCTCTGAATCTATGTTATCTCCTCCTCTCTTACCTTTCCATATCACACAATCATCTTAAGATCCTATGTTTTAGATGACTAGCCCAATTGAAAGCCTACCTATTGATTAGCAAGAAAATCCTTTCCTGACCCCATTTCCCAATGGTTTTGAATATCTCCTTGAATACTTCACCTTTGCCTTTTTCCTCTTTTCTCATCCTTGTCTTACATTGAACTCTTCCTTCCTGATAACCAACAACCAAATCAAAACAAAACAAACAAACAAACCTTGTGCCTATAACTAGCCTAACATCTTAACATTTGAGCTTCAAAGACAAATATACCTTGACTATTATAGAGAGATCCCTCTCTATACCTAGGAGGGCTAGATCCTAAGGTCTGAAAGTGGTTTGATGTTGTCTCATATTTTGGTCTTGCCAATCTGGCCAAAACATGGGAACCCCAACATAATGGCGACTCCGCTGGGGATTTTCTGAGATACTCTCCCTCCTACTACATTCTAAGAACTTCAGAAACCTACAATATTTGGTTAGTTTGGAAGTTAAACATTCCTATTCTCACATCAACCTCTATACCATTTGTTGTGTTTTCCCATACTCTTGGACAGAGTCTGGAAAGGGACAGGTAGCCTCCAGATCTCACACTCTTTCAGAGGTGACATATCTGGTAAATTCCCTCCTAGTCAATCTTTGGTTAGAGTTTGTTGTGTTTTGAAGATATCTTTGAAAAGGGATATTTCACAAGCACTATGGTGGACGGTGTACCCTCCAAAAACATCCTAAACCTTCCACCTGGCGACTCCATAATCCCTAAATGGTTTAAAGACTCCACTGGTGATCAGTAGGCCTACTGATTATCTTGGTTCACATTAGACTCCACTGGGAGACCAGCCTCCATAACAACATCAACCACAGTAGAAGTAAAAAATAGGGTTAAGCTGCTTGGTCAGAAAATAACATTCTGGCTTCTAGAACCATTCATACAAGAGCTTATCCTAACCCAAACCCACCTGAAATAGTTGATAACCCTGAGAGCATCCTCAAGAGGTCTCCTACAACTAAAATAACAACTATTTCCAGTCACATCTATAGAGATAACTTTACCCCAGAAGATCTTACAGCTCTATCACACTTTCACCTTGACCTAGACCTACCTAATAGATTACCTAGAGCTAGGTCATTCAATGTCCTATATCAGCCAGAACTTGAGCTCCCTGGTTCACCACCCCAAAGTGGTAGAAACCTTGGAAATAAACATACCCCTCCTTCTACACCTCTTGATATACATTTCATACAAAACTTGGGGCTCAGTCATCCTAGATCTTCTCATCAGTCTTCTACCGGTCATAGTATCCCTGTCATCCACATACCAGCTGTCCAAGTCAATCCTTTACCTCATCAAAATATCACCATGGCAACCTGGTATGCACCTTTCGTGTTACCTCAGCCTCTAGTGCCCTTACCAAATGATTATTAGTCAAATATCCCACACTTCACTGCAAAAGATTCCATCACAGCCCAGCAACATGTAGATAAGATGGAAGATTATTTTGACTACATGGAAATAGATGATGATACAGTCAAAATGAGAATCTTTGCCCAGAGCTTAGGGGGTGATGTGAAGAAATGGTTTAAGCACCTACCTCCAGGTAGCATCAATGATCTTCCAGCTTTATATCAGACTTTCATAAACAAATGGGAAACTAAGGCTAACCCTTGCTAACTCTTAGCAGAATACATGAGCCTTAAAAGAAACGTAGGAGAGAGTGTCCATGATTACACAACAATATTTAACAACATTTACAATACCCTCCCTCCACATATGAAACCTCCATAAGACATGGCTTTAGCAAAATACCCTGAAGGCTTTGATGCTGACATGGCCTATGAGCTTAGGGATAAAGAGTACAACACATTGGAGGACATGCAGAAAGGAGCAGTGAACATAGAGGCAAATCTGATTGAGAAAAGAGCAAGACTGAGATTTGAGAAGAGGTTAACATATAAAGATGACAATGTATCTTCCACATCTGACCCAAATCATGACCATCTAGCTAAAAAAGTGGACAAGCTATACCAAATGATGGAAAAAATGGTTGTCACAGTTAGTAACCAAAATAGAAATCAAAACCAGAACCAAAACTTTAGAAGAAGCAATGCCACTCCCAATAGACAAAGAGAGTCATATCAACAAGTTATTCCCCCATTCCAAGAGAAATTTCTTGATGAAGATGAGGGAATCATAGAAGAGTCTGAGGGAAACATAATTAATATGTTTGAAACAGAGAATACAATCCATAACTATTACTCAAAAGAAGATCAGCCCTCACCCTCATATTGGGATGAGGAAAGATCAGAATCTGATGATTACAGACTTGGGTTTGAAGATGCCATCATGCAGGTCAAGCAGTATGAACTTAGAAGCAAAAAGAGACGAGAAAATCCTAAAAAAAAATCTTCTGAGGGCACCATCAAGAAAAGACCTGAGAAAACTTCTAAAGCAACTGCTGAAAGTAACAAATCAGCAGCTGAGAGTTCTAGAAATAACAAAGAAAAGGACAACCAAAACACTAATACACAAGGTAAACCAGCTAGCAGCACTAGCACTGCAGTTAGTGCTCCTGAGAAAACTGTCACCAACACTGTACATAACGAGAATCAGCACACTGATTCAGCCACTAAGGTAATGACTAACAAAAAATAGTTGAACATTCCAAAGAGTCAGTCCACTTTCAATTTAGAAAGTGAGATTGCAAAAATTAAAATCTCTATCCCACTCTCTGAGCTGGCCATTCAGGATGTATATAAAGGCCAAATTTTGAAAGAATTAAATTTAGGAGAGAACAGTGACACTGTAAATCTGAGTGATGATCAACCTGCCCTTCTGTTTGGTCCAAAGATTGAAGGAAAGTTTCATGAAGGGGTAGTGCCCCCTTTTTATATCAGTCTTAATATCCATGATAAGATTCTCCATAATGAAATGCATGATTCTGGAGCATCACACAACCTGATGCCTAAAGTAGTGATGGAAATATTAGGCATAGAGATAACCCGTCCCTATAAAGACCTATATTCATTCGACTCTAGCAAGGTAAAATGCCTTGGCGTAATCAAAGATTTATGTGTGAGCCTTACTCAGATTCTTGCCAAGTGTATGGTCATGGATGTTGTTGTGGCAGATGTGCCACCCAAGTATGGCATGTTATTATCAAGATCATGGGGAGCCAAGCTGCAAGGAACAATGCAGATGGATGGGGCTTATGTCACAATCCCAATCTTTGGCCAACTTAGAAGACTGTATAGGGAAGCACAAATGAAATTCCTGGTTAGTAGCCCTGAAAAGCCTGAAAATTTTCCTCTATACTCTGTACATATAGACCTGGATTCCTTTATCTTCCGCAATGATGAATCTTTGGGGGGACCATAATATGAAAACGTAGATACAAGCAAAGGTGCACATGATGAAACAGATCCAATGGACTTTAACATAATGGCTACCCTAGACTCAGAGGGGGAAGACGTAGAAAACTTTGAATAGTGCATTGAAACAACAACGCGAAGTAAACCAGAAATAGAATGCAATCAACCAACTAGTCACCTCCCTGACTTCCACATCCATAACAAAAAACTAAACAGCCCACAGCCTAGTGCAGACCCTATAACACAACATAATGGCGAACCCAGCTGTAGGGAAAGGAATGATAACAAAATCGAGAGTGAACCCCTGTGGGAAATGAGTTTCAATGGGTCTTGCACAAGAAGAACTGTTGGGGCAGGAGTGTGGATACATAACACAGAGAGTGATTACGCAGAGAGCCATGACTGCAACCTGCACTTCAAATGTACAAACAATGTTGCAGAATACGAGGCCCTTATCCTAGGCTTGAACCTGTTGAGAAAATTAGGAGCCCGTAGGATAACTGTGCATGGGGACTCTGAGCTGATTATTAAACAGGTGAATGGTGAATACACAATGAAACATCCTAGATTGAGAGCTTACAGGAATGACACTATGGATTTATTGAAAACATTTGTTGAATACGAATTAGTGTTTGTTCCTAGGAGTCAAAATTTCATTGCAAACGGATTAGCTTGCCTAGCTAGTTCATACCCTAAGACTCCAACCGACCAACGAATTATCATACAGACCAAATTCAGACCTGCAGTGCCAGATAATGAAAAATACTGGTAGGTTTTTGAAGGTGATAAACAGATTGATGATTTCCTGATAGGCAGGAATGAGTTTGAATTTTCTAATTCAGACTCTAAATATGAAAACAACTGCCTAAGTGAAGAATCCTCTGATGAAGAAACCCCACCCTGTAACATAGAAATAAACACTCTAACTGGAGAAACTGGAAGTCCAACCAGAAAGTGTGAAAAAGCAGACAACGAAGAAGTAGAAGTGCTGCAGGACAAAGATAAGAACATACCTCAAGGTCTGGCACCGTTAGAAGATCTTTTTGACTTTGATGATGTGGCAAAGAAGCCTACCATAGAGCATGCAGACTCTGACATAGAAGAATGCAATATAGGCACAGAAGATAAGCCCAAAATGATTAAATTGGCAAAATCCTTGCCCACAGAGATGAAAAAGAGATACATAGACATTTTTAAGGAATTTTTTGATGTGTTTGTGTGGAGTTATGAGGATTTAAAGGCTTATGACACCAAAATTATACAGCACAAAATACCTTTAAAAGAAAATCAGAAACCCTTTAGGCAGAAACTTCGTAGAATAAACCCAAAACAACTGCCTGTAGTTGAAAAGGAAATTAAGAAGATGTATGAGGCAGGTATAATCATGCCTGTGAGGTTCTCTGATTGGGTATCAAACTTAGTGGTTGTGAGAAAGAAAACAGGTGAGATCAGATTATGCATCGATTTTAGGAATCTTAATAGAGCCTCACTCAAAGACAACTATTCTTTGCCAAAAATGGAACACATTCTTCGGAGGATAGTGGGCTCTAAAAGGATCTCCCTGCTAGATGGTTTTTTAGGTTACAACCAAGTCTTATTAATCCCAGAAGATCAACTCAAGACAGCCTTTACCACTCCATGGGGCACCTTTATCTATGTAAAAATGCCCTTTGGACTAATGAACGCTAGGGCAAGCTTCCAAAGAGCAATGGATATAGCTTTTTCAAATGAGATAGGACAATTCATTGTTATTTACTTGGATGACATAACAGTCTATTCTAAGACTGAAGAAGAACACCTGAAACATCTAAGAAAAGTGTTTAAAAAGTGTAGAAGGTTTGGTCTGTCACTAAATCCCAAAAAAACTGTATTTGGGCTGCAAGAAGGAAAGCTTCTTGGCCACATTATATCTGAAAAGCGAATTAAGATAAACCCACAAAGAGTTGAGGGAATATTACAAATCACACACCCGAGAAACACCAAATAATTACAGTCCTTCATTGGGAAAATAAACTTCCTTAGGAGATTCATTCCCAACCTGGCTGAACACCTTAGAAATATGACTAACATGCTGAAGAAAGGTGAAGGAGTTAAATGGACCGTTGGAGCTAAACAATCTTTTGAATCAGTAAAACTTGCACTCACCCAAGCTCCTGTTCTGATCAGCCCAGATTTCTCTAAATATTTCCTGATCTTTTCATTTGCCTTGGAGCATACAGTGGCTACTTTCTTGCTACAGAAAAACACAGAGGGAATGGAACAACCAATCGCCTTTTTTAGAAAAGCACTAAGGGATGCACCCTTGAAATACAACATAATGGAAAAAAAGGCCTATGCCTTAATCAAGGCCTTAAAGGACTTCAAGGTGTACATATTGCATTCTCACACCATAGCTTATGTGCCTAACATAGTTGTCAAAGATATATTGTCCCAAGATCCTGATGGAAAGAGGGGCAAATGGATTGCTGTGATTTTAGAAAATGACCTTGAGATAAAACCCACCAAACTAATTAAAGGTCAGGGCTTAGCTCGACTAATGGCTGAATCAAACTTACAAGCCCTAGAAATTAACATGGTAAATACCTTGGATGAGCAACAAGAATTGCCCGATCCCACTATTGAGGAAAAGTTTCAGAGCTCTCCTTGGTATTTTGACATTTTGTATGTGCTTACACACCTCAATGCCCCACCTAAACTGTCAAAGACTAAGGCCAGATTATTAAAGCTAAAAGCCAAGAGCTATTGCATATTGAATAACTACTTATACTGGAAGAACGCAAATGGCCTATTGCTTAAATGTTTTCCTGAAAACGAGGCAGAGAGGGTTAAAAAAGAATTCCATGCTGGAGAATGTGGAGGCCACCTGAGTTGGAAAGCAACTGCAAACAAAATACTCAGAGTTGGCTACTATTTGCCTACACTCTTCAATGATATCCATAAGATGATAATTGCTTGCCAAATATGCCAAATTTTTGAAGGCAAAAGAAAACTCCTTCCCTTACCTCTACAACCCATCACTGTTGAAGGTATTTTTATGCAATGGGGCCTAGATTTTATAGGAGAAATTCATCCTGATTCTTCTGCACAACACAAATGGATCCTAACAGCCACAGACTACTTCACTAAGTGGATAGAGGCCATACCTACTAGGAATTCCATAGATTCAGTCATCATTATTTTCCTAGAAGGTCATATCCTCTCTCGGTTTGGCTGCCGAAGGAAAATAATCATTGATAATGCTACTGCTTTTGGATCCAAGAAAATGGTTGATTTTTGTCACAGGTATCAAATAGCACTCGTTCATTCAAATGCTTATTACCCTCAAGGCAATGGATTAGCTGAATCATCAAACAAGAGCCTGGTGATCATCATCAAGAAGCTGTTGGAAGAGAACAAAAGGTCATGGCATAACAAGCTAGTACATGCTTTGTGGGCTGACAGGCTTACAAAAAAGAAGTCCATTGGCATGTCACCATTTCAGCTTGTCTATGGTACAGAAGCAGTGTTTCCTACCAGCCTTGTGATACCAGTGATCAAGCTGGTCCAAGAGATTCAAACAGAAGAAGATAGTATGGTGAGAAGGATAAACCAAACAATTCATCTTCAAAAAACAAGGGAAGAGGTTTATAACAGAGCTGTCAAAGTTCAGGAAAACATAAAGAGGTTGTTTGACAAGAGAACCAAAGCTGTTGATTTCAAAATTCGGGATAAAGTTCTGAAGTGGGACTCAAGAAGAGAGGATAAAGGAAAGCACAACAATTTTGACAGTTTGTGGCAAGGTCAATACATCATCCAAGCCACTGTGGGTCCAAATGCCTTCTTCCTATAGGAATTAGATGGTATAGAGTTGTTTGGGGGTCCTGTCAATGGCAGGATGCTCAAACACTACTTCTGCTAATTTAAAATTTCCAGTTTTCATTACCATTGTACATACCATTGCAGTTTTTTATTTTCAAGTAAAAAGAGAAAATGTTTCAAAAAAAAAACTGAGGAAAAGGAGAGGTTCAGACATGCTTAAAACATGAACCTCTGAAGTGCAAAGGATTGGCTCTAATAAGCTCAAAAATTGAGCCACATGAAGCAAAGAAGATGGTCCTGACATGCTCAAAACCTGGACCAACAAAGAAGAAAAGAAGAATCAGCTCTAACATGCCCAAAACCACAGCTGAAATGAAGAAAAGAAGTGACTCTAACATGCTCAAAACTTGAGTCACAAAAAGAAAGAAGGATACTTTAAGATTTTAGATTTCAAGCTTTCAAAGTTTTGTTTCAGTTTCCTACAAATTTTTTCCATGAGCAACTGTCTTTATGCCTTGGACCCACAGCAAGTCAGACAGTCTAATCCTGGCCTGACCGTTTTTTAATTTCTGTCTTAGAATGTAGAGAAGGAATCCACTGGACAGTTTAATCCCAGCAGATATTAGATTAGGTAGAGAAAAAAATGAGACCAACAGTCTAATCTGGTCTCATGGAGTAATAAGGGTAGATTTAGAATAGGTTTATTTTCTGTTTGAAAAAATAAATGATGTAAAGGGTCTGCTAGCTCAAATGCTCCCTAGAAGAAGAAAAAATGCTAGGATTGTAGGAAGGGTAGGTAGTTGGTTGGGAAAGTGTTTCTACTGATGTAATGTCTTCATATTGTGGTAGCTGATCTAGAGAAAGAAAGGGATGTGCCAAGCAGCAGGCATCTGGCCTACACCAAAGATCATTTTCTGAATTCTTGACTCCTTCAAGAAGAAGCCATCCCCATGTGGAGCCATTGTTAGCCCCTTATAAATTACTTGACAAGCAAGCAAGGGGCTATTTTGTTTTATAAGCCTGCAAGGAATGCATTTCCCTTGAAACACATAATCCTTGCAGCCTTTTCATGTTTCCCTACCTTGTGACTATTTCCCTCTGCTGCTCTGAGTAAATAAGCCTTGCTGATAAAGAATTATGCTCCAAAAGGCTTTATTTCTGCCCTTTATACCCTTGCAAAATGCTTCATTTTCACCCCTTTTTCCCTTTCTCAAGGTCCCCTTTGTTTCCCTAAAAATTCCCCCTTACCCTCCTAAATCTTCCCAAAATCCCCATGAAATCCCACCCTTACCTTTTGTTTTACCAAATTCCCCCTTGGTCCTCCTATCGTTACCCTCTTATGGCTTTAAAATCCATCGAAAGGGCTTAAAAACCCACTTTTAACATTATAATAGGGCCTAGCCCCTTTCCCGCCAGCCCCCTGTACATTTTCCCCCGCAGAACCCAGCGCTATGACTGAGCACTGGCCCCGAATGGCACTAATCTCTAATTTATATCGGGAGAATTCTTGACCGTTGATATTTATAGATTGGACGACGATCGTTAACTCAACAGTGTCCGTGTTTCCCCCGTTCAAACCCCCCACCACACAATCATCGTTCATTTACCTGCCAGATCGACGGTTCGGAGTGTACCTGTCCCTGTGGTCCCTGCCGTGCACTATCCATAAACCCAGTGGTATCTATCGTACTGCTTTTGGGTGGTAGGCAGTATTCTCCCATTACCCAGCGATTCCATACAACATTCGACACGTGGCTCCTGTACGATTCCAAAACTGCTTGCTCATCACACGTTATCTTTCGATACAGGATGCGCATCGATATGCATATCAGCCGTCAGATCTGCTCTTGCCCATCCAATGGTCATCGCTCAATGAAGCTACGCGCAGTTTAACCCATGGTCTCCATACTCCTGGCCCAGCGTTCGTCGCCCTCTGCTGCATTTTCGGTCGTCGATCTCCTTTGAGATCTGACGGTCCAGATTTGTTTTCCCACTGTTGACTTTTCCGTCGTCGCCCAGTCCCACCACGTCACCCTCACATGTGTCTACCGTACATCCACCCATCCCATTGCATATATTTGATTCAAGGGTCGATGTTTTTAAGGTTTTCATTTAAATTATATCACAGACCGCCAATATTTTGCCATCTCTGTTCTCTACCATTCCACAACATTTTTCTGCCGTTTCTCTGCAGTTCCACTATCACCCACGCAGACATCCACATCATCCGACCCCATGCATTGTTTTCTTAACAAGTTTCATGTTTTTTCAGGGTTTCAGAAAGGTAGAAAACCACCATGGTTCATATGTACTACTTTAATGGCATGTTGCGCAGACAGAATTAAATCTGGAAGCTGGTACTACAGTGAAATACCCAGAAAGGTAGCGGTGGCATAAATATTATCCCAGGACAGTTCAAACTCCGCAAAAAACCTATCCAGCGCCATTAAAGCCCAGATTTTGCAGATCAAGACATTTATGGAGCAATGGAGAAAAACTAGCTAATGATCAAAGATTTTAGAGTTCAGTATTGAAGGTTTTGAGCCTTAATACAACAGTTTAGAGGCAAAGCACTAGATCAGTGATCCCATGGATCATGCAGAAGGTACAACACACATAAATTCATGTATATCAGGGTTTCACATCAGCAGATTGCCCCAAAGGACAAAGCGCCCATATCAGTTCCATTTTTTACTATGTTCCTAAAGATTTCCACCTTAACCACAGTCCAAAGCTGCCAGGGCATTTGTTTCACAAGCATGGCAGTCCATTCAGTCATTTTGTTTATGCACCAGAGTACTACACAGTACTGCAGTTAGAGTACATCAGAGTCATATTAGAGTAATCTGAAGTCTAAAGAATATCATTCGTTCACCCAAAGAACACCAGAGATTAATGCACCGGATTTATACAGAGTGGGTTTCTACCTTCTTCCTCTTCTGGAGTTTTAATGCTACATTTAGTTCTTCACCTACTTTCTCTGTTCCTCTGGAGCTATAAATTCAGGAAGAAACTCATTGTAAAGGTTGTTGATCAGTTAGCAGAGAACTGCAAGTAGTTTCTTTTGAGACTTAGTCTCTGTGTAAAGTTGTAAGATAGGCTGAGGAATATGATTTCAGACTAAGTATTAAACTATTGGCAATGTTGTACTTGATTGGTATTGCTATTTAATATGACAAGCACATTTCTTTGGATCCTGATCTGAAGCAGCGGTGATGTTTTCCTATCTCTATGTTTTAATTCATTTCACTTCGTTTCTACTGGCTTGCATCAGAATATTGGCATAGGATTTACCCTTGTTAGGTACCTTATGTTTCTGCTCTCCTTGCCATTAATGTTCATCTTCTGAATGTGTTATTTAAGAATTGATTTCAGTTGGTTTAACCAATGTAGTGGATGTTATTGCCTGCTCTCTGATGTATGAATTAAATGAATTCAATTCTTAGATGTTTCTTGTTAAGGGTTCAGTTGGAAGATTTGGGAACACTAGGGATTAGAGCTAGCCCTGTCCACTAGGATCCTTGTGTGACCAGCTGGTCTTTAACTTTGTGCTCTGAATCTGTGTTATCTCCTCCTCTATTACCTTTCCATATCACACAATCATCTTAATATCCTATGTTTTAGATGACTAGCCCAATTGAAAGCCTGCCTATTGATTAGCAAGAAAATCCTTTCCTGACCCCATTGCCCAATAGTTTTGAATATCTCCTGGAATACTTCACCTCTGCCTTTTTCCTCTTTGCTCATCCTTATCTTACATTGAACCCTTCCTTCCTGATAACTAGCAACCAAATCAAAACAAAAAAAACAAACAAACCTTGTGCCTATAACTAGCCTAACATCTTAACAATTGAGCTTCAAAGACAAATATACCTTGACTATTATAGATAGATCCCTCTCTAGACCTAGGAGGGCTAGATCCTAAGGTCTGAAAGTGGTTTGATGTTGTCTCATCTTCTGGTCTTGCCAATCTGGCCAAAACATGGGAACCCTAACAGAAGAAAGGGTCTAAAATGTTTCAAATCTTTAAATACAGCATAAGCTTGTTTTTCCACAGCTGTATAATTCAACTCAGCACCTTGTAGATTAGAACTAAAAAATGCAATTGGTGCTTCAATGTTTTTATCGTCTAACTATGTTAAAACTGTTGTGTATGATGTGTCGGAAGAAAATGTGTATAATATAAATGATTTAAGAAAATTAGGAGTTTTTAAAGAGGGAGCTTCAATGATGGCTTTCTTAATCAACTCAAAAGAATTTCTCTCTTCTTTTCCCCATTTAAAAATTGAATTTTTCTTGATCATTGATTGCAGGGGTAAAATGATTTGCAAAAAATTGGGAATAAATATTTTTCCAAAATTAATTTGTCCTAAAAATGATTGCATTGTTTTTTTATTATGTGGTAAAGGAATTTCTTCAATTTCATGAATTCTATTAGGGTCAATGTGGATTCAATTTTTGGAAACAATGAACCCTAATAATTTACCTTCTGATAAGGCGAAATAACATTTTTTTGGATTCAAGGAAATACCAATTTTTCTACATCTTTCAAAAATTTGTTTTAGGTGATTAACATGATTGCTTCTATGCTTAGAGTAAACAGTAATTTCATCTAAGTATATAAAAACTGAGCTATTGATTAGTCCTCTAAAAGCTATATCCATAGCACGTTGAAATGTAGCACCAACATTAATCAACCCAAAAGGCATTTTTTGGTATGCGTATGTTCCCCACTTTGTTCGGATTGTTGTCTTTAATCCATCATCCAGATGTACCATAATCTAATTATATCCTGAAAATCCATCGAGGAAATTCATCAATTCAGATCTTGCTATTGACTGCAATATCTATTCCATGGTAGGCAAGGGAAAATTATCTTTTTGGCAAGCTTTATTCAAATTTCCAAAGTCTATGCAAATCCTAATCTCTCAATTCTTTTTTCTAACCGGGACCATGCTTGACACCCATTTTGAATGCCTAACAGGAAAAATGCCTTTGGCTTTGAGCATTTTGTTTAATTCATATTTAATTTAAATTTATAAATTTGGGAGGATTTTTCTAAGTTTTTTTTGTACAAGCTTATCATTTGAGGTCATAGGTATGGTGTGCTGAATTATGGAAGTATCATATGTCCTAAGATCTGAATAATCCCATGCAAATATATCTTTATATGTTTTCAATAACTTAATGAATGGCATCCTTTCTTCAGGTTCTAAACCAAGACCTAAATTGATGTTTTGAGGTTTTTCTAATGTACCAAGATTAATCAATTCAAATTTTAAAGTAGATCTCTATGTTTTTGAATTGGTAGTCTTCTTAAACCTATCTTTCAAATCATAGAGATCTTCCATTTTGACTACAGATTTAGGAATTGGATTTGAATTTTGTTTATCCTCAATCTGTGAATCATGTTCATGTTCATCTATGATTTGACCTTCATAAGCTCTGTCTAATGTAAGAAAGTCTACTATATCTGCATCATTATTAAATACTCTCCAATTTGTTACATTGTCAAGAATGGAGGGCCTAAAAATTAACTCAATTGAAAATCTATCTGGGCTAAATTCTTCAGATGGTATAAGTCAAGATGCTACATTAGAAAATAAATCAGCACTTGCATTTTGTAATCTAGGAACTGTGGAGATATTAAATGCAGTAAAGTGAGAAGTAAGATTCTGAGCTAAATTTTGATAATGTTTCAAATGTCCAGAAATACAATGAATTGTATTTCTGACTTTTCTAATAATTATTTCAGAATCTCCATATACTTTGAAATATTTAACATTCAGTCCAATAGCTTTATATAGGCCTTGTATCAATGCTTCATATTCGGTGGTATTATTTGTGCATTGAAATTCAAGTCTACAGGTTAGCATTGTTTTCTCTCCTTGTGGATTGATTAAAATGCAACTTGTTCCTGCACCATATTATGATTTTGAACCATCAAAGTATAGAGTCCAAAATAAAGATTGTTTTGGAATATGATCGCTAATATTAACACATATAGAAGCATCTGTTTGAGAAAATTTTTCAATTTGAGAAATAACATTTTTTATTGGAAAAGGTGAAACCTGAGCATTGAATGATCCAAGAAATGATTCAGTTGAATAATTTCCTATAATGTTATTAGTGAAAACTACAGGCTCATTTGCTTCTTCTAGTTCAGTAATTGTATGTTTCATAAAATTTTCACGTTCAATCCTGATTTGATTTGGTTTTCCATTGTATCGTAACCACATGTGTGACCAATCAGTAGAAAAATATCCATGTAACTTTTTAGACCAATCTCTGCTTAGAATAAGACCATAAAATTTAGGGATGTCTGCGACCAAAATATCGATTACTTGTAGTACCTTTGGATTAGATGATAATCTAATGGATACTGACAACATTTCTCCAATGACTTCTACTCTTGTTCTATCCAATTGAACTATATGTACAACATATTTTTGAGTTATGTTCAACTTTTTACATACTGTTCTTGGCATAATGTTTGAAGAAGCTCCTAAATTAATAAGGAAATTATGAAATTTTTTGTTAAGAATCTCACAAGTCAAAAGTAAAGGAGTGTGAGAAATAGATCTATCACCAATTAAGACCAAATCATTGGAATTTAATTTTCTTGGAGATGATGGAGGTTTTCCCATATCTTTAGAAGCTTGGGCTATAACTGGTGATTCTATAGGATCTACAGGGATTGCCTTAATTTCTCTAAGAAAAATTTTCTGATGTTGTTTGAGTTTGGTCATTTCATGTAATAAAATATTTTCTTTGATATTTTTCATTTCTTCGACTATATTATATTCCACTGTATCTTAAACTATCAAATTTTTGGAATTTGTATTAGGATCTGGTGGAATAAAAATCTGTCTGAACAATTTTAGATTTTCTGACTGTTGTTTTCTCCTTGGTGGGGACAATTTTCTATTTTTGATTTAATATAGTTGAATCAGAAGAATTTTTACTTCTTGTAGATACAGGCATAGCTTCTCTTTCTTCTTTTGAAGGAAGAATGAAATCCCATAACCCATTCAGTTCAACTTCTTCCTGAGACTCTGATTCTTGTTCAGATGGTGGGGGATATTTAGTATCTTGATTGGATTCAGCATTTGAAATCACATTTGGGGGTTGAGATGTTGAAGAAGGGTTTTTCTTAAATGGACGAAATGATATCTTATGGGCTAAGGTTTCAACAACCCGTTTCTTTATTTCAATCATATAATTTCACATAGTCTTTAATACTTTTTTAAGACCTTCAAGATCAAATGGATCTTTCAAGACTTTCTTTTTAGAATCTTGACTAAATGTCACTTTATTGGATTTCTTGTCTTCTATCTCTGGATGTTTTTCTAATGCTAAAATTATTTCTACAGTGAGAGATTCTTTCATGTTATGTAAAAGGGTAGCTTTACCAACTCAATCTACAAAAATAGATATATTAGAAGGTAAAGAAGAAATATACCACTCTATTTTTACATCAACAGCAGGTTTGGAAGAAATTGGAATTTTGTTTAATAACTTGTTAAATATGGAGTTGAAATATTTGATCCTTTCCCCTGAATTTGTTTTAAGATTGGAAAGAGCATTGATCATGGATGCAAAAGTTCTATCATCTCCAAATATTGCAAGGAAAACTTGCTCGAAAGTTGCCCAATCGGCAATAGATCCTGCTGGAAGTGAAAAGTATCAGGATCTTGTAGATCCTTACAAAGTATAAGAAAATAATATAACTACAATATCTTCATAATTAACTCCATTAAGATTCATGGCAAACATAAAATTATTGATGTTTTCTTCAGCAGGAATACCATCATCAGGATTATATTTAGGTAACCATTTTTCTGGATGATCTGGAAGAGGATTTGGATTTTCTATCAATACATCACCAAGATTCGTCCAAGGTCGAGTGGCCATAATTGGATTAGAAGTTTGTGAAGATACCGAAGTAGATCGAGAAGTAGGGGGAATGAATGAAGAACTTACAACTGGAATAGTACTACTTGTAATAGCACTAATTGTTTGAGTAGAGGAAATGGAAGACTGAGAAGATGCAGACAGGATAAGAGGATATGAAGAAGTAACCGAAGGAAAATTTGATGTAACTTCACTTGTATCTGACTTAGATCTTGATACAAAAAAGAAATTATGAACTGATTCAATAGGAAATTCAAAAGGCAGAATTCAGAGTTTCTCGCTTTTGGATCTAGTTAATATACCAATTTCTCTAAATAGAGAAGTAACACTTTCTTCGAAAGTTTCTAGATTAACAGGGTTTTCGGCATAAATAGATATTCCTTCTAATTTATAAATTAAAGGTTGAACTTCGGGAGACTCGGGAGTGAATTCTAAAGCAGATGATTGATGAAATATTTGAGGACATGATGGGGAAGTTTCTAAAATTTCCGATTTCTAAGTTGGTGATTTAGAATTTGATTGGGAAGTTGTAGGATGCTTTTCAGGAGATCGACTCTTATGACGGCTTCTATTTTGAGGTTTAGATTTATGTGCCATTCATAGTCGGCCCTCCTTCTAGTGCTAAAACTCTTGAGGCCTTAGAAATCTGTGGCAACAACAAGGAGGATAACCACCCGGTCTGAACCTTAAGACAGTTCCTTTTCCATTTGGGATAGTGGCTCCGACTGGATATAATGGGACCAATTTCCCAGAGTTGGGTTTTTGTTTGATTGTTGGGTTTCTCTCAAAGGATTTACATGAAGAATTACTAAAAAATAAAACAAATTTATTCTAACATGCAAAACTTGAAATAGAGACTAATTTAATCTAACCCGGGATAATACTAATTTTATGTGATCTAAAATGATATATATTCAACCTCTGATGATTAATATCATCACATATTTAATATAATTATTACTTTGTAAGATGATTCTCTTGAAGAAAAATTAATCAAAAGAAAATGAGAAACATATCGCATATATTTGATGATCATATATAAAACAAACCAATTCCTATCTTTATATCGTACAGTAGTGTAATTGATATTTCAGACAAAAACAATTGATTTCATATATAATTCATGAAAGCTGGATTCATCACTAATATTCAAAATAGAACTAGCGTACATGATAATAGTATCAGATGTGTACCATCCTGTGCATCTGATAAATGATAATAGGCCACATTCAACTCTTACATCAGTAAGTCTTTCAAAGAATACAAAAGTGCATCAACACTGATCAACAAAATGATATATAACTGAAAAGGCCATGTTCCATTATTTTATCAAGGCATCCACAAGCTTACTTACAATTAAGCTTTCTTTGAAAATGTTCTCAATAAAATTCTGGACCCTTCTCTAAATGCATAAGAAGGGTTTAAATACTATACTAATTATCTACAAAAAAGATTATACAAAATATCTTATGAGGTGGTTTCAAACAAACATCCTCATCTCAAGTATATATTTGCTAAAAATTGAAATTATATAAAAACAAACTAACTAATAATCATTTCAGATGATAAGTTATTTTCAGTTGTGCTTTTTTTCTCACAAATGTCAGACATCGATTGAACTTGTTGAGGTTTTCCGAACTCTATCTTCATTTTTGCAGCAAACATAGCGTCCAGTAGAAGCAGTTGTATTCTATATAGAGTTCAGAAAATAGTTCAATGTCGTGAACTGACTGTGTGGTTTGACTAATAGCTGCCAATATGCTTCTCAACTGGTTTTCTTTAGCTGTATAAGTGCTTCTTCCCTAAGTTGACCGGCTTCCTTCCAACTTTGTTCTAAATCTTTGATATCAGGAACATCTTTGAGATTTCCTTCTTTGATCAGCCTGGAAGTATGTAATATATGGTTAATCAGTTTGACCATATTCTTTGATATACCTATTTCTCTGGCTATGGCCAATTCTACTTGTTTCACTCGTGCATCCCAATCTGTAAAAAGAATATCTTTGAAAGTTTCCTTGATCTTTGGGAGATCTGACTTTTTCCCTTCTTTTGTATCTTTCCATTCAATATAATTATATATTTTGATATTAAGTTCATTTAACTCAATTCTTTCATCAATGACTGTGTTTGTTAATTGTTCACTGATTTCTAGGTGTGGAATTATGTTTGACATTTGTACAACAAACAGGTTTTGTTGTTTTGAGAGTAAGGCACTTAATGCCGATGCTTCTTTTGTGATTTCCTCTGCAGTAGGAATTCCTTCATATTTTTTAAGATATTCTCTCAATTGTTCAATCAGTGAATTTGTGCTAGATAAGTCATTTTCATGACTTATCTTAAGCATTTCCATCTCTTTTTGTACTCTGAGAAGCTGTTGTTCCACTTTCTGATTTAAACCTTTTCTTTCTTCATCTAGCTGTTGTTGTAGTTCCATGATTTTGACATCCTTTTCCTAGACCAAAATAAATAATTTTGTTGCCTTATCCATTGTCGTAGTGGTGTATGCACCAACGAATTGAGATAGTCGAGTTAAATTTTCAATCGGATTTGATGGAGTATCTTTCCATACTACTTTTATAACTTCATTCCCCAGGGGTGTTTCAATCCTTATTCTTTTCCTCTATTTTTTTACTACAGCCTTATGAAGAGGGTTGTAGAACACATCTAGTGGGGGAATATCAGTCACCTTGAGAATAATCTCATCAGTCAAATTTGTAGGAATGATTTCTGTGTCTTGGGAGATTATATCAGGAGTTTCAATGATTTCATTTGTTGAAACTATTTGTTCCTGTGGAGTCTGGAATTCTGTATTTTTCTGTGACGATGACGCCCTTGGAGTATTTGCGAATGCATCGCTAAATGAAGTACATAATTTATCTAATTCACTTTGATTTTGTGAATTTTATTGTTTTGCTCTGATTTCTTGAATTTCTTTAATCGTATGAATAGTAATCAAAACATCCTGTGGGATCCGTCTGAGTCTTTGTTCTCTGAATTCATTCAATTTTTGTATTTCTTCTCAATTCAGGTTTAATTTGACAAAATTTAAGATTTCTTAAAATGTCCCAACAGATTGCAAAATATCTTCAAATCTGTCATCAATGTGTACAATAGGTTTGAGTTTGACTCACAAAGTGAATTTGTTAGCAATATTTTCTAGGTCGAACTGCCTAGAGGGTAAAATGGGGAGCTTCAACAGATCAATCTTCTAACATTATTTCAATGCGTGATTAAAATTGCTGAGTGTGAATGAACCACATGAAAATAGAAAACTTGGCCATAAAGACTTTTTACTTTCTTTCAAATATTTAGTGATTCCATTACCAAGAGTTTCGTAAGCGACTTCTCTTGCCATCAAATTATCTGAAACATATAAAGGAAGAATATGCGGGGGAGCAGAGCTTCCAAAAATTCTGATATATGAAAATGATTATTCAACAAAAAATATGCCTATCATTTGAATGTATACAAGGGTATCCTTAGTGAACCTAGGGCTCACTATGTCAAACATAAATTGTTGTAACAGTAATACAATTCCATAGCACAGCCTACGAAAATGTGGTGCAAAATTATGTTCCCATATCTCTTTATGACTCAAATGTATCAGGGTAGGGTCTTCAGGAGTCCATTTCCATCCCATAACTAGAAAGTTGGAAGAAAAACAGATGGCATCAAAAATATACGCACTCATAAAAAATTGGGGAAAAGATTTGGGGGAAGAAGTTCTAGTTTGGCGATAATCATCAATTGCCTTAACTATATTCTCAGAGAGGATAGTCCCCCAATTCATTATAAGGGAATTCACAGAGGAGTCAATTAGGGAAAGCCAATTTATGGAGAACTTGGTATTATTAGGTAAACCATATAATATGCATAACATTGCTGCTGCAAAATTATAAGGGTTTGCTAATGACACAATAGGATACATACCAATTTTCTCATATTTGAAATTGTTGTCTAATTTCCTCCAAACTTGGATTTCCTTGAATGGGTCTTCGTTCTTCTTAGAAAAATTTGCAGCAAACTGACTGTTGTAAGTGTCTTGTGAGTCGGGTAGCTTATACATGATTTTCAGATCTTCAGGTCTGAAAGAACCTAGAATCTCATCCTTGTAGGTTCTTGAATATTTTTCTTTGATCAAGCACCCACCTAATCATGTTAGTATATGGAAGAAGAGTAGCTCTCGCTACTATCCTATGGAGGAAAGAGCATGCAATATCTTTGAATTGTAAATTTGAGGGTGTTTCATCAACGGCAGTCATCATGAATTTCACTACTTCTGGCTCTTTGTCTTCAAGTATAATGTAAATAAATTGCCACTTAGTAGCTCCTCCATCAGCAGTGCAGACAGTATCAGAGACGATAGGCGCCATTCGTATTTGTTCGAATTCTGCAACAATATGTTTGTCGTGCTTTTGAATCACTTTGCAGATAGACATATCTTGAAAGAGAGTCCCTATTAAAGAAAGAGTAAATGATTAAATGATGGAAGATATATTTAAATGATCTGTTTTGAAAGAAAAATTTGGGAAAAATCTATATCATTAATTAATAATGACGCATCCATAAATGTTTACATTGGGATTAAAAAACAAAATTAATACTTTTTGACATGATTTATTTTTGCGTAAAACCTTTATTCAAACCTGTCAAATCAATCGCATTGCACCGTTTGAACCTGTCTTAATGATGTGTATTACCTTTTGTTTATGCGATATGCGATTTCGCGATATCGTGAAATCGCAGTATCGCAGCATCGTAATATCACAATATCGGAGTTTTGTTAAGAATTGCTTAAATTTTTACAATGTAAATCTGTGATATGCAATTTATAATGTCTCTTGCGAAATTTCAAATTGGCGATCACAAAATTGGGATTTCACTGGTTTATTATTTTAACTAAAAAAATATTTGTGCGAAAATGGGATTTGCAATAAATATGTTTTTATTAATTAAAAATTTTTGATGTTTTTTTGGAGTTTGATTTTTATCAAAAGACAAAAATACTTGTATTAAAAGGGTCCCTATTTCTATTTATCAAAGGTCTAGATTATTTTGAAAAATAAAAATGGGGGGAGTTTTTGCATAGCACAACAAGTGCAAAGCTCTTCCTAGAGGCTTCTCAAGGAAAGAGGTGGGATTCCCGCTTGGGAACACCCTGTGCTAAACAACACTACAATATTAGCTAAACAACGGAAGAAAGAAATATGTCTAAACAAACCATATATCAAAATATAATAAACATAACATTAAACATGAATAAATATGGTTGCCATCCTCTTCCTTATATAAGTGATGAGCTTCCTAACCCTAGGACCCACTCATTTAAGACCTTACTTCCATGCAAAGAGTCTCCAACTAAAATTTCACTGTCCTATAATGAATGCAACTCCTCCATGACAGCATTGGTCATTTGGTCAAAGTTGACCCATTCTACATTCTCTAGCCCTTTTCACACCTTAGGGTGCTTAAACAAGATGTTGAGAAGTCCTCCTTTCACATTAGCAGTGATTTTATTCATATTAAGGAGATTTATGGGTCTCCATACCCTCTTATTCAACAAACAATGAAGCAAAAACAAAAATTAATATTCCAACTAGCTCATGGCTAATTGGGAAGATTACAGTCCTCCCCTCCCAAATGTTGCTTGTCCTCAAGCGACTGTAAAGGTGAGTGCTGAAGCTCTCTCCTCCACCATTTCTGACACCTCCATGTGATAAGCTTCCCTCATAATCCAAGTGTCTCCCAATAAATACCTCCATGAAATGATCCTCCAAAGTTCTGATGAGATTCAAATGAATCATCCCACAAGGAAGAAAAAGTCCCAATGAAGTAATCATGGGTTGCCCAATGTTCTCCTTGAAACATGTAGCATAAGAAACATGGAGAGTATATCTCCCAAAGGGAACATCCAATACTCCTGTTAGTATCCTATATTCACAGTATCACTAGATGACTATGGATTTTCTATAGTCTACTGAAAATAACATTCCTTGAATATCATTTATTTTTAGAAATCTCACTACCTTCATTATCTTCATTTAACCCATTCACTATCTCTCACCTTACCTATTCATATTCCTCTCATATTCTGAAAAAACCCAAGTTTAAGCTCAGAACCCTCATTTTTTACCCCTTCCCCTGCCCCTACCCAAAACCTCCTTTTCCGCACACAATCTTCTCCCCTTCATTTATTTCCCTGCCTTCCATCAAAACAATGTAAAAATCCATTTTTACAATGTTTTTGAATAAATTATTGTTTCGGGTCCTACTCTTTAGGAATAGACCCTGTTTATTCTACCCAAACCCTTTATATATTTATAAACCCTTTCTAAACCTTAACCCACCACTTCATTAAAATACTTGACCCTTTATATGTTTTGGCCCCCACCTTCTTAACGTTACCCCCCACTCTCATATGACTTGGCCCCCACCTTCATAGTTAAGCGCCCTCACTTTAATATCCTCGGATCCCGCTTTACAAAGACCCCACATTATTTTAAATAAACCCTTTGCTTCATGAATACCCTTGAGCCCCACATCATGTTTTACACCCACAATCGGATCGCCTGACATTCGTTTGATCTATGCCTCCTCATCCAACGGTTGTTGCTCCTCATCTCACATCCAAAAACTCAGTGTTTAGCACCCCCAAGCCTTGAAAAATTGGTGTTTTTACCATTGTGACATCTATCGTGTGTCGCCTCCTCCATATTATTACATCCCTGCTACTAAAAATGCCTCACCGCTTATGGACCATGCGAAAACTACTTACCACCATCGCGCAAAACCCCGAAAGCACCTTCCCATCCACGACAAAAACATTGACCCATTTCGAATGTTTCAAAGCGCTGTGACTTTGCGATAAGCCCCGAGCCACCATAAAATTTTTGTAATGCATCCAAAATACCTGGAGGGCCATAACCAAGTGCAAAAAACCTAAAGCCCCCATTGATCGGACTTTGTCCATAGCGCAGGTTTTCAATTTAGAAATTTTTTTTTATTGTGCAGGTGATAGATGTAGAAAACACATAATTTTATTTTCTAAAGTCCTAAAATCATTAAAAATAAGCTCTCTGGGTGACGATCCAGCAACTTTTTTTATCAAAAGGACCAGGAGCGCAAGGTTAATCTAGATCATCAATGGATCATGACCATTGATGATCATTGAAACATTCCAAAGGCATCAAGAGCTCTCCACAGCAAAGAGTAAAGAAATAAAGAGTTTTACACTAGCAGCGCAGGTAAATATGAAGAAAAATGTAAAGAACACGGTCAAAGAACAGTAACAACTAAAAGTTGCATCGTGAAAATGAAGTCAAAAGGAATAAAATATCAATCAAGGGTCAAAGGAAAAAGAAAGGGTTGAGAGACAGAGACAAGACACAAAGCAGATAAGTAAGATTAAGGAAAGAGATTATAGTAATTCAAGGCAGTCAAAGAGAGATCAGAGATAGAAACATAGTTAAGGAAAAGACACATCAAATTTTAAAGATAAATCAGAGGTTAAAATACAAATAAAAATCAAATAAACAAAGGAATACAGATCCGAATGACAAAGAAAATCACCATTTACTTCTTCACAATCATATTGGCCACCTACAGCCAAATTTTGTTTTAAACACCTATCGCAGTTAATAAAGAAGTCAGAGATATTTTTAAGCAGCTCAGCAGTTATTGTAAAAGTTAATGAAAAGCCAAAAAGTCAAAAATATCCTAAAGTTAGCTCAATAGTTAAGTTAAAAGTTATTATTATAGCAAGTCAATGAGTGATATTTTTCCTTGGGCCTTGCATCGTCTCAAAGGTCAAGATTACATTTACTCTGTAATAAATACAGTATCAAACCCTAGATTAGGGTCACCTCCTCATCTGTAGATAAATATTGCATGTATTGTTCATTATTATTGTTGGTTGGTTGGTTAGTTAGTTGGTTGAGCTACTAGGCTAGATTTTGATAAGACTATGAGTTGTAAATATTATTGCACTGGAGCATTGTAATTTTTTTTGACATCAGTAATACAAACACATTCACATGATTCCTGAGCTATGTTAATGGTGATGTTATCCCTCTTTGTCAATGTTTCTCTTATGCTTTCCATATTTTCCATCATTTCTCTGATATTAGAACATAAATTTTAGATTAAGATATGTTGTTTCGGAACCTTAACTCTGTATATTTCTATTATCCTTATGTTTTATTCTGCAAGGTCTGATTAGAGAATTCAGGGGTGTCCTGCTCTCTAGTTCCACCTAGCTTGTTGCCTTGAAGTTTACTTAGTAGATTTTAGCTAAAGAATTTATGGTTTTCCCTGCTCTTTATTTTTTCTTAAACTGTTATTTTAAAGGCCTTATTTGAAGTTTGATTAAAGAATTCAGGGGTGTCTTGCTCTTTATTTTCACTGAACTGTTATCTTGAATATTTTCTTTGTCTCAAAAGTAATAGCTAGAGAAATCAGGGGTGTCCTGCTCTCTAAGATTGCTAGATTTTTGTCTTAAAGGTTTTATTAGTAAAGATTAGCAAAAGAATTCAGGGGTGTCTTTCTCTTTAGTTCCTCTTAAACAATTATCTCAAAGGCTTTTCTTGTTGAAGTATAGTTAAAGGATTTCTAATTTCCCTTTAGTTTTACTGAATTCACAACTTCTTGTCATTTCATATTCCATCTAAACTAAAATGATCCACTTGATATAGTTAGATTTCCCTATGAAAACCCTTGCAAAGTTGATGTACAATTAAATCATTTTATGAATCCATAGCCCAATGAATTGATGTTTCTCACAGTCTATCTATTCAACTCAAACAATCAATCAATTAATCAAACATTAAACCAAACAAAACAAACAATACTAGAGCCTCATAAATAGCCCAAAATCAGAAAACACAAGCATAAAGATAAATCAATCAAACATAAACATAGAGAGATCCCTCTCTGAGTCCAGGAAGGCTATGTACTTGGACTCCAAAGTGGTCTGATGTGGTTCCCTGCAGATTTGTTTTTTTCCAATCTCGCAAATCACTGGGCCCCAACATAGTGGCGACCATACTGGGGAATCCTGAGTAATTAAATAGCTTAATATTTCCTCAAGGACTCAGAAACCTCATTCAAATTTATATGAATCAAGTGTCAGCCAAGACTGGTATCTGGTTGCTGATGGTGGACAACAACCAGCCTAAAGATAGTTAAAAATCATCCACCTGGTGACTCCACTAGTTTTCAGTAGGCATGATGACTCCACTAGTTCTCTAACAGACTCCACTGAGAAAATTATTAAGAAACTGAGATATCAGCAAACCTCAAATAGAACCTAGTCAAAATACTTTGTGAATAAAGTATTTCTTTCATAGATTGGTTTGCTTTTTTTTAACTATTATAAAACTCTCAACCTCTCTGAAGCTTGGGTCCAATTTGTGGCTTCTAGAAGGATCTGTACCAGATCCCTTCTTGACCCAAACCCTCTTGCAATAGTTGAAAATCCAGAGCACATCCTAAGGAAATATCCTAGATCTAAAAACCCAATTTTTAGCAGACCTATTCACAAAGCAAGTTCCCTACCTGAAAACCTTAAAGACTTGCAAGATATCCTATCTAGATCACCCCCGGAACAAAGCTTGTCCAAGACTAAATCCTAGAATTGGGTAAACCAAATAATTTTAGACCCATCCATCTTACAAAAGAATCTTGTTGTACTAACTTCAAATCCCATCCATACACCCATTTTTCACCTCTTTCCATTTAACCCTCCACCTCCTTTTGTAAACCCTCCACTTGTTAACCCTCCTTTGTTTCCCCAACCCCCAGCCATGGAAACCTGGTATGCCCCATTAGTTCTACCATTTCCTTTAGTTGTTATACACAAGAATATCAGTCCAATATTCCCTTATATGATGCAAGTAGTTCTACAACTGCTCAACAACATGTGGATATAATGAATGACTATTTTGACAAACAAGAAATAGATGATGAAATTGTTAAACTAAGAATGTTTTCTCAAAGCTTACGGGGAGAAAAAGAAATGGTTTAAAGGCCTAACCCCTAATAGTATACATGACCTCCCTACTTTTCATCAGTTGTTCTTAAATAAATGGGAAGTCAAGAAGGACCCTCTCCAAATCCTATCAGAGTATGAAAACATCAAGAGAAATGTTGGAGAGGGTGTCCAAGAGTACTGCACTAGGTTCAATAGTGTGTATAATGCCCTCCCTACTCACATGAAACCTCCACAAGGTCTAGCCTTAATGAAATTTCCAGATGGCTTTGATACAGGAATGGCTTACCAACTAAGAAAAAGAGACCCTCTAACTTTAGAAGACATGCAGAGGGGTGCATTAAGTGTAGAGGAAAATATGATTTCCAAAAGAGTTAGAATGAGAAATGAAAAGAGAGTCACATATAGGGAAGAGGTTGTAGCCTCCACATCTGATACTAAAATTGATAACTTAGTTAGGACTATGGAAAGGATGATAAATAGAATAAACACGAATGAGAGAGATTACCCCAGAGAAAACCAAATAGCTCCTCAAAACATAAATCAAAATCAGAACCAAAGCCAAAACTTTAGAAGAAACCCCCCTCAAATAAGACAGAGAGGACCTGGCTAGCAAATCAGACCTCCTTTCCAATAAAACTATGCCGATGAGGATGAGGGAGTGATTGAAGAACCAGAACAAAGTCAAATCAATCTAATGGGAGTAAAAAATGAGGATATTGTTTTCCTCACCGAGGAAGAACACATCATATTTTCCCCAAATGGAGAAGAATTCCTAGAATCTGAATATTGTAAACAAGGATTCAAAAATTCCATTATGGAAGTACATAGGCAGTATGACCTTAGAAGCAAGAAAACAAAGGAAATTCCCAAGAGACAGAACCTAGAAAATTCTTCTAGGAAGGCCCCTAAAAATGATCCTAAGAGGACAACATAAGCCTCAAGCACAATCGTTAAAGTTTTGATAAAAATAAAAACAAAAACAACCAACATAATGGCGACCAAAGCAGCACTAGTGAATCAACTAGTGGCCTTGACAAAACCATTTTAAGTGAGACTCCAAATAAAAATCAGCAAGCTGAAATTGCTGTAAAAATAGTGTCTGATAAGACTGATTTAAATCTGCCAAAAACATAGACACCCTTCAGTATTGAGAATGAAATTTCCATGAAAAAAATATCCATACCTCTTACTGAATTAGTTAGCCAAGATGTATATAGATCCCAAGTTTTGAAAGCTTTAAACATAGAGAAAATGTTGAATCTATTAATTTAAATGATGATAAACCTAAGCTTTTGTTTGGACCTGAAGTAGAAGGAAAGTTCCAAGAGGGAGGTGTGCCTCCATTTCATGTCAGTCTGAACATTCATGATAAAATCCTCCATAATCCCATGTTAGATTCAGGAGCTTCACATAACCTCATGCCAAAGGTAGTAATGGAAATACTAGGCCTCGAGATAACTATATTATACAAATATTTATACTCTTTTGATTCCAGTAGTGTTAAATGTCTAGGCCTAATCAAAGATATCTATGTTAATCTAGCAGAAAAACCAACCAAAAGCCTAGTAATGGATATTGTAGTGGCTGAAATCCCCCCTAAATATGGCATGCTCTTATCACACTCATGGGGAGCTAAACTTCAAGGCACCCTCCAAATCGACATGACCTATGCTACCATACATGTCTTTAGTCAACCAAGAAGACCATAAAGGGAAACCCATATGAAATACATGGTCAACAGTCAAGAAAAACTGGATAAATCCCCTATCTATTCTATCCACACATACCTTGATTCATTTATCCTTTACAATTATGAAAAAATTAATGAAGAGGCAGTAGCTAATGAAAAATTAGTAGAAGAAGAAAAAGAGGAAGAACAGCCAGAACAGATAGACCAGGCAGACCAAATAAAAAATAAACAACATAATAATCAACATGGTGGCAACCACAATGACCAACTGTTTCGGGGAAAATCACCCTAGAGGTTCGTTGGGTTACAACCTCCACAGAGCAGGGGCATGCTACTTAAGAAGGACTCACACAACCATACATGTTCATGAAAAACTAAATAGAGTAGATCGAGGAAGTTACCCGTAGGTCCTACGGTTGAAGCAGATCCCGCGGGGTCCAAACCCCCAGCAACCGTCCTTCCTTCTTAACCTGGAAGACAAGAAGAAACAAGCACGAAGAACTGGTTGTATAGCATATATCTACTCTAAATGTTAGTGAAATCGATATAAAACATCAGATAAACCATAATGAATGCTTAAATAACAAATATTCTCATATATGTAAGCAGACACTAACACGTATATTTCGGGAACAAGATGGTACTTCTGTATTATAAATAGCATGTACAAAAGTAACGAGTGGAGAGATCACCTGAATCCTTCCACGATCTTTGAGCAGACCGTCGTCCGGATCCATCCCGCCCTTGCCTCGCTAAGACTCCTTCCAAACTGGTGCATACGAGATGACATATAGGGAGATGAGCATCTCAAGGAAACAAGGGTTTCCTGTAATGAACTGGGAAAGTGCAGGAGGCACGGGGAATCAGACTTGGATAGGGAATACCAATAGAGTATAATATCAATAATTCTCTCTCTCCCTTAGGCCATGCACATGAGGGGCTTTTATACTCCCTCAAAGTAGTTTCAACAGTTGGAAACAGTTGGCCACATGCTGGGGTGGTTGAACTACCTGAGTAACCATCAACCCAGCCTGAAAATAGGGAATTTTTATATATTTTCTAATGATTTTAATGGCATATGCGGAAAATTGCAGTTGGACTCGCGTATACACACGGAAAAGTCTGGGCATAATCGCGTATGGGGATTTTTACACTGTTTTTTAGTGAATTTGTCCAAGTATGTAGGAATGGGTGCCCAAAGCCATAAAAGCAATCATGAATCATATGAAGGTGAGAAATGATGCTATAACACCAACATAATGATAAATATGAAATTGAACCTCTTTGGAGCATGAGCTTTGATGGTTCTTGTGGTAAAACTAGTTCAGGAGTGGGTGTTTGGGTACACAACACTGATAAAAATCATGCAAAAGGTCACTCATATAAACTCAAATTCCAATGTAGAAATAATATAGCAGAATATGGGGAACTCCTCCTAGGGCTACAATTACTCAAGAAATTAGGAGCCAAAAGTATCTCTATTCATGGGCATTCTGAGCTAGTCATTAGGAAGATTAAGGGAGAATATTAAGCTAAACATCCTAGATTAGGAGAATATAAGAATGATGCCCTTGACCTCCTTAAAAAATTCAAAGAATATGATCTTGCCTTCATCCTAAGAAATCAAAACATCCTTGCCAATGGTCTAGCATTTGCAGTCAGTACTTGTCAAAAACCTTACCATAACGAACAATACACAGTACAAGTCAAATATAGACTAGTAGTCCCTGACAATATAAAATATTGGCATGTTTTTTAAGGTGACAAACAGATTGAAGATTTCCTGCAGTCCAGAAATGAGTTTTAAATACCAAATTCAGACATAGTTCATGAAGAGGACTCCTCTGCTGAGGAACAAACATATAAAAAGGAGCCTCCTGATGATGTTGATATAAATTTGCTAGAAAAAAAATGACCCATATGAGACAATGATGTGTGCAGATCCAGAAAAAGAATACTTTGAAGTGCTGCAGTTCAGAAATATTACCTTGCCCAAAGGATTTGTCCCTCTTAAAGAACTTTTTGATTTTAATGATGTTGCTAAGAAGCCAAAGATGGAATCCATTGAAGCAAATGTAGAAGAATGCAATATAGGCAGTGAGCTAGAACCCAAAACGATAAAACTGTCAAAAACACTGCCAGCACATATAAAACAGAAATATATTGAGTTATTCAAAGAATTCAATGATTTTTTTGCTTGGGGCTATGAAGACTTGAAGTCATATGATATAGATATCATTCAGCACAAGATTCCTCTCAAAGAAAACCAAAAGCCCTTTAAACAAAATTTACGCAAAATAAACCATGTCCAACTACCACTGATTGAGAAATAAATAAAGAAAATGTATGATGCTGGAATAATAGTCCCACTCAGGTACTCAAAATGGGTTTCAAATATTGTATCAGTGAGGAAGAAGACAGGAGAAATTAGGCTCTGCATAGACTTCAGAAATTTAAACAAAGCATCCTTGAAGGAAAACTACTCTTTACCAAAAATGGATCACATATTGCAAAGGGTAGTAGGCTCCAAAATAATATCTCTGTTGGATGGCTTTTCAAGGTACAATTAGGTGCTCGTACATCCAGATGATCAACACAAGACAACTTTCACTACAGCTTGGGGCACCTTCATGTATGTTAAAATTCATTTTGGGTTAATGAATGTTGGAGCTACTTTCCAAAGAGCGATGGATATTTCTTTCTTAGAAGAAATAGGCTACTTTATTGTGATATATCTTAATGATATAACAATCTACTCAAAAACTAATGAAGAACACCTAGCTCACTTAAGAAAGGTCTTTCGAAAGTGCAGAAAGTACGGTCTGTCTTTGAATCCCAGGAAAAAATTGTCTGGCCTTTAAGAAGGGAAGATTTTTGGCCACATCATATCTGAAGAAGGGATCAAGAATGAGCAAAAGAGGATTGAGGGAATATTTCAAATAAACCACCCAAGGAACATCAAAGAGCTACAGTATTTCATCGGAAAGATAAATTTCTTAAGAAGGTTCATACCATACCTTGTAGAAATCCTAAGAAACATCACTAACATGCTGAAAAGAGAATCAGGAGCCAAATGGACCATAGAAGCAAAGCAATATTTTGATTTTGTGAAGCAAGATCTTACCCAGACACCTATTTTAATCAGCCCTAATTTCACCAAAGATTTCTTCAGTTTCTCCTTTGCATTAGAACACACAGTTGTTGATGTCTTATTACAGAAAAATATAAAAGGACAAGAGAAGCCCATAGCATTTTTTAGCAAGGCATTAAGATATGCACCTCTTAAATATAATATCATGGAAAAGTAGGTTTTTCCTTTAGTCAAGGCACTAAAACATTTCAAATTCTACATTCTGCATTCACATATCATTGCATTCGTGCCTCATACAATGGTTAAAGACATACTTACACAAGATCTTGATGGAAAAAGAGGTAAGTGGATTGCTGTCATATTAGAATATGATATGGAAATCAAGCCTACCAAGATAATCAAAGGAAAAGGACTAGCTAAACTCATGGATGAAACAAATTTTCAAGCATTGGACATAAATATGATTCACCTATTGGATGAACAAGAGGAGCTAGTAACTCCACCTATTGAGGAAGCATTTCAAAAATCACCCTGCTATGTTTATATATTATATGTTCTTTTTAATCTAAATGTTCCTCCTAGTTTGTCCAAAACAAAGGCTAGGTTCTTAAAAATAAAAGTTGTAAATTTATGCATTTTGGATAAAGTTTTATATTGGAAAAATTATGGTGGAACATTGTTTAAATGTTTCCCTCAAGAAGATGAAAATAGGATCATGCATGAATTCCATGAAGGAGAATGTGTAGGCCACCTCTATTGGAAAACCATCGCCAATAAAATCCTTAGAGTTGGTTACTATTGGCCTACCCTCTTCCAAGACATCCACAAAATGGTAATTTCCTACCATAAATGCCAAATATTTGAGGGAAAAAGAAAGTTGTTGCCTTTTCCATTACAACCTATCTCTTTTGACACTCCTTTTCAACAGTGGGGTCATGATTTTATTGGAGAAATTCACCCTACCTCCTCTTCCCAGCATAAATGGATCCTAACTGCAGCTGACTATTTTCAAAGTGGATAGAATCCATCCCTTCTAGGGCAGCCACAGACTCAGTGATTATCAAATTCCTTGAAAACAATATTCTATCTAGATTTGGTTGTCCTAGGAAAATCATTACTGACAATGTTGTTGCTTTTATATCCAAGAAAATGGTGGATTTTTTCCATAGATATCGTATTACTTTGGGGAATTCTATAGCTTATTCCCATCAAGGTAATGGATTGGCTGAATTCTCAAATAAAATCTTGGTAAACATCATTAAAAAATTGCTGGAGGAAAACAAGAAATCATGGCATAACAAATTGGTTCATGCACTATGGGAAGACAAGCTAACAAACAAGAAGTCAATTGACATATCTCCCTATCAACTAGTCTATGGAACAGATGTAGTCTTCCCTACAAGCTTGGGAGTGCTAGTAATGAAGCGTATTCAAGAGGTGCAGTCTAAAGAAAATGACATACAAAGAAGAATAAACTAGACTGTTCAACTGCAGCAAACCAGAGAAGGAGTATACAACATAACACAACTGTTGCAAGAAAATATCAAGAAGCTTTTTGACAAAAGGACTAAGGAAAATGATTTCAGCATTGGAGACAAACTGTTGAAATGGGATTCAAGAATAGAGGACAAAGGAAAGCATGGAAAATTTGACAATCTATGGAAAGGTCCATACATCATCCCTTCTGCAAGAGGTAATAATGTTTTTTCCTTCAAGAAATGGATGGAACATAATTGTTTGGAGGTCCTGTCAATGGCACGATGCTCAAGCATTATTTCAGTTACAGGATCTCATTTTAAAAAATTTTCATTATATATAACATTGTATAAACAAAAATCTCAGAAAATTTGTTAAAAAAAAAGAAAGAAAGAAGAGAAGAAAAGAGGGTAGATAAAAAGAAAAAAAAGGTAAAGGCCCATACCAAAAAAAAATAAAAATGGAAGTGTGCAAGTCCAAATATCACTACTTGAAAAGGAAGTCTTGTTCAATCATACAGCCTAATCATAATTGTACAAATTTAGAATTTTTGGTGATAAGTTAGAAAATGAATATTTGCCAAACTATGTAAACTTGGCTTATCAGTAGATAGATAGGAAATGACATTGGTTCCAAAGTCTAAATCTGAACCAACAAGAGAAGGGAGGGAAATGTGATAAAATAAAGATTCAAAACCAAAGCCTTTAGTTTAGTTTTACTTTTTGAAAAATAATATTGTGTGCATATTGTCCAAAATGCAACAATTCTGATGACCAAACTGTTTAATCTTGATTCAATCATGTTTAAATTTCATGCTGATAGTTAGAGAATGAAAATTTGTCAAACTGTTTAATCTTGACAAATAAGTAGTTAGGTAAGGAATAAAAGAGCTCATCTGTCTAATATGAGCCTTTGGTTATAAGGATAGATTTAGATAGTTTTCTTTTCAAAAGAAAAATGATGTCAAATGTTTGCAAGTCTAAAATGCACCCAAAGAATGAAGAAAAAATGTAATAATAGAAGAATGGGTAGGCATAATTAATTTGCAGGAAGCATTTTTGGAAATCTTTGATGTCACTGTCACAAAAGTTGCAGCAGATCAACAACTACATGATGAAAATCAACAAAATTCAAGCAAGCTACTGATCTACAAAATCCATAGATCTAAGGTTCTTCACACCTCCTAAAGGAGCTACCCTCCCCAGTTAGAGCCAATATTAGTCTCTTGTATTCACAGTATCACTATATGACTATGGATTTTCTATAGTCTACTAAAAATAACCTTCCTTGACTATCATTTATTTTCAAAAATCTCATTGCCTTCATTATCTTCATATAACCCATTCACTATCTCTCACCTTTCCTATTCAGGTTCCTCTCATATTCTAAAGAAACCCAAATTTAACCTCAGAAACCTCATTTTTTACCTCTTCCCCTACCCAGAACCCCATTTTCTTCACAAAATCCTCTCCCTTTCATTCATTTCCCTTCCTTCCATCAAAATAATGTAAAAATCCATTTTTACATTTTTTTTGAATAAATTATTGTTTCGGGTCCCACTCTTTAAGAATAGGCCCTGTTTATTCTACCCAACCCCTTTATATATTTATAACCCCGTTCTAAACCTTAACCCGCCACTTCATTAAAAAACCCGACCCTTTCTATGTTTTAGCCTCGGCCTTCTTAACCTTACCCCCCACTCTTATATGACTTGGCCCCCACCTTTATAGTTAAGTGTCCTCACTTTAATATCCCTCGGGCCCCTCTTTACAAAGACCCCGTGTTATTTTAAATAAACCCTCTACTTCATTAATAACCCCGGGCCCCACGTCATGTTTTACACCTGTGATCTGATCACCCGACAGCCGTCCGATCTATGCCTCCTCATCCAACGGCCGTCGCTACTCATCACACATCCAAAAGCTCAATGTTTAGCACCACAAAACTTGGCAAAATCGGCGGTTTTACCATCGTCATATTTGCCACGTATCGCCTCCTCCATATTATCTCATCCCCGCAACCAAAACTGCATCACCGCCTATGGACCATGCCAAAACTACTTACCACCCTCGAAGCAAACCCTGAAACCTCCTTCCCACCCACAGAAAAGAAATTGACCCCTTTCGAATGTTTAAAAGCCCTGTGACTTTCGGATAAGCCTCGAGCCACCATAAAACCCTTGCAATGCATCCAAAATACATGGAGGGCCATAACCAAGCACAAAAAACCTAAAGCCTCCATTTACCAGACATTTTCCACAGCGCAGGTTTTCAATTCACAAATTTGTTTTTATTGTGCAGGTGACAGATGTAGAAAATTCATAATTTTTTTTTCTAAAGTCAAGAAATTGTTCAAAATAAGCTCTTTGGGTGACTTTCCGGTAGCTTTGTTTATCAAAAGGAATAGGAGTGCAAGGTTAATCTAGATCATCAATGGATAATGACCATTGATGATCATTCAAACACTCCAAAGGCAGCAAGAGTTCTCCACAGCACAGGGTAAAGAAATAAAAGAGTTTTACAGTAGAGTCCCAGGTAGAGATGAAGACAAATGTAAATAACACGGTTAAAATTTTCACCATGACAGTGAAGTCAAAAGGAATAAAATATCAATCAAGGGTCAAAGCCAAAAGAAAAGGTTAAGAGATAGAGTCAAGACACAAAGCAGATAAGTAAGATTAAGGAAAAATATTACAGTAATTCAAGGCAGACGAAGAGAGATCAGAGATAGAAACAGAGTTAAATAAAAGACACATCAAAGTTTAAAGATAAATAAGAGGTTAAAAGACAAATCAAAAGAAAATAAACAAACAAAGACAGATCTGAATGAGAAAGAAAATCACCTTTTACTTCTTCGCAATCATATTGGCCACCTACAACCAAATTTTTGTTTAAAAACCTACCACAGTTAATTAATAGGTCAGAGATATTTTTAAGCAGTTCAACAGTTATTGTAAAAGTTAATGAAAAGCTAAATTGTCAAAAATATCCTAAAGTTAGCTTAGCAGTTAATTTAAAATTTATTATTATAGCAAGTCATTCAGTGATATTTTTCCTTGGGACTTACATGGTCTCAAAGGTCAAGATGACATTTAATCTGTAATAAATATAGCCTCAAACCCTAGATTAGAGTCACATCATCATTTGTAGATAAATACTACATGTATTGTTCATTATTCTTGTTGGTTGGTTGATTGGTTAGTTGGTTGAGCTGCTAGGCTAGATTTTGATCAGACTCTGAGTTGTAAATATCATTGCACTGGAGAACTGTAACTATTTTGGACATCAGTAATACAATTGTTGGGAAAAATACTGAGAGGGGGGTGAATCAGTATTTAGAGCTGACTGAAATTTTTTTACTTTTTCTTTCTCTTGAAACCATAATCTAATTTACTGAACCCAGATCACATATACACGTGGATATCCTTAAGAAAACTTGCGTATGTCTAGAGATCTTATTATGCATTTAATTCTGTACTTATATCATTGCATCATTCATTCATCAGATGTTTAGTAATCAGTAAGCATGTGCAGTAATAACAAAATAAACCATCACACATAAGCAACACACATGAACACCAGCATTCGGGAGAAAACCACCACTACTATCATCTCTGTCTTCAATATTTATTATAAAGAAAACTTCTTACAATTTTGTATTGGCGCAGACTCATACCAGCACGCAGGCACCCACCTACAAAAGGCTGCAACCTTCTCTCGTTCTCCAGCCACTACCGGAAGGGAGCTCCAACCCCCCGATCTCTGCCACTAGGCTCCCCAGGAAGGGAGCTACTTCCCCCTGATATATTTTACCAGCTACTACTGGAAGGGAGTTACAACCCCCTTACTGAAGGCTTCGACCCTCAGCACCACCATGGACCACGTTTCATCAATTTTCATACTGGATCCAATAGCTTCCACACACCATGCCTTGTAGGCCACTTTTCATCAGATTTTCAGACTGGACCCACTCCACACATTTAAGCTCAACATTCATCAAACTGAAACTTATAACCCCATCAATCCATTCAATGAATCATCAACCAATCAACCAACAACTTGATCTTTAATCAACATAATCAACAATATAATCAACATTCAAACAACCCAGATCTGTATGAATACATCATTGACAGATAGCAGTAACACATCAAAACTGATCAGACATTTTATTCCACACACTTAAGCAAGACCCTCTATTCCATACGCTCTTTTACTTCACTGAACCTGCGTATATACGCACTTTCACAGAGACAAACCTCGCATATATTCCACATATTTCACGACCGACCTCATATTCCATATGCACTTTTGTTGAAACCAACCCCCGTATATACGCGCTTTCTCTGTCACGAACCTGTGTATAGATCTACAGACATTATAGGGCAGTGCAATTCTTCAGACCAGATACAAAGCTCAGATCTTACCCTTTAATTTAGCAAAAATTCGCCAGATCACAGATCTAAACATTCCATAAACAGATCTAGAAAATACATAGACATTTCAGATCTAGAGATCCCTTTTCATCATTTTCTTCATAGGTGCATTATGAATTCAGATCTATCAGCAAACTGTTACCCATTCCATGCATATATATTTCATAGTGAAGTATTCATTAAAACCTAGACCCATGCACACACTTGCACTATGATCTTCTTCTCCTTATATAGATTTAGCCTTGTCAATACCATGAGTCAAAACCACTCAATCTGACTGTATCCCCGGGACTCCGGATCAAATAGATAATCTAGCGCTCAATACAATGGGCCAATAACATGGTAATACCCCTAGGTATCATATTTTTTAGAGTGCAAAAGGCATACGCGACTTGGAGCATTCGTATCCACGTGTATACGTGATTTATCTTCAAACTAGCTGCGTATATACTAGTCCTGAATGTATACATGGGTTTCCTTCACAAAAGTAGTGTATACATTCAATCCATACGTGGGTTGCCTTCATAAAAGTAGCATATACATTGTGACATATTATATTTATCATTTCTCTGGCACTTACTGAAATTCCTTTTTCTGCCACATCTGAACTGATCTGTAGATACATCATTTTTACATCTTTAACAAATAGGTTGCTATCAAAACACAACTCATCAAGTAGGTTTCCATCAAGGACAACTTCATCAAGTAGGTTCCCATCAAGGACAACACATTGCATCATATTGCCAACAATCTCCCCCTTTGGACTTGGTGGCAACCATGATGGTGTTTGATCACCACAATAGATAGATACATTGATTATAACCATTATAAAAACACAATGATGCTCTCCCCCTATTCAAACACCCTGTTACTCTCCCCCTTTGACATCAAGGGCAAAGGGCGGATCAAAACTAAAGCAAGGTTGTTTTCTCCTCATGTAGATAGAAGAGCGCTGTAGATTTGATGTGCACTGAAGCTACCATGCTCCCCCTGAGTTCATGCTGAATCTTCAAACATAATTTTCAATGAAGTACATGAATTTATGACCTTTCCTATCATCAAGAACTCATACTTACATCAATGATCCAACCAAGTGGATTTACATATGTGACTCAAGTACGCAGCAAGTGGGTTTACACATTTTGATTGAATTACCCAACCAAGTGGGTTCACAAATTTGAAGAAGTCCTTACATGATTGAATATAACAATTTACATCATAGGTCTCAACATAACCTTTTCATCAAAATTACAAATATGAATTTTTATAACCAATACCAAAAATACCTCAAGAGAGAGATCATATTTCAAAACCATCATAATGCCAACAATGCATTATTCTCAGCAAGGCTAATGCTCCCCCTGAAACTGTGCTCTTGTCCTTGAGCTGACTCACTATTTTCCTTAACAGAAAAAACATACGCTTTTGTCTCCATTGGAACTCGCGTGTATATGCAGCTTTAGTTCACGAAACTCACATATGGAAAGTGAAATATAGAAAAATTTCACAATTCCATCTCCCCCTGAACTTATACCACTTGTACCTGTCTTCTTCACATCAGATGCACTGTTATAAATATACACAACCAGAATTACCAAACCAACCATGGGAATCACCATCTATTTCTCCCCCTATGATGATACATTACTAATCCCTATAATGTATCTCATATCACTCCTGCAGTCATTATCAGAAGTAAGCTTTAGAAGCGGATGACTGCAGTAGGATTATTATCCCCTATGTTTTTGACCGGTCCTCCTTCTTTTTCGAGCTTTTCTTGAAATTTCTTATTGTGTGCTGGAAATTATCCAATTTCTCAGATCTATTCATCCTACATTATTTTTCTACATGTCCATACTTGTTACAAGCATAACATCTTGCGTGACCAGAAAAGTAAGCATAGGGATCATAATGTGTTTTTCTATTCTTTCTTCTATTGGTGCCTACCGCTTTTATGACCATACTTGTCGATGAAAAAAAATATCCCTTGAAGAAACCAGAGTACCTTTCTATGTAGAATCTGTTTGTTTGTGACTGAAACAATCTGCTTTTGTAATTGGCTGCAACATGCCCATAATTATGACATTTAAAGTATTCAACATTATTGATCAAAGGAGGGAATGATTTCTTTTGAGAGTTCATGATTTTCGGTTGACCTTTTGTTTCTTTCAACACTTCAGGCTTTGCATTGATACCCTTTGAATCTTTAGCACTTCCTTGTGAACTAGATTCTCCTTTAATAGTTTCATGAAAACCAAGACCAAATTTAACGGAGGGAGATCTTTGACTACTAAGAATATTGTCCAGAATCTTAGTACTATCTTGAAACCTCAAGCGTTTATCATTTTCTTCTAATTTTCCTTTTAAAATGTTTACCTCAACCTCCAATTTTTGGCATTGCTTCTTCATAATTTCTTCGACCCTTCTCCCTTCTTCTACTTGTTCAATCAATTTTAGAATCTCTTCTTTCAACCCATTTTCTTGTTCTTCAAATGATTGTAGAATTTCTTCATTCTTCTTATTTGATGTTTCTAGATCAGCTTTGAGAGAGATGATTTCTACTTCAAGTCCTTCACTGTGATTGGTTACATCATCCTGTAGCCTTTGATACCTTTTTATCTATCCATTCATTCTAGAGATCATATCTTTGTAGATATATTCCCTCTCATTAAATAATCTTTGTTGATCTTCAACTTTAATCTTGAGATTTTCAATTACTGCTTCTAGATCCATAACATTACTTTCACTTTGGTTTTCACTGTCTTCACCATTTCATGCAGAAGAAGGTAAATCACAAGAACAACAATCAATACATGTTTCATCTTCTTCATTTTTTACTGCACATTATTTCTGAGATATCTTATTTCTTTGAGTAGCCTTCTTCATTTTCTTCCTTCCCATGAGCACTTCGTTGTATCTTGGTCGAATATTCTTCATCCTCATTTGACACTTTATCATTATCTTCATTTGTAATAACTTTCCTTTTCAAATTGTTTCCTTATCATGATTTTCTCGTATAAGGATATTTAGCAACATAATGACCAACTCTTCCACAAGAAAAACACTTGAAGGGAAGCTTACCCTCTCGAATCTTCCAAAGACTGCTGGAGTCTTCTCACAAAATTTGCTTCTTCTTCTTCTGATATATAATTTGATTCCTTGACAACTTCCTTTTCTTTCCTTTTGCACACGCCTTAAAAGCAGCTTCTTTGATTTGAGAGGGACCTCCTTGTCTCATTTCATAAGCAGTCAGAATACCATGTAGTTGAACAATAGTAAGAGTTTGCAGATCTTGCCTTTCTTCAATAGCTGACACTTTTGACTCAAACTCTGAAGTTAAATATCTTAAGACTTTTTCCACCAGAGTAGTGTCGGTTATGGTTTCACCCAAACTTCTCATACGATTTACAATATCATCTAGACGTAAAAAGAAACTGGCAATACTCTCATCACTATGCATCCTTAAATTTTCATATTCAATTTTGAGAGTTTGGAGTTTGGCACTTTTTACCTTTGTATCTCCTTCATAGCTTAGAATGATTTTGTCCCATATTTCTTTTGCTGAATTTAGCTGCATCACTTTAACAAATTATGATTCAGACATGCTTCCTAATAAAACATTGACTGCTTTGGCATTGATTTCATATTTCTTTCTTTCTGCTGCATCAGTAGGAATAATTTCCAGATACCGATAACCTTCTTCCATGATTGCCCATACTTCTGCACCAAGACTTTGCAAATATGCTTTTGTTCGTATCTTCCAAAATAACAGATTACTTCCATTGAATAGAGGTGGCCTTAGATAAGATACTCCTTCATGACTTCCCATTGTGACGGATCTCCTTCAAGCGATCAAGCTTCTACAGAAGGACCTGCTCTGATACCAATTGTTGGGAAAAATACTAAGAGGGGGGGGATGAATCAGTATTTAGAGATGACTGAAATTTTTTTACCTTTTTTTTCTCTTAAACCCATATGCTACTTTACTGAACCCAACTCGCGTATACACGTGGATATCCTTAAGAAAAATTGTGTATGTCCAGAGATATTATTATGCATTTAATTCTTTACTTATATCATTGCATCATTCATTCATCAGATGTTTAGTAAGCAGTAAGCATGTGCAGTAATAACAAAATAAACCATCACACATAAGCAACACACATGAACACCATTATTTAAGGTGGAAACCCAATTTAGGAGAAAACCACCGCTACTGTCATCTTTGTCTTCAATATTTATTATAAATAAAACTTCTTACACTATTGTACTGGCACAGACTCATACCAGCATGCAGGCACCCACCTGCAGAAGGCTGCAACCTTCTCTCGTTCTCCAGCCACTACTGGAAGGGAGCTCCAACCCCCTGATCCCATTTACCAGCCTCTCCTGGAAGGGAGCTACTACCCCCTGCTCTTGTTTACCAGCCTCTCCTGGAAGGGAGGTACAACCCCCTCACTGAAGGCTTCGACCCTCAGCACCATTGCGGACAATGTTTCATCAATTTTCATACTGGATCCAACAGCTTCCACTCAACACATCTTGTAGGCCACTTTTAATCAGATTTTCAAACTGGACCCACTCCACACATTTAAGCTCAACATACATCAAACTGAAACTTATAACCCCATCAATTCATTCATTGAATCATCAACCAATCAACCAACAACTTGATCTTTAATCAACATAATCAGCAGCATAATCAACATTCAAACAACCCAGATCTGTATGAATACATCATTGACAGATACCAGTAAAATAGCAAAACAGATCAGACATTTCATTCCTCATACTTCAGAAAAACCCTAGATTCCATACGCGCTTTTACTTCACTGAACCTGCGTATATACACACTTTCACAAAGACAAACCTGTGTATATATTTGCACATATTTCAGGACTGACCTCATATTCCATACATGCTTTTGCTGAGACCAACCCACGTATATACGCGCTTTCTCTGCCACGAACCTGCGTATAGATCTGCAAACATTGTAGGGCTGCACAACTCTTCAGAACAGATAAATAGCTCAGATCTTACCCTTCACTTCAGCAAAGATTCACCAGATCACAGATCTAAACATTCCGTAAACAGATCTAGAAAATACATAGTCATTTCAGATCTATAGATCCCTCTTCATCATTTTCTTCATAGGTGCATTATTAATTCATATCAATCAATAAACTGTTACTCATTCCATTTAGATATACTTCAGAGTGAAGTATTCATTAAAACCCAAACCTATGCTCCTCTTGCACTATGATCTTCTTCTCCTTATATAGATTTAGCCTTTGTCAATACCATGAGTCAAAACCACTCAATCGCTGATGGTATTCCTATATGGGATGAAATAGATAATCCAGCGCTCAATACAGTCGACCAATACCATGGTAATTCCCCTAGGTATCATATATTTTACAGCGCAAAAGGCATACGCGACTTGGAGCGTTCGTATCCACATGTATACACGATTTCTCTTCAAAATAGTTGCGTATATACTAGTCCTGAATGTATACATGGGTTTCCTTCACAAAAGTAGTGTATACATTGAATCCATACGCGGGTTGCCTTCATAAAAGTAGCATATACATTGTGACATATTATATTTATCATTTCTCTAGCACTTACTGAAATTCCTTTCTTTGCTACTTCTGAACTAATCTGTAGATACATCATTTTTACATCTTTAACAAATAGGTTTCTATCAAAACGAAACTCATCAAGTAGGTTTCCATCAAGGACAACACATTGCATCATATTGCCAACAAAAATCATGTTCATAGGATTCTTGAGCTATGTTAATGGTGATGTTATCCCTCTTTGTCAATGCTTCTCTTATGTTTTCCATATTGTCCATAATTTCTCTGATATTAGAACATAAATTTTAGATTAAGATATGATGTTTGGGAACCTTAACTCCTTCTATTTCTATTATCCTTATGTTTTCTTCTACAAGGTATGATTAGAGAATTCAGGGGTGTCCTGCTCTCTAGTTCCACCTAGCTTGTTTCCTTGAAGTTTACTTACTAGAGTTTAGCTAAAGAATTTATGGTGTTCCCTACTCTTTAGTTTTTCTTAATCTGTTATTTTAAAGGCATTCTTTGAAGTTTAATTAAAAATTCAGGGGTGTCCTACTCTTTAGTTTCACTGAACTATTATCTTGAATGTTTTCTTTGTCTGAAAGTAATAGCTAGAGAAATCAGGGGTGTCTTGCTCTCTAGGATTGCTGGATTGTTGTCTTAAAGGTTTTCTTAGTAAATATTAGCTAAAGAATTCAGGGGTGTCCTTCTCTTTAGTTCCTCTTAAATAGTTATCTCAAAGGATTTTCTTGTTGAAGTATAATTAAAGGATTCTTAATTGCCCTTTAGTTTTACTGAATTCACAACTTGCTGTCATTTCATATTCTATCTAAACTAAAAAGATCCACTTGATATAGTTAGCTCGCCCTATGAAAACCCTTGCAGAGTTGATGTAAAATTAAATCCTTTTATGACTCCATAGCCCAATGGATTAATGTTTCTCACAATCTATCTATTGAACTGAAACAATCAATCAATTAATCAAACATTCAATCAAACAAAGAAAACAGTTCTAGAAACACCTCATCAATGTATGGGATCAAAACAAAGTGCACATAAAGATCCATATACAAAAATGGAGGTGGATCATAGTCCCACATGTGGAACCAACGCAGTATATATCCTGACTGCATCAGATAATGATATGATAAGTGGTTTTCCCACCACTTACTTGCTTCCATATTCTTCTCACATGTTTTGAAAATGTGAGAAATTTTTGGTGCCTTTGGAGTGCACCCAGAATGATAAATCATCTCCCTATATCCTCCTAAGGAGTGGCCATGCTCAGCAATGTTTATGGCCCAAAGTTGGCCATGAAGTTTTTATGGAAGAATGCTCCTACTTGGAGAAATGGCCTGCACATATATGGTAAAGGAATGCAAATAATCATCAAGTAAATAATTATGCACATAAACATGTTATTTACTATAATTTCTTCTCATGCAATTGGAGTGGTACATAGATAGATCCCCTCTAAATCCCAAAGAGAAAAGAGGTGGCTATGATAAATCCCTCATAGAGTTATGTATCTCCTCCATCTCCACATGATCCATGCATCTCTTCAAACTTTGATATATCTCCTCTTCAAAGGCTTCCCAAGTGTATCCCTCCATGATGGTGTTGTAGGCTCTCATGGAATAAGTGTGATTGAACATAAAATATTCATGTGTTGTTTGTAGCAACTTCTCCTTGAGCTTGGATGTTCTAGATAAGAATATTTTTCCATGATAATAGATGACCTCATCTATATTTGAATATCCCTCCTCTAAAAGTTGGCCATCAAGTATCATACAAGTGAAAATATCCTTGGAACAATCCACAAACAACTAGGATTTCCAATATGGATCTATCCTCCAAAGTGACAGCGCTGATGTTCTATCATAGAAAGAATCTGTAATGTATATGTCCTCCTCTTTTGACATTCCCCATGCAAAAGTCACATGTTGGAAGGCTGCTATCCTCCCTTTACTTCTCTTTTCTCATCACAATATCTGAGATGAGAGTGGGTAATGATGATGTTGGGAGAATTTCTCTATCCTCCTTGAGTCTACCCATGACTCTCTGCACTGTATCATAACCTTCCAATGTTTCCACTCCTCCTGGATCTATGACGGGTGCAACATATTGTGAGACATATCTCACCAAATCCGTATCAGGTGGCCTCCCAGGTGGTTTTCCATGAAACAGTGATGTATCATGGGCCTACCTCATATGAAAAATAGATGGGACTACAATGTCCTTGATTCCACTGCACAAATTTAATTCTGTTTCATGTGTGAAAGTTCTTGACGTTTGGGAACCACTCTCAATGATGCAAGAGTCCCTCTAATTGGAGAAATTTCTCCAACCTCACCTCCTAGCGGTGGTGGTTCATCTCCTGCTATTCCAGCGTTGTGACCCCCTTTTGGTTATTCTTCTTCTTCCTCCTCATCATCTGAGAATACCTCTATATAGTGTGCCTTTCCTACTGCACATCTATGTCTGGGTGCCCATGATTCTTGGCATGTGAAGAAAAGCTTCTTCTCCTCAAGTCTCTTCGGAAATCATCACTAAGAGGTACTTTACTTTGGCTCTGTTTTGAAAAAGGAGCCTTCTCTTATTTTCCCTTGGACGGAAAAGTGGGCTTTTGTTGAAATGTTGCCTTTCCTTTTGGAAAGGCCTCTTGTAGATCTCTAGCCCTTTCAATGGCATCTTGAAGGGTAGTGGGCTTAGTATATTTAACCAACGCATGAAGAGGTTCTACTAACCCATCAATAGCCATACAGACCCTCTTTTCTGCAGATAAATTAGGAACCATAACAAAAAAATTTAGAAACTCAAAAATATAATGTTATGGATTACCTGATTGTTTGAGCTTTGTTAGCCCCATGAAAGGTGCCTCTGGGTCTCTCTGATCAAACCACTCCACCAACCTCCTTATGAAATCTGAATATGTATTCACTTGGGCATGAACCAATGTAGATAAGCCATAAAACCACCAATGATGTGTCTCACCCTCAAGGTGTAGCGCTGCTATCTTGATGGCCTCCATCTTCGGTACTTTGTTTAGTTGAAAGTAGATTTCTAACTTCTCTACCCAATTTTGCAGTGCATTTAGATGACCCATCAAAGTTGGGTAAAAAAAAATTTCCCATATTTTGGTGTAGATTAGAATTTTGTATGAATCCTTCACCTCTGTTGTGGTGCCTGGGTCTCCTATTGTCCTTGATCTGACAAAATTCTTGAAAACTCAAGTGATCCTCGAATCTCTGAGATTGAGTCTCATACTCCATGAAATAGTCTTCATGATTTTCTTGTTCTTGAAACCCTTCATTTCCCACTGCTAAGAATGTAGGCATTGTAGAGTGTTAGGAAACTTGTTGTTGCTTCACTGGTTCATCACTCCAGTGATGAGAAATGTCGAAGCCTTCACCATGTAGAAACCCTTTACGGGATTCCTTGTATCTATCCATCCTCATCTCCTTTATTTCTCTAGAAATGTCTTGCATGGTTCGAAGAAGAAGCTTTGGGTGGTACTTCTCCTCATCTTCTTCTGATAAAGGGGTTTTACCCTTGTCTTCCTTATCATCTGTATAATCAAATTTCTGGTTTCTTCTTTTGAGATACCTCTTCTCTCTATCTGTGAGAGAATCTCCTTCTTCTGATGACATATTGGCTTAATATTCACAGGCTGAGCCAAGATTATGCTCTGATACCACTATAATATTCCAAAATGGGAAAAGCAGGAATATAGAACAAAATGCTAGAATAGCAGTGTAAAAAATCATATAAAAACATGAGGCCAATATGGAATGTTTCCATTCATCATAATAACAGCAAAATAGTACAAAATAATGGGCTATAAATCATACAACAAGATAGAACAAGCCTCCAATAGACAAAACCCTCAACATGAGGTGCTGCTACTATATCAAAATGCCAGAGACACTGCTACGGCGCAGTTATAGAAGCAATTCTATAGAAAATGAGTACACAAAAGATAAATGGCTGTTATATGTCTCAAAAGATACAACTAATGAAGATCTAGGTTCTATACAACCTCCAACAAAGAACCCAAGTGGAATTTTATAAATACACCAATATATAAGATCTAAATCAGTGCCCTAGGGCTGAAGATTCATCGCAACAATACAACTAGAAAGATGTGGCTGATCAGATATGGAAAAGAATATATCCTCCTCAAATATAATCTCTAGATGAAAGGTTGATCCCTTCTCTAGAAAACCTCCTTTCCAGATGGTGCATTGAAACCACCCTGCAACTCCTCCCTGAAAATAACGTAGTCCAAGATAGAAACTGCGCTGTAGGGGAAAATAAGTAAGTGGCTTGATGCCAACTGATGCAATAAGGCTCAAGGGCCTTCCTTACTAACCTCCCAATGGAAAGGAACCCTCCTCCACTGAAAATAAGCACTGAAGTGACCCAAATGTGTTCTCCACTGCTGCAACCTGCAGCACAACACAACCCTCAATAGGATTTGCACTGTAGATGAAAGATGGAACTTGGCCTGATGCTCGAATGTGGAAATATAGTGCAAATCTCTTCCTAGATACTTCTCAAGGAAAGAGGTGGGATTCCTTCTCGAGAACACCCTGTGCTAAATAGCATTGCGATCTTAACTAAACAGCTGAAGAAAGATATATGTCTAAATAGACCATATATCAAAATATAATAAACATAACATAAAATATGAATAAATATGGCTGCCATCCTCTGCCTTATATAAGTGATGAGATTCCTAACCCTAGGCCGCACTCATTTAAGACACTACTTCCATGCAAATATTCTCCAACTAAAATTGCATTGTCCCATAATTAATGCCACTCCTCCATGACAACGTTGTTGATTTGGTCAAATTTGAGCCAGTATACATGCTCCAACCCCTTTTCACACCGAAGGGTGCTTAAACAAGATGCTAATAATTCCTCCTTTCATATTAGCAGTGATTTTATTCATATTAAGGAGATTTATGGGTCTCCATACCCTCTTATTGAGCAAATAAGGAAGCAAAATGAAAAACTAAAATTCCAACTAGCTCATGGCTAATTGGGAATATTATAGGCAACAAGGACCATATTGTATGTGGCAGAGGAGAGTTGGTTACCTGAATGACCACCTCTTCCCCATAATCATTCTCAATCTCTAGTCCATCTCTGTGCACTTTACGATGAACGAGATCACTTCATTGCTTACTGTGCAGCTCTAGAGTTATTTCAAAGATGGTGCCCGGTCAATCTGGTGTACTACGATGGCATACAAGAAGTCCAATATTCGTGTCGGGTGTGTTCAGATAACCACCCAGTTTGTCGTTATCCTTACACCCCCCACTTTCGTTCGGATTTAAATTGTCTACGTCAGGCCATATTCCATCTCGATGAAGAAGACAGATCAGATTCAGACTTTGTGGAAAGTTTGACAACCCAAGAGAATGAGGAAACTAGATCCATCATCTTCATATCAGTAGAAAATAACCAACAAGAGGGCAGATTATTAACCCCAACCACCCTCCATGAATAATCCCACCCTACACATTGTCCGACGCATGCAATCATTTGATCGCTTAATGCCTAGATTTATGATCATTTTGCAAATGGTACCTAATTACTCTAACAGTCTAAAGGGAGTGGAAAACCAAAGAGAAGCAGCCTTGTCTTATTTTCCAAGACAACCATCATGCTAAACATTGTACTTACATCCCCAATTTTGACCTATGTTAGACATCATATGCTCATTGGTCACCAAATATCTAGATGTAACCGGTTTCAAACCTAGGCAGCCAAGCGCAATGCAGCCTGCCCCTCATCATCACCAAAACTCTAGGAAAACTAAGGCGACCAATCATCTTAGCTAGGCATGGAACTAGCCAAGAACAAGATTTGTTATATGCGATAGAAAGGACCACATGGTCAATTAATGTTGGGAACGCAAGAAACTCACCGAAAGTATTTGTATGGTCACAACCATACTGCATATCCATCTCTCTAATCAAGAGAATATCACAAGCTTCTATTATAGTATTTGCTTGCAATTTCACCTGGACTCCCCAAAGGAGCCACACCACCCAATATCGAAGACTCAGAGGTCTCAGAGGTGCAAAAATACACCAATGCCCAACCATCTCCAAGCATCCACATCTAGTGTGTGTTATCCCCCTATGAATTCCTTGACAAGCAAGCAAGGGGCTAGATTGTTTTATGAGCCTTCAAGGAATGCATTTCCCCTTGAAAACACATCATCCTTGAAGCCTTTTTATTTTCCCTACCTTTGACTATTTCCCCCCTGCTCTACTAATGTCAATAAGCCTTACTGATGAAGAATGATGCTCCAAAAAGGCCATTATCTGCCCCTTGTACCTTTGCAGAATGCTTCATTTCATCCCTTTTTTCCCTTTTGTCAAAGTCCCCTTTGTTCCCCCTAAATCCCCCCTTAATCTCCTAAATCTCCCTAAAATCCCCATGAAATCCCACCGTTGCCCTTTTTTTTGCCAAATTTCCCCTTAGTCGTCCTATTGTTACCCTCCTATGGCTTTAAAATCCATTTAAAGGGCTTAAAAACCCACTTTTTAACCTTATTAGGGCTTAGCCCTTTCTTGCCAGCCCCCTTAAAACCACTTCCCCATACATCCCAGCGCTAAGACCAAGTGCTTAAGTCTTAAGCGCCAATCGCAATCAGAGTCGTCGGAGGAGCGAATCCCTTTGTTACATCGAAAAAGTCTGATGCGATGGTTTTATTACAATAAGTCCCGCGACGCATTTTATACCGTTGATCTATCTTGAAGATCCGACGACAGAGCACTAATCGCACTCCCTGCCAAAATCGCAATCGGGACTTTGATACGTGTCACCCCTATCCCCCCCCAATTGCGATTTCTTGACTAAATCCCCATAGTTGTTTTCCCCCGTTGATCCAACGGTCATCGCATCGCACATTCCAATCGCACTCCCCATCGATCGCTTTCCCCTCCGATTGATCGTAAGTCCCTCCCTCTAATTCCCAATCACGCCATCTCCCGATCTGATCCTGACCATCCGTTTAACCCATGATCCGACGGTCATCGCACTTCTCACCCCATCACAATCGAAACATTCGTAATGTGTCACACTTGTTTCCCTCCGATTGCGATTGCTCCGAACCAATCCTAGTTGTCCATCTCCCCGCTGATTCAACGACTATCGCTCTCTCCACCCAATCGCAATCGCAACTTCCATTGCGTTACCCCTTTGATCCGTCGTGATTGTGAATCCCCCGATTGCATCCCCGCCATTGATTTCTCCTGTTGATCCGACGGTCCGCGCACTCCCGCTCCAATCGCAATCGCAGTTTTTAATTGCAACCACCTCATTTCCATTGCGATTGCGATTATTTCAATTAAATCGTGGCCATCGATCTTCCTCTGAGATCCAACGGTCCAAAGTAAATCGCCCTCCACCACGCCAGTCCCACCACATACGATCGCTCCCACTGCATTTCATCGCATTTCTTTGTATTTCTATTCATATCCATAGTTTCGGATTTTACACTAAACTATTATGTCTCATAGTTATTCCGCCAATTTTCACAAATCATTCTGTTGTTCAATCTCTGCTGTCAATCCCTGCCACTGGACCACAATCGAATGGTTCACGATGCATTTCTCCACCAAACCCTACTATTCACTGTTTTCACCATTTCACTGCATTATTCACCATTTTTAAGACCACCACCGCCGCGCTATCATTTCCTCTGCCCTCCGTATCCATCCTCCTTCCCGTGCATCAGATTTCATAACTAATTTTCGTGTTTTGCAGGGAACAAGCAGTGTAAAACCTCCATGATCTTCAATCTCTATTACAGTTACAGAGAGCACAGGAAAGGACTATTTTCAGAAAAGAAATCATGGAGAAAAGACCGGGGAAGGAGTTTTGACAGGACTTGCATTCAAGAGCAGGGTTGAAAACTCTGTAAAGTCTTCCCAAGGCCATTGGAAACACAGATTTCGTAGAAGGAGATATAAATGAAGCGGCAGAGAGTCTAAGGCACGAAAATGAAGATCCTTGAGCCTTAAATCTATGTTTTAGAGGCACAGTACCTTTTTGAAGACATCATAGGTCCCATAGAGGAATACAGAGCACAGAAATTAATGAATAGCAGGTTTTCTACATCGGAAAAATTTTTTCCTCTATGGAAGGACGGGTTTCCCATACTGTTTCTATTCCATGCCGTGTTCCAGAGAAGATTTCCGCCTTGAGTACAGTCCCAAGCTACCAGAGCATTTGTTTCACAAATATGGCACACCATTCAGTCATTTATTTACCATTTTGTTTATGCACCAAAAGTACTACAGAGTTCTGTAGTCAAAGTACATAAGGACCAAACCAGAGTAAATGGAAGCCGAAGAAGATCATTCGTTCACCCAAAGAAAGCCAGAGATCAATGCACAGGAGATAAAACAGAATGGGCTTCAGGCCTTATTTATTTTCTGTGTTTAATGCTTCATTTTGTATTGCACCTACCTCCTCGGCTCATCTTCTGCTATAAAACTCACGAGAAAATTATTGTAAAGGTTGTTGATTAGTTATCAGAGAACTGCAAGTAATTTCTTTTGAGACATAGTCTCTGTGTAAAGTTTTAAGATAGGCTAAGGAATATGATTTCAGACTGAGTATTTAGATATTGGCAATGTTGTACTTGACTGGTATTGTTGTTTAATATGACAAGCACATTTCTTTGGATCCTGATCTAAAGCAACGGTGATGTTTTTCTATCTCTGTGTTTAATTCATTTCATTTCGTTTCTATTGGCTTGCATCAGAAAATTGGCATAGGATTTACCCTTGTTAGGTACCCTATGTTTCTGCTCTCCTTGACATTAATGTTTTTCTTTAGAATGTGCTATCTAAGAATTGATTTCAGATAATTTAACCAGTGTAGTGGATGTTATTGCCTGCTCTCTGATGTATTGATTAAATGAATCTATTCTTAGATATTTCTTGTTAAGGATTTAGCTGGAATATTTGGGAACACTGGGGACTATAGTTAGCCCTGTCCACTAAGATCCTTGTGTGACCAGCTAGTCTTTAAACTTTGTGCCCTGAATCTGTGTTGTCTCCTCATCTCCTACCATTCCATATCACACTATCATCTTTAAGATCCAACGTTTTAGATGACTAGCCCAATTGAAAGCCTGCCTATTGATTAGCAAGAAAATCCTTTCCTAAATCCATTGCCCAATGGTTTTGAGAGCTCCCTGGAATACTTCACCTCTGCCTTTTTCTCTTTGCTCATCCTGGTCTTACATTGAATCCTTCTTTCCTGATAACCAGCAACCAAACAAACAATCAAACAAACAAACCCCGAGCCTTATAACTAGCCTAACATTTTAACACTGAGCTTCAAAGTCATACACCTTTGACATATCATAGAGAGATCCCTCTCTGGACCTAGGAGGGCTAGATCTTGAGGTCTAAAAGTGGTTTGATGTTGTCTCATATTTTGGTCTTGCCAATCTGGCCAAAACATGGGAACCCCAACACTGTGAAGAGTAGTGTTGGTTCTCGCACCATCTACTCGTTAATTACCTTCACTCCATGCAACATCTGCATGAGCCATAACCATGACATAGAGATATTCCCTATGTTGAAAAAATTTCGGCACCTCTGCATTAAACACAATCTTCAAGTAAAGGAATATGTGTGCACCCCTAGTACACCACCAAGAGAGCATGACTCTCCTTTCGCTAAAATCAAAACAAAAATTGTGGAAATTTTATCAGAGCCTGATGGTACATGCTTACCCAACCCCATCAATGGGATATACCTCAAAAAATTCCACCCATAAGGTGGAAAGCCGCCACAACACAGTTCAGGTATGTCCTCTCTTTTTTATTTGAATTCAAATTATTTCAAACATATTTGTATGAAACATATTTTTTTTGGGGGGTATTGGTTGCAGGTATTACAAACATGTCAAATCACCATATGTCACAACTAACAAAGGTACAAGAGCAGGTATCATTCTACCCTTAACATGATAGGCTCACCAATAATCCTTAAATATCCTGACATCATTTCTTTCAAGAAATAGACCATAGGTTTCATTCACCTAACCATGTTTATCATCGCCCCACCTTGCACATGATAAACACCCTTACAATTCAGTAGAGCCATACCCACCATGACGTCCATCACTCATGTAAACCATACACCAAAGTTCTGGAGCCATGTCCATAAAACCCAAAGCTCAGAAAGCACTTCATGTTCATTCATCCATCATACATCAAGTCAATTTTTACCCATGTCATGTTAAAACCCCCTTTCCTGGGCTACCATTCTCATAAGAAGATAAAAAAAATGCACCACCATGTCTCACATTTGGCTTATCACACCCCCATCATCATAGCCCATCTACGACATTTTTTCATCTGCTTCATCACCCCCGCACCAAGACCAACCAATGGGGCCCCCACCCTCAGCAAAACACATTCCTCACACCATGGAGAAGGATTATTTCATGTTTATAGGGGCACCCATATCCGTGCTTGTACATACGAACCCATTTTATATTATTTTGGCAAGTGTACAAATATTTTTTTAGGAGAGCACTCCCACCCATCCATTCACATTTCTCTCCTGGCATAATTCCCTAATCACCCATGGTGGAGCTATGCATTCTTTTACCATACCCAACCATGACACTCATAGAAACCATACACCCACCCTAGATGTCCTACCGAATCTAGGGATTTCCTTACCAGAAATTGTTATGATTGTCGCCAGTCGCATTTGCAGCTCCAACCTTGGGTCAATTAACTTCCATCATCAGTTATAGCCATTTCTCATCATCATGTCTTGTTAACCCATCACACCATACACTGTTACATCAGAAATCCCAGTCCCTTGCATTATTACTCATTTCAATCGGTTAATGCTTCCTTGTTGTCGATTAAAACAAACATTTTCCAATAAGGAGGTGGTACCCTATATGACTCCTCACCTCAATAGGGGCATCTCAGGATGGCACTATGGGAACAATAATTTCCCATTGATGTCATCGATCCTCTTGAAATTAAACTTCAAGATAAGCTTTCATGTAAATATGGTATCGTACTTCATAACCATTGGACTATGCCAGAATTTGTCGAAGACCCATGACTTGATAAGCATATCTTTCAGCAATTCTTACACGGGAAGGTCCCCAAGAGTCAAAGACCCATGCATATAATGAGCATGCGTTTTAAAAAAATGTTCCATAAAAAGATTATTCATTTGGGCACCACATTCAACCTTCTTTCAAAGAAAAATTCCCTTGAGGGTGTCAGCAACCATCGCCATCAACCAATAACAAGTCACTACCAAAAGTGGCATAAACAAAACCACTATCTGTTAGATAAAATTAACTAGTCAAAAAATCATGAGCATGGGACATGCTCGCCTCGTAGAAATATTTTATTCATTCTCTTGCAAGTTTATAGTAAAGCATGGTGTCTTTTTTTACTAAAGGCATGGGGCCTCTCAAATCGATTCCAAAATCAAGTTACTCTCTCTCTCTCTCTCAAAAGATCACACAGAAAAGAAACCATAATGTATTTCGGATATATAGTTCTTCCTAAACCTCATACATTAGGGGGAAACTGTTAACATTGGAAATCGTATGGGAAAAATAAATTAAAAATGTCAAGCATAAGGTATAGATAATGGTTCCCAGAGAATAATTACATTAGGAGGAGCCAAAAAAATCAATTTTCCTAAGGTCAAAGAAAAAATGCATGGACAACACACAGGAAACAAGAGAGTTGTGCACACAATGCGGCTTTTTATTTGATAGCCACACACGGCGCGATTATCCCTTCGATATCCACACGGTCCTAGGTATTAGTCTCTTGTATTCATAGTATCACTAGGTGACTATAGATTTTTCACAAACATCTAAAGATAGCGTTCCTTGCCTATTAGCTATCTTTAGAAATCTCACTGCCTTCATTATCCTTATAAATCCTTTTTCACTATCTCTCAGTTTACCTTTTTAAAATCACCTTGTTGCTCTTAAAAGATTCATTTTTGGGCTTATTTCCCTCATTTTTACTCTCTTCCCTGCCAAAGGCCTCATTCCATCATTTGCCCCACTAAAAACCCCCATAAACTCCCTCCCTTCACTATTCTTCCTCATATACACTAAAACAATGTAAAAAACAAGTTTTTGCTTTTACATTGATTTAATTTTGAATTTTTAAGCCTCTTGGGACCGTTGATTTATATCAAAATCTCTATATTTAAATATAAAACCCGTGTTATTAAATATTTTTTGACCCCGCCCATTTATAAACATTAAAGCCTCCTTCTTTAAATGTTTTAAATCCCCATATACATTAAACTCCACTTATTTTTTTATCCCTAGGCCCCGCTTTTCATTAAACTTCACGCCCCATTTAAACTCCGCCACCTATTCACCTGGACCCCACCGCTTCACCTGCCCGTCGCTCCTAATAACTCCTGACCACCATAGATTTGTCTCCCCCAAGATCTAATGGCTCCCATCGCATATCAGAACATTATCTGTGTCAGGCTAACATTTTTAAAACATGCGATATAAGTGGTTTTACCGCTTGTACCCTTCGACACACATATCCCTATGTATGGTATCGCACGCCTCTACCCAATGCCATTACCACCCATCAACCCATGTTAAAACCACCTTCCTGCTAGCGAAAATCGTTTAACCATTTCTCACCAAAATCTAATAACCACCACCTGATTCAAACTATCCAGAGCCCTGTGGATCTGCGATGAAGCCCTCCTCCACCATGATCCTCTAAAAAACACTCCTAACACCCGAAAAACCCCAAACAAATGTAGAAAAACCCTCCATGTGGGTTTTAAATTTAAATTTGTTTTTTTTATGTGCAGTTTTAATGGCAAGAATGTAGAAAAAGCATTCCAAAGGTCCAAAAACCGTTTTAATGAATGTTCTGGGTGATGATCCAGGGATTTGTTTTATTTAAAGGGACTATAGGTGTTAAAACAAGAATAATCCCAATGAATCTAGATCATTGGTGATTACTTAAACCCTCCAGCAGCAGAAGAATGCCCCCTGCATAGAAAAACAGATAGAGATAGGTGTAGGAAGAAAAAACATTTGAAGACCGCAGTAGTGAAGATTAAAGGGCTAATCATAAATCAAAAGACAAATTAAAAGGATTAGCCACAAAACTGAGATGAATGTGGAATTAAGGAAAATATAGTAAGGCAGGAAGATTAAAGGGATAAATAATGATTAAAGTCCTAAAACAGAGTCTCAAGGCTAAACAGGCGCAGATAAACATAAAGGCAGATTTGAATAATCAGATCAAAACAAATACTTCTCCAAAGGAGATATTCTGCCACCTACAACATGTTTTCTTTCAATAAATATCAAACAATTATTACACAAACATAGATATTTCTCATCTATCCAGCAGTTATTGCAAAGGTTATTGAGAAAGCCTTAAAAGTTAGATATTTTCCAAAATTAGCTCAGAAGGTAAGTTAGGAGTTATTATTTCAGTAAATAACTCTCAGATATTTGTCCTTGGGCCTTGCATGGTCTCAAAAGTCAAAAATGAATTCACTCTGTAATAAACTACATCTGAAACCCTAGCTTAGATCACCTCCTCATTTTGTAGATAAATATTGCATGTATTAGTCGTTTTTAGTGTTGGTTGGTTGGTTAGTTGACTGATTTCTGTTGCTGAGCTAGTTGAGGACTGCTAGGCTAGATTTGAGAAAGCTATGATTTGTAGAAATCCATTGTACTGGAGTAATGTAACTATTTTGAGCATTATTAATACAAGCACGTTCACAGGATTCTCGAGCTATGTTAATGGTGAAGTTTTCCTTCTTTGTAACTGTTTTCCTTATGTTTTTCTTTCTGTCTGTTATTTCTCTAATAAAAGAACAGAAATTTTAGAGTAGGATATGTTGTCTTGGCACCCTATTTCTGTCTGCATTATTTATCTTAATGTTTTCCTCTGCAAGGTCTAATTGGAGAATTCTTAGTTTCTCTCTAGTTCCACCTAGATTGTTGTCTTGGAAATCATTTAATAGAGTCAAGCCAAAGGAGTCTATGGAAAGCCTTGTCCTTTGGTGTAGCTTGAAATATTGTTTTTGAGGCCTTTCTTTGAAGTATACTTAGTAGAGTCTAAACCAAGGAAGTCTATGGTATGCCCTGTCCTCTAGTCTGCCTCAAACTGTTGCTTTGAAGGTCTTTAGAGTGTTTAGTTAAAGAATATAGGTTTATCTTGATCTTTAGCTGCACTCACTGTTATCTTAAACGTGTTATTTTTCTGAAAGTAATTCTAGGATTGCTGAATTGTTGTCTTAAATTTTTTCTTATTAAATTTTTGTCAAATAAGTCTATGGTATGCCCTGTCCTTTGGCTTGCCTCAAAAAATTACCTAAAATTCTTTTCTTGTTGAAGTAGAATTAAAAGATTCTTTACTGACTTTTATTTTTGCTGCCTTCACAACTTATTGTTATTTCATATCACATCTAATCTAAGATATCCACTTGATATAGTTAGCTTTCCCTATGCAAACCCTTGTAGAGTTGATGAACAATTAAATCCTTTTATGACCCCATAACCCAATGGATTAATATTTCTCATGGTCTATCTATTCAGCTGAAACACTCCTTCAATCAATCACACCATGTGATCTATCAACCTATCAATAAATCAATCAAAACAAACAAGTCCTTCGAACTTCATAACTAGCCTAAAATCATAAAACAAAAGCATAAAGACATATCATCTATAGACAATTAAATAGAGAGATCCCTCTATGAGTCCAGGAAGGCTAGATCCTAGGATTCCAAAGTGGTTCTAATGTGGTTCCCTACAGAGTCTATTCTTGCCAATCTTGAAAATCACAGGGAGACAACATAGTGGCGACCGTACTGGGGACTAATAAGTAATAAAAAGAAAAATATAAACTCAAAAAACTCATAAATCCTCATTTTAAACTTAGATGAATCAAGTGTTAGCCAAGAATTGTACTTGGTTGGTGATGGTGGACAACAGCCAGCCATAAAACATGTAAAATCCCTCCACCTGGTGACTCCACTAGTTTTTAGTAGGCCTGCTGCCTCCACTTTTCTTTCCATAGATTCCACTGGGAAAACTTATTTTACCATCAAAACATCAAAATAACCCAGTCAAGAATACTTTTTGGATTAAGTATTTCTTTCACAAATGGGTTTGTCCTTTGAGACTGTCACAAACTCCCAACCTTTCTGATTCTTTTGTCCAATTATGGCTTCTAAAAGAATCCACACTAGATCTCATCCTGACCCAAATCATCCTGCAATAGTTGACAATCCTGAAAGCATTCTTAGGAAGTATCCTAGATCTAAAAACCCAACTATTAGTAGACTTGAAAACCTTACCTGAAAACCTTAACTGAAAACCTTACCTAAAAACCTTATCTATATCCACAAAGCAACTTTCCTACCTGAAAACCTTAAAGACTTACAGAATATCCTATCTGACTCACCCCTAGAACAAAGCTTGCCTAGGACTAGATCTCAAAATTTGATAACTTAGATAGTTTTAAACCCATCCGCTTTACAGTAGAGTTTTGTTGTACTAACTTCATCCCCCATTGTTCACCTTCCTCCATTTAACCCTGTACCTCCTTTTGTCAATCCTCCACTTGTTAACCCTCCATTGTTTCCACAACCACCGATCATGGAAACATGGTATGCTCCACTAGTTCTACCACAACCTTTAGTTGTTCTACCACAGGACTACCAATCCAAGATTCCTTTATATGATGCTAGTAGTTCTACTACTGCTCAACAACATGTGGGAAAAATGAATGACTACTTTGACAGACAAGAAATAGATGATGAAACTGTTAAACTTAGAATGTTTTCTCAAAGCTTAGGGGGGAGAGGTAAGAAAATGGTTTAAAGGCTTAACCCCTAATATTATCAATGACATCCCTGCCATTCATCAACTATTCTTAAAAAAATGGGAAGTCAAGAAGAACCCTCTCCAAATCTTATCATACTATGAAAACATTAAGAGAAATGTTGGAGAGGGTGTCTAGGAGTACTGCACTAGATTCAATAGTGTATATAATTCCATACCTATACATATGAAACCTCCACAAGGTCTAGCTCTGATGAAATTCCCTGATGGTTTTGACCAAATATGGCTTATCAATTAAGAGAAAGAGAACCCCTCACCTTAGAAGCCATGCAAAGGGGAGTAGTAAGTGTAGAAGCCAATCTGATTGCTAAGAGAGCTAGAATGAAAAATGAAAAAAGAGTCACATATAGGGACGAAGTTGCACCTTCATCATCTAAAACTAATATTTATAACTTAGTTATAACCATGGAGAGAATGATGGAGAGAATAAACATGAATGAGAGAGCTTATCCTAGAGAAAACCAAATAGCTCCTCAAAATAGAAATCAAAATCGGAACCAAAACCAAAACTTTAGGAGAAATCCCCCTCAAATAAGACAGAGAGGTCCTGATTAGCAAATCAGAGCTCATTTCTAAGAAAACTATGCTGATGAGGATGAGGCGGTAATTGAAGAAACATAGGAAAGTCACATAAATTTAATGGGAGTAAATAATGAGGATATTGTTTTCCTCACTAAGGAAGGGCAAGGCATTTTTTCCCCAACTCAATATGAGGAATAAATCCTAGGATCCAAAGACTATAAAAAAGGCTTTGAGAATTCCATCATAGAAGTACACAAACAATATGACTTCAGAAGCAAGAAAAAACAAGACACTCCCAAAAGGAAAACCTCTGAAATTTCTGCTAGGAAGAACCCTGAAAACATTTCTAAAAGGACAACAGAAAATCTGAATACATTGGCTGAAATATCTGATAGAAATAGAGGCATAAACATCCAACCTATTCCCAAACACAGTGGTGACCAAAGCAGCATTAGCAACACTGCTAGCGCTCCTAATAAAACTGTTTTAACTAATGTTCCTAATAAAAACCAGCAAGCTGAAATTGCTATGAAAATAGTGTCTGAAAAGACTGATTTGAATATTTCAAAAAGTTAGACACCTTTCAGTATAGAGAATAAAATTTCTAAGATCAAAATCTCTATTCCTCTTACTGAATTAGTCATTCAAGATATATATAAATCTCAACTTTTGAAAGCTTTAAACATAGGAGAGAATGTTGACTCTATTAATTTAAATGATGAAAAACCTGAGCTTCTGTTTGAACTAGAAGTAGAAGGGAAATTTCAAGAGGGAGGTGTTCCTCCATTTTATGTTAGTTTAAACATCCATGATAAAATTTTGCACAATGCCATATTAGACTTCGATGCTTCACACAACCTTATTCCAAAGGTAGTAATGGAAATATTAGGCCTTGAGATAACTAGACCATACAAAGATTTATACTCTTTTGATTCTAGTAGAGTTAAATGTCTAGGCCTAATCAAATATCTATGTGTCAACTTAGCACAAATACCAGCCAAGAGCCTAGTAATGGATATTTTAGTGGCTCATATTCCTCCTAAATATGGCATGCTCCTTTCAAGATCATGGGGAGCTAAACTCCAAGGTACCCTCCAAATGGACATGACCTATGCTACCATCCATGTCTTTAGTCAACCAAGAAGAATATATAGGGAAACTCACATGAAATACATGGTTAAAAACCAAGAAAAACCATATAACTCACCTCTTTATTCTATCCACACTGATCTTGAATCATTTATCCTCTACAATGATGAAAATTTTAATGAGCAAGTAGCAGAAAATGAGAAAAAAATTGTAGAAGAAGAGGAAAAGGAGGGAGAACAACCAAAACAGTTTTCCCAAATAGAATATAATAGCAAACATATTGGAAACCACGGGGGACAAAAAAATTACAAACATAGTGCAGATCCTAAAGAACAACACAATATACCACATAGTGGCAAGCACAATGACCAAGCCAATGATAAATATGAAATTGAACCTCTTTAGAGTATGAGTTTTGATGGGTCTTGTAGCAAAACTAGTTTAGGAGCAGGAATATGGGTGCATAACATAGAGAAAAATCATGCAGAAGGTCACTCATACAAGCTAAAATTTCAGTGCACAAACAACATAGCTGAATATGAGGCACTCCTCCTAGGGCTACAATTACTGAAGAAATTAGGAGCCAAGAGGATAACTATCCATGGAGATTCAGAATTGGTTATTAGGCAAATCAAGGGAGAATACACAGCTAAGCATCCTAGATTAAATTCATATAGGGATGATTCCCTTGACCTCTTGAAAACATTCACATAATATGATCTCACCTTTGTCCCTAGAAATCAAAACATCCTTGCCAATGGTCTAGCATTTGTAGCCAACACTTGTCAAAAACCTTATCAAAATAAGCAATACACAGTCTAATTCAAATACAGAACACCCATCGTCGGTAACATAAAATACTGGAAATTTTTTGAAGGAGATAAACATATAGAAGATTTCCTACAGTCCATAAATGAGTTTGAAGTGCCAAATTCAAACTCGGAGTATCAAGAAGACTTCCCTACTGAGGAACAAGCTTACAAAGAAGAACCTCCTGATACTGTTGATATAAATCTATTAAACAAAGAACACACACATAAAACATAACTCTGCACTAATTTATAAAGAGAAGACTTTGAAGTTTTGCAATCCAATAATGGTAACTTTCCAAAGGGACTGGTTCCTCTAGAAGAACTGTTTGAATTTAATGATGTTGTTAGAAAGCGAAAAATGGAACCCACTGAAACTGAAATAGAAGAATGCAATATAGGCAGTGAGAAAAAACCCAAAATGATCAAACTGTCTAAAACACTGCCAGCTCATATAAAACAAAAATATCTTTAGCTTTTTGGAGTATTTACTAAAGTTTTTTCTTGGAGTTATGAAGATTTAAAGTTATATGATACAGAGATAATTCAGCATAAGATACCTCTCAAAGAAAACCAAAAGCCCTTTAAACATAAATTGCGCTGAATAAACCATGTACAACTACCCCTAGTTGAGAAATAAATTAAGAAAATGTATGATGCTGGAATAATAGTCCCTCTGAGATACTCAGAATGGGATTCAAATCTTGTATCAGTGAGAAAGAAAAAAAGAGAAATTAGGCTATGCATAGACTTCAGAAACTTAAACAAAGCGTCCTTAAAGGAAAACTACCCTTTACTAAAGATGGATCATATACTACAAAGAGTAGTAGGTTCTAAAAGAATTTCTTTGCTAGATGGCTTTTCAGGATACAACCAGGTGCTGGTACACCCAGATGATCAACACAAGATAGCTTTCACTACACCTTGGGGCACCTTCATGTATGTTAAAATTTCTTTTGGGTTAATGAATGTTGGTGCCACCTTTCAAAGAGCCATGAATATTTATTTCTCGGGAGAGATAGGTTACTTCATTTTGATATATCTTGATGACATAACAGTCTATTAAAAAACTGATGAAGAACACCTAGTTTACCTAAGAAAGGTCCTTGAAAAATGTATAAAGTATGGTTTGTCCTTGAATCCCAAGAAAACTATGTTTTGCCTTCAAGAAGGTAAGCTTTTAGGTCATATCATATATGAATAAGGGATCAAGATTGACTCAAAAAGGATTGAAATAATATTGCAAATCAATCATCCTAGAAATATCAAAGAGCTGCAATATTTCATTGGAAGGATACATATCTTAAGAAGGTTCATATCAAACCTTGCAGAAATCCTAATAAACATTACAAACATGCTGAAAAGAGAAATAGGAGTCAAATGGAACATAGAAGAAAAGCAATCCTTTGAACTGGTAAAACAAGTACTTACCCAAACACTAGTTCTAATTAGCCCTGATTTTACCAAAGACTTCTTCATATTCTACTTTGCATCAGAACATACAGTTGTTGTTGTCCTACTACAGAAAAAACATAAAAGGGCAGGAACAACCTATTGCATTTTTCAGCAAGGCATTAAGAGTTTCACCTCTGAAATACAACATAATGGAGAAGCAAGATTTTTCCTTAATCAAGGCATTGAAAGATTTCGAAGTTTATATTTTTCACTCACACATCATTGCATCTGTGCCTCACACAGTGGTAAAAGACATCCTAACACAAGATCCTGATGGAAAAAGGGGTAAGTGGATTGCTGTTATATTATAATATGATATAGAAATCAAGCCCCCTAAACTAATCAAAGGACAAGGACTAGCTAAACTCGTGGCTAAAAAAAACTTTCAAGCACTAGACATGAGTATGATTGATGCATTAGATGAGCAGGAGGAGTTGGAAACTTCACTTATTAAAGAATAATTTCTGAATTTATCTTGGTATGTTGATATTTTATATGTGTTTTTTAATCTTAGTGTTCCTCCTAGTTTTTCCAAAACAAAGGCTAGATTCTTAAAGTTAAAGGTTGTAAACTACTGCATCGTAGATAAAATTTTATATTGGAAAAATGTGAGTGGTATATTGCTTAAATTTTTGCCTAAGAATGATGTAGATAAGACCAAGCATGAGTTTCATGAAGGAGAATGTGGAGGCCACTTCTATTGGAAAACTACCGTCAACAAAATCCTTAGAGCTAGTTACTATTGGTCCACCCTCTTTCGAGACATCCATAAAATGGTAATTGCCTATCATAAGTGCCAAATCTTTGAAGGCAAAAGAAAAAATTTTCCATTACCTTTACATCCGATCTCTGTTGAAGCTCCTTTTCAACAATGCGGCCTAGATTTTATTGGAGAAATCCATCCTCCCTCCTTTTCCCAACACAAATGGATCCTCACTATAACTGACTAATTTACAAAATGGATAGAGGCCATCCCTTCTAGAACTACCACAGACTTATTAATTATCCAAATCCTTGAAAACCACATTTTTTCTAGATTTGGTTGTCCTAGAAAGATTATCACTGACAATGCTGCTAATTTTAGATCACAAAAAATGATTGAATTTTTCCACAAATATCATATTACATTGGGACATTCAACAGCTTATTACCTTCAAGGTAATGGGTTGGCAGAATCCTCAAAATTTTCTTTGGTGAACATCATCAAAAAGTTGATGGAAGAGAACAAGAAATCATGGCACATCAAACTAGTGCATGCACTATGGGCAGACAGGTTAACAAATAAAAAATCATTTGGCATGTCTCCCTATCAGCTAGTGTATGGAGCAGATTCAATTTCTCCAGCAAGTTTAGGAGTGCCAGTGATGAAGCTCATCCAAGAAGCACATTCTGAAGAAAATGAAATTCCAAGAAGAATCAATTAGACTGTCCAGCTGTAGCAAACTAGAGAGGAAGTGTACAACAGAACATAACAAGTGCAGGAAAATATCAAGTAGTTGTTTGATAAAAGAACCAAGGCAAATGATTTCAACATTGGTGGCAAAGTACTGAACTAGGACTCAAGAAGAGAAGACAAGGGCAAGCATGGAAAATTTGAAAATCTATGGAAAGGTCCATACATCATCCATTCTACAAGAGGTAACAATGCATTTTTCCTACAATAAATGGATGGAACAGAATTATTTGGAGGTCCTATCAATGGCACGATGCTCAAGAATTTTTTTTTTTTAAATACTCAGTTTAAATATTTATTCATTGTATATAACACTGTTTGAATAAAAGACTAGAAATGTAAAGCACAAAAACAACAAAATGAAGAAAAGAGGGCAGATAAAAGAAAAAAAAATGGTAAAGCCCCTTACCAAAAAGAATGTTTCTAAAAGTGTTCAAATCCAAATGCCACTACTTTTGAGAGAGGAAGCCTTGGTCAGTCATATAGCCTAATCATGATTGAACAAATTTTAAATTTCTGCTGATAGGTTAGTGAATAAAGATTTTCCAAACTGTTTAAAATTGTCTTATCAGTAGATTGATAAGAAAAGATATTGGTTCTAAAAATTCAAATCTGAACCAAAAAGAAAGAGAGGGATGAATAAAAAAATCCAAATTATAGCCCTCAGTTTTTAGTTTTACTTTTTGCAAAAATAAATCTGTGTGCAGCTTGTCTAAAATTCCACAACTCATGACAAATCAAACTTCTTAATCTTTATTTGGTCGTGTTTTCAATTTTATGTTGATAGAATAGAGAATGAAAATATCTCAAACTGTTTAAACTTGATAGATAAGTAGATTAGGTAGAGAATAAAAGAGCTCATTAGTCTAATATGAGCCTTTGGATGATATAAGTGTAGAAGTAGATAGTTTCTTGTTTTTAAAAGTAAAATGATGTCAAGGGTTGGCCAATCTAAATACACCCAAATGAAGAAAAAATGCTAGGAAAAGTATAATGGGTAGGTAGGATTGAGGATGAAGAAATCATGTTTTTTAGATTTCAGAGATTACAACTTCAAAGAACAACAACAAATCAAAAAATTGAAGAAGAGAAGTCTGCCAAAGTACAAATCAAGGCACTGGTCTACAAATTCCAGAGATTTGATCTCTGAGGTTCTTGACGCCTCCTAAAGGAGCTTCCCTCCCCAGCTGGAACCACTGTTGGTCTCCTGTATTCACAGTATCACTAGGTGACTATGAATTTTCCACAAACATCTAAAAATAGTATTCCTTGTCTATCAACTATCTTTAGAAATCTCAATGCCTTCATTATCCTTATAAATCCTTTTTCACCATCTCTCAGTTTACCTTTTTAAAATCACCTTGCTGCTCTTAAAAGATTCATTTTTGGGCTTATTTCCCTCATTTTTACTCTCTTCCCTGCCAAAGGCCTCATTCCATCATTTTCCCCACTAAAAATGCCCATCAACTCACACCCTTCACTATTCTTCCTCATATACACTAAAACAATGTAAAAAAACAAGTTTTTTTTTACATTGTTTTAAATTTGAATTTTTAGCCTCTTGGGACCGTTGATTTATATCAAAAACCCTGTCTTTAAATATATAACTCGTGTTCTTAAATAATTTTTTACCCCACCCCTTTATAAACATTAAATCATCCTGCTTTAAATGTTTTAAACCTCCATATACATTAAACTCTGCTTATTTTACAATCCTCGGGCCCCGCCTTTCATTAAACTTCTCAACCCATTTAAACTCTGCCACCTTTTCACCTGGACCCCACTGCTTCACCTGCCCACCGCTCCTAAAAACTCCCGACCACCATAGATCTATCTCCCTCAAGATCTAACGGCTCCCATAAGATATCACAACATTATGTGCATCGAGGTTAATGTTTTTAAAACACATGATATAAGTAGTTTTACAACTTGTACCCTCTACCATGTGTCTCCCTCTATATCTTATCGCATGCCTCTGCCTAATACCATTACTACCCATCAGCCCATGCGAAAACCACCTTCCCACTAGCGAAAACTGCCTAACCATTTCCCGCCAAAATCTAATAACCATCGCCCGATTCAAACTATCAAGAGCCATGTGGCTCTACGATGAAGCCCTCCTTCACCATGATCCACTTCAAAACACTCCTAACACCCGAAAAACCCCAAAAATTGTAGGAAAACCCTCCATGCAGGTTTTAAATTTAAATTTTTTTGTTTTATGTGCAGGTTTAATGGCAAGAATGCGGAAAAAGCATTCCAAAGGTCCAAAAAAAAAATTAATGAATGTTCTGGGTGACGATCCAGGGATTTGTTTTATTTAAATGGATCAGAGGTGTTAAAACAAGCATAATCCCAATGAATATATATCATTGGTGATTAGTTAAACCCTCCAGCAGCAGAAGAATTCCCCCCACATAGAAAACACAGACATAGATAGGCACAAGAAGAAAAAACATTTGAAGACCACAATAGTGAAGATTAAAGGGCTAATCATAGATCAAAATAAAAATTAAAAGGATTAGCCACAAAATTGATATGAAGGCAGAATTAAGGAAAAGACAGTAAGGCAAGAAGATTAAAGGGATAAATCATGATTAAAGGTCTAAAACGGAGTCTCAAGGCTAAACAGAGGTAGATAAACACAAAGGCACATTTGAATAATCAGATCAAAACAATCACTTCTCCAAAGGACATATTCTTCCACCTATAGCATGTTTTCTTTCAATAAATATCAAACAATTATTACACACAGTCAGAGATATTTCTCATCTACCCAGCAGTTATTGCAAAATTTATAGAGAAAGCCTTAAAATTTAGATATTTCCCCAAGTTAGCTCAAAAGTTAAGTTAGGAGTTATTATTTCAGTAAATCACTCTCATATATTTTGCCTTGGGCCTTGCATGGTCTCAAAAGTCAAAAATTCATTCACTCTATAATAAATAACATCTAAAACCCTAGCTTAGATCACCTCCTCATTTTGCAGATAAATACTGCATGTATTAGTCATTTTTAGTGTTGGTTGATTGGTTAGTTGATTGATTTCTGTTGCTAAGCTAGTTGAGGATTGCTAGGTTGGATTTGAGAAAGCTATAAGTTACAGAAATCCATTGTACTGGAGTAATGTAGTTGTTTTGAACATAAATAATACAAGCACGTTCACACGATTCTTGAGCTATGTTAATGGTGAAGTTTTCCTTCTTTGTCAATGTTTTACTTCTGTTTTCCTTTCTGTCCATTATTTCTCTAATAAAAGAACAAAAATTTTACAGTAGGATATGTTGTCTTGGCACCCTATTTCTGTCTGAATTCTTTATCTTAATTTTTTCCTCAGCAATGTCTGACTGGAGAATTCTTATTTGCTCTCAGGTTCCACCTAGCTTGTTTTCTTGGAAATGATTTAATAGATTCAAGCCAAAGAAGTCTATGGTAAGCCTTGTCCTTTGGTGTAGCTTGAAATATTGTTTTTAAGGCCTTTCTTTGAAGTATACTTAGTAGAGTCTAAATCAGGGAAGTCTATGGTATGCCCTATCCTCTGGTTTGCCTCAAACTATTGCTTTGTAGGCCTTCAGAGTGTTTAGTTAAAGAAGATAGGTTTAGCTTACTCTTTAACTGCACTCACTATTATCTTAAATGTGTTCATTGTCTAAAAGTAATTCTAGGATTGCTGGATTGTTGTCTTAAAGGTTTTCTTCTTAACGTCTAGACAAAGAAGTCTATGGTATGCCCTGTCCTTTGGTTTGCCTCAAAAAGTTACCTAAAAGGATTTTCTTGTTGAAGTAGAATTAAAATATTCTTAACTGACTTTTAGTTTTGTTGCCTTCACAACTTATTGTTAATTCATATCACATCTAATCTAAGAGATCCACTTCATATAGTTAGCTTTCCCTATGAAAACCCTTATAAATTTGATGAACAATTAAATCCTTTTATGACTCCATAGCCCAATGGATTAATATTTCTCATGGTCTATCTATTCAACTGAAACACTCCTTCAATCAATCACACCATATGATCTATCAACCTATCAATAAATTAATCAAAACAAACAAGTCCTTAGAACTTCATAACTAGCCTAAAATCATAAAAAAAAAGCATAAAGACATATCATCTATAGACAATTACATAGAGAGATCCCTCTTTGAGCCCAGGAAGGCTAGATCCTAGGATTCCAAAGTGGTTCTGATGTGGTTCCCTACAGAGTTTGTTCTTGCCAGTCTTGCAAATCACGGGGAGACAACACTAGGGATGGTAAAATGTCACCATCCGGGACCACTTGGCACACTTGGTTAAAAATATTTCGACTCAACCTAACCAAGTACAGTCACCTTTGAGCCACCTTGAGGCCTTAATGCTACACACAAAGTAATCATACCTCTACTCTTGTGTCACCATCCATCTTGGGCCAAGAGAAGGAGGGAAAATTTGAAAGTGCTCTATAAAAGCTATACTTTGGAAGAGAAAAGGAGACACATTGTTATGTTGGCCAAATTGGTCCATAGCAAACCAAATTGTGTTGTCCAAAAGCAAGAGGATTGGAAGTACTCAGTTGTTGGCCACCCAACATCTCAATCCAAGAGAGAGGAGTTCACCACGTTTTCGTCGATCTACCATCCTACAAGAGGGAAGAGAGGCTTGCTGAAGAATTGATGGGAAGAGACCCCCTTGTCTTGGATATTGGAGCTTCGTAGCTCTAAGGATCCACTATAAGAGATTTAGCTTTCTATATTCTACTACAACCAGCACCTAATAAAGGGAGAAGTTCTCCAATTTTGAGTTATTATTTTGTTTTCTCCATCCAGCGTGTTTCTTGTGCATGTTGTTTTATTTTTGTTTTATTGTTTATGTAGCATGATATATTTCCTTTCTAACTTAGCTTACTACATGTTGAACTTGTTCCACTAACTTTTAATAAACCATTTTGGAATGTGAATCTTATGTAGGTAAACAACCCGCCTACTAAACAAAGTGTATTTCATATGTCGATGCGCCAAACCACTACCACAGGGTCCTAGGTCAAATTTTATAGTTTCAAATAAGTTTTCAAATAAAAATTGATCATTATTTGTTGTTTAGGTCAGTACTACTCCCTAAACCTATTCATTTTATCATCACTCATCATCGTCATGTCATCATTTATCTTTCTTATGTCATTAAGAAGTTAATATGTCATCATTTAGGTCATGGTCTATGGTTTCTCTTGACTTGTCATTATATTGTCATAAAAAGAAAAATGAGTCATGTCCATCACTTGATTCACCATTAAAGGGAGTTAGAAACTTAGGAACAAAATAAAATAAAGGTAAAGGTAATATTTTCATTTCAAAAATACTATGTTGACTATGTTCTAGTCCCATCATTCAATTTGTCAAAAAGATCAATGATGTCACCTCCATGACTTAAGAAAAAATTGACCTACAACTTATAAAAGACCATTCAAAGCATTCAAATTTCTCATTTCACTTTCATTGAGCACCTCTCCATCATTGATAATCATCCTAGCCACTAGAGCATCAAAATTCATTCCCAAAACACAAGTTTACCTCCTACGTTGTGCTTCTAGCTCACTTTCTGCGCTTTTAAAATTCGAGGCCAATTAAGCATCACAAGGGTTCATTTCAGCACTTTAGATTTTAGAGAATCTCCTTGACAAGTAAGTATAATTTGGAACTCTTCTCATGCATTATTATTCTCAGAAAACTCAGTGAAAATCCCTCTCCTAGGGTTTCACTGCGCTTTTGATTTCGATGTGATTTTGCTTCATTTCAGTGATGAAACATCTAAATTTCCTTCTAAATCACCTTCACCTACACATTACATACCTCATATGCTTCCCCAAATCATTTCTTACCATTCATATCTCTCATTTCTCTCATTTTCACTAAAACCCTAATCCTCACTGTGTTTTGGCAGGGATACTAGGTCAACTATGTGTTTAGGCCCTTTTTTTTCCTTTCCCTTACCCATTTCCAAACATTCCAACTAAACTTTGTTTCTAACCGACCACCCTATCTCCCCATATTTTTAGATATTTTCTCTAACTCAAATCCATAACATCTATGTCTTGGAACTCATTGCATCATTCTCCCCTGTTTTCCTAGGTTTCACCCTTCCTTTCCTTCACATCAAGCTAGGGTTTCTTTTTGCAAACAAACACCATGAAAAGTGAGAAGAGGAAGTAAAACAAATAATTACATGTCTCCATATATGAGCCAACTCATATGCAATAGATCAATGCTTCACAATTCATCAAAAGGTCATTTGAAAATGGTTTACATTACACACGGGGATAGTCCTACTTCAAATTTACTTTCTTAAGTAATGAAGATTAATTTGGCAAAAGTGAAAGATTTTGTTGTCAATAATAGACCAAAGAACAAAAAAATCCTTATGTTTATGCACAGGTGTTATGATTTGAGAGAAATGCCCAAAATACAGTTGCTCCAGGTCATTTGTTGCACTTTTGGATAGGTTGTCTTCAAGTCAACGTTTCATGGGATTGGAGCAGAGGTTTGCAGTGCTTGATGACTCCATTGTCTATTAGACATCATATGCTTTCCAACCTTACCTTTTTTAGAAAAAAAATCTTATAGGAAGGCCTCCAAACACCCATTTAAAAACCATGTTGCGCTTTTGCTAAGATCATGTTGTGCTTATGCAATTTTTAGTGATAAAATTAAAACTTGGATTATGGGCGCATGGGAAATTATTTTTGAACATTGGAGTAGGTTACTGTTGATAACATACCAAAAAACAAAAAACATTTCTCTATTTTTCAAAAAACGTTATGGTTAGAGATATACTACTCCACCTTTGATCCGTATTTATGCAGAATTTTTTGGAAAATTTTGAAGTTTTTGAGAAATTGTGGCAATTTCAGTTGTAAAGAAGTGCGGTGTGGCCATGCTACAAATTTTCTCAGAGGCTCAAAAGAAGTTAGGACTTGCATGGATGTATTAATTTTGATGTTTACATCCCATATATGCCTTTTATTTTTCATGAAAAATCCTAATTTTGGAGGAAAACTCAGAAAACACCTCATATTTCATGTTTCTACCATTGTTTTTCAACCCACGCTACTCTTCTGGAGTAACCTTGGGGAAATGAAGTTTTGAGTGTGTTACAGGTTTTATTTTTCAAGTTTCAAGTTTCAATTGGCTATAGTACATTCATGGCTACCTTATTCAACCTTCAGATCAGCAAAAATATGCATAAAATCCACCTCAAAATCCCCCCCAAGTGCATGCTATGCTTCTATCAAGGCACGCTACATTTCTTCCAGGCACATTATGTTTATATGTAGAAGGATTTTTGGACAGGTGTCAGTCAAAAAAGTTCAAAGATTCAAGGTAACAGTTGTCTCATGAGTTGTTTCATGATTAATGAATTCTATTTATGCTCCTCATTGTTGAGGGATCTTGTAATTAATAAAGGAGACAAAGACTCCTTCTTGCTAGCTAAAATAGGGGATATTGTTTCTAACTTCCCTAAAAACTAGGCAATGACTCATTAGGTGCATTAATTAGTTGTTTTGGATCAAGTTTCGACCCATAGTGATAGAATCTTCTCAATTTTATATATGTACTCCAACTGAAGTCATTGTAGAGGTTGGATAGTTGATATTGTAGTGTGGAGCTTATATACATATTTTTATAGGAAATCAAAGACATGCTGCAGCTATAATTTTGGAACTCCAGTGGTATGCTTATTGGAATTGTTTTTTTTCAGTGTTACCATCAAATTGAATGTTTATGATTTCTTGAAATCACATGTATGCTTTAATATTATGATCTTATGAGCCTTTAAGAAGAATTCTCTTTTGTCCTTTGTTTAATGAGATTTTCATAAAAAATTTCCACTTCCTCTGATGAATGAACTCATATGTTAAATGCTCATTCTGATTATCCCATTTTCAAACCTTATACCACAATGAAAATATAAATGTGTTTCTAAGTATACCTACATGGCCACATTTTTATCTCTGCAATTGTTTATTTGAAATCTGACCTTGAAAGCTAGACCTAGTTCCTAGATAGACACTTGCTATCCAACAAAATTCAAAACAAAACCCTAATCAAAATTAGTGAGACTATGTAATATTCCTAAATTAGCATGCATCTAATTGGAATATTAATTTTTCTCCAAACACATAATTAGATGAATAAATGGGTAGGGAGACCCATAAATATTTCTAGCAGCAAAAAAAACCTCTTAATGGGAAAGGGATCATATTCATAGCTGGATAAAACACCTTCATGTGTGAACAAGTGCCAAATGCATGTGGGCAAATTCAAGTTTGACTAATTCAACTAAGCTAGTATGGAGGATGTGAAACATTAATGGAGATAACCCATCAGGAATATGAATTAGTTTAGATAGTTAGAATAAATCCACCTTGAGTGTGGAAGAAGACATTGCATGGAGATCCAGTCAAGATTAACCAAATCCATCAGCACTGTTATGGAGGAGTGGTATTGATGATGGGACAACCCAGTTTTGGAGGGAGATTCATTGCGTGAAGATGGAAACCCTAATGAGTGGGACCAAAGGTGAGAAGGCTCACATTGTTTATAAGGAGGAGGATGACAACCATATGTGGTTAGCTTATGATTATGATTTTATAAATATATGGTCTATTTAGACATATCTCTTTCTCTGGCTATTTAGCTAAGATATATTGATGTTTAGCATAGGGTGTTCCTAATTGGGAATCCAACCTCTTCCATTGAGTATCTCTTGGAGGAGTCTTGCACCATATTTTCCACTATCTGGCTTAAGACCAAGCTTCATCTTCCTTTGAAATTGAATATCATGTTGAGGGTTTGTCTGTTTCAGTAAGATGCAACAAGTGGAGATTAGATCTTTAGATCTAATCCATTTCAGTGCTCATTTTCAGTGGAGGAGGTTTCTACTCCATTGGGAGGATAGTATTGGAAGATTTGAGCTTCATTTCCATATCTTGGCTGTAGGCCAACTGTATTTTGTCCCCTACAGCGTAGTATTGATCCAGATCTACGTAATTTCTAAAGGAGTTGTTGCAGGGTGGTTCAGTGCACCATTTGGAGAGTTGATTTTCTGAGTGTTGGGGATCTTCCCTTCACTTTAGCGATCTGTTGGATGAGATAATTTTATTTTTTATATCAGATTAGATCCACTTTCTAGATCTAAATATTTCCATATATTTGCAGTCCTAGATCTCAGATCTACACTTTGTACATGGTGTTTTGTTGAAAACCCCAAGGGGAATTGATAAAGGAGCTTTTATATTGCATGGATCTGCTATAGATATAAATTTTTGTCCACATACCTGCTCTAGATATGATGTACAACCTAATGATATTGCAAAGGTAATAAAACAACATTGACATGGTATTCCAGCTTTAATACATGGTTGTAGTCCCTATTTTTTCATGATTTTAGGCTATTTATGGCATGGGAGACCTGTTCAATTGTGCAATAGTGATTTGTTTCTGATTTCCGTTTAGATTTGAGTGTTATAATATCATATCTAAGGAATCCTTGAGCTGTACTTGAAATTTATTGCATACATATCTAAAAATTGCGTTATTTATGCATGTATTGCTGATTTTTCCCATTTGGGAATATTACAGTAGTATCAGAGCATGATCTTTGGCTCATCCTGTGAGTTTCAAGCCAAAATGATATAAGAAGAAGAAAGAGATAAAAATGATTGGAGGAATGAGTTTCATCTCATCCCTTTTCAAATATAAGAAGGACCTCACCAAGGAGGTCAAGCAAAGAAGAATGAAGAAAAGAAGTAAAACCACATCAGGGTTTCAATATGAGGAAGGTCCATGTACTTCCTATCAATAAAAGGAAGATTTGGTATTGCATAGAGCTACAAAGAAACATGTTATGCCCTTTTCTTATGAGGACAAGATGCATGAAGATGGAGGAAGCTTAGATCATGAGATTCTAAGTGAGTATCTTGCAGAATATAAGTCTCAACCTAGAGCTCTCAAGGAAAATCTAACTCTCCCATTGTTCATTCAGCTCAAATAAGAAAGGAGACCTTGCAGCAATAGAAGAATGAAGGGCAATAGATTTCTATTGTCTACTTTTGATGGGTCATTCTCATGCATAGTAAAGTCTTGGGGAAAGAAGTTGGATGCATTTTTTCTGCTACATCCATTAGTATAGAAAGAAGTTGTTGAGATTGTAGTGTTGCACCTTCAAGGTGAAGCAAACAATTGGTGGTTCAACCATTTGATTCATGCAAGAGTGACTGCATATGAAGACTTTACTCAAAGGTTGATCAAGAAGTTTGACAAGAAGGAATCATAGGAGAAGAATCCTTCACCACCACTTACTACAGGAGCACTTGTTTTAGGAGGAAGGACACTTGCACCTTTGCAAAGTGATCTTGATCTCTTGATATCTAGAGTCCCATGCACCATTCTGGAGATGCATGAAGAAGATAAGACTTGCACCAACACTGATGAAGCCATAGAAGAGCAACCATCATCATCAGTAGTTGGATAAGCCATCACATCAGAAGGAGGAACCCTTGTAGCAATACAAGATGTTCCCAAGTTTTACCAAGGTATGCACATGTTTCCATTTCCTGTTATTTCAATACATCATATGGAGGATGGGGGGAATATGCCATTGCATGACCAAGGGTCAAAATATATTGCTGATTTGGAGCATCAAACCTTCACTGCACTGAGCAGCCTTGATTTATTCAAGGAGGATACAAACAGTCATCCCAGTGTATCATTGTTGAGTTACACAGAAATCTTGGAGGATGGGATGAGTATTGTCTTCAACAATACATTGCAAAACTATGTGTTCAGCATTGGACATGATCATGAGGCAGTAGTTGCACCATCATAGAGATAAACAACGCTGTCATGGAGCAGCAGTGATGAGTTGGGGGCCCAACCATTGTGGGAGCACTCTAATGACCTTCCCATATGTATAACAGAGGATAAGCAGATAGATGATGGAGGACATCTTATGATGCATAACATCTCTCATGATTGTGTTGGATATTTCTTGATGAGAATTACACATCATGATGGGAGGTTTTTTCCTACCACCTATTTGGATCCTTATGGGATAAACTTGGTCATTGAGGAGATTTCATTTCAGCATCCCATGAAATTCAAAGACAAAAATCTGATTTGGGAGGATGGTATTCTCCATTGGAGGAATGCCAATTTTGGACATGATGATAGGCACTCACCATGGGTTGGATGGGTGATGTTGATGAGCAAGAGGTTGGGAAACCACTTGCAGATCTATGACACTAGACAGCAGGATGCAAGACTGTGTTGGTTACTATTTAAAGATTTTGGTCATCCTATGACACATTCTATTTCAAAGAGTGGGATGGTGGATGGAACTTGGCATGTCACTTACATCATATGGAAGCAAGGAGTTGGGGTGCATTGGAGTGATGTGATATATTTCATATCAAATCTCATGTTATTGCTCCATAATTTATGTTGTGATGGTGTGGGGAGGCAACTAGAATTGTTGTTTCTTGGGTTGTTACTGAGAGAGTATGGGCTGATCTTGTCCCATACTTTGCATGATGTTGCAGGAGTAGTAGATGGCACTATCATGGTGCAAAGGGGCCACTCTTTAACCTTGGAGGATGAGGAGGTACTTTCACTTGGGAGGGGATATCTCACATATATCAACATTATGTTTGATGACTTTGGCATGAGGGATGTCAAAAGAAAAGGCAGCAGCATGTGGGGAGCTTCACATTTCAGATCTTCAGAGTTGTCTCTTAGGAGGATTGATCCATATTGGAGGTCTCAACTTTTGGTAGAGTACTCCAAGGATCT
>JAXQQM020074201.1:0-12412 GCA_034641835.2 Pinus albicaulis
TTAGAAACTATTAGTGGTAGAATTTCTTTGTTTGGATTCATTAACTTCTAATACTATGGTGAACTAGCTTTGAACTTAAAGCCCTATGGTTTGTTCTACGTCATCATTTTGTAAAGATCTCAGAGAAACTCCTGTAGTATTGGGCTTATTGAATTGCTAATAAATATTGCAACTCCTTTGCTGTCAATTCTATCGTGTGTTTATTTCTGTTTCCGAGTTTTGTTAATTGTGTCGTTTTTATTTCTGTTTCCGGGTTTTATTAATGTTTATTTTAATGAAGATCATTTTTTACCATACTAGGAATTGATTGCAAGTAATCTCTTAAATTTTTCTCTAAATAACACCTATAGAAATGACCTTACATGAGATGTCGAGTTGCTCTTTCGTTATTTAACGCCTTTAGTTACGTGTATGTGGTGAGTTTATTCGACCTTGAGTCTCTACAATATTTTAATATTGCGATGGCATTGTGGCATTTGAAATGAACAGGGTGGTAGTATTTCGTTCCTCGATACAGAAAAACCATGTATTGCTGGATTACATGTCTCTATCAGAATTGACTCTATAGTGCTGGATTGCATGCCTCTATCAAAATTTTTTCGATTGATTGTTACAGTTGTGAATTTTTAGTTTCCTGGGGGCATCTTTGTCTTGATTATTTCCTCATGAGAATCCAAGTAACTAATTGGCTGCGTTGAAACGTTTTAGTGGTGAATTTCTTATTTCGTTGTGTTGTCTCAGCAATTGTGGGCTGAATTATCTTTTCAGCCCTATCCGTTGTTTGAAAATAAGAAATGTATAGTATCGGATATGGCTAGATCCAGAGGTTCCAACAATGTATTACTATATTTTAATTATCAAATATTTAATTATATATTTGAAATTTAATTCAAAATTCTACTTAGAAATTTATGATAAACACTCAATCACTAAAATTGATTATTTAAATAAAATATATAAATTAAATAAAATTTTAGTTATATACTGAAAATACAATTTGATATATCTTTTTTCCTTTTGTAAATAAACCATATAATTTTCAACTTCACAGAATTTCATGTATAAAATTATTTACAAAGTTTACATAACTATATTGTGAAAGTTTACATAATTCTAAACCATAGAAAAAATAACCAACGTCACCCAATGTGTGTTACTATTAAACAAAAATAACCAATTCATTGAGCACTGCGTTACCAAATAAACTAATGAACTACAATAACCAAAGAATAATAGCATGAGTTACCAAATAAGTTACTGAACTACACTAACCAAATAATAATAGCATTGAGGTACCAAAAACAATGAGCCCTCCCTCCACATGTATGCCCAAGGCAACACAAGTCGCATTGGTGGCAGCGGAATGCAAACATGCACAAAAAACCAAATCACTATAATGTCCTTACTCCACCAAACCAACTCAATATTGCCAATGCATGTTCAATAAAGGACGCCCCCATTCACATGACATAAAACATAACCAAAGATGAGATCAACTTGTGGAGTCCAAAATTTTTGCCACACTAAAAGAGAAATACATAATTTATTGAGAGCTAAACAAATATATCACCCACTTACCATCTAAAAAAATAGAAGAATAGAGAAAATTATAAAATGAGTTAGTCCTCATGAATGGGGAAGAGGGTAGTAGGAGACACTAGAATATCATCTGCAGTAGGATATGTCAAATTTTCAAATCCAAAATATGTCTAAAAAATCCTTCCAAGCGAACATCAACATTTCAATGTTGTCTAAACAAAACCACACATTTTGAAGCATTCGCTTCATATCTTTCATAGAGGTGAAAAAAATATAGTTATTGACCTATTTATCGTTGAAAATAAGACACAAGAGGGTTGTGAGTTGTTGGTTAAAAGAAAAGGAACACATAAAATGCCACCTCCTCTGATGAAATTTTCTAGGAGACAACATCCATTTGTCATCCTCTAAAACTAAATAATATGGGTGATCTCGAGATTTTTCATTCTCCAAAATGAGAATCTCTCACTGAATTTCTAGGGAACTGTGTCAAACACAGAGGCTGTGGAATCATAAGATAAAAGGTGCACCCTTTTGTACCGAAAGTGACTAAAACCTCCTCTCTGAATTCTTATCCTTTGTCTTGGAAAAATGATGACTGATGTAAAAGGAGGATACACATGACACTCATTGAATGACCCACACCCAATCAAGTTGTAGAAAGAATGAAGTGGGTGATTACAATTGAGTAGGTTGTCACCTACACACCAAACAAGAGAAAAAGTGCCTAGAATATTATCCAATTCCTCACAATGAAGATCCATACGCTACAAGGTTAACCAACACCCTGTCAAGACGCCTAAATCAGACAAGATACAAATATCACAAAGATGTGACCAATAAGATTACCAATTCAAAAGAAATAAACATTCAAAATATGCTATCTAGAAGAACCCCTTGTACAGATGACGCAAGAGATTAGAAGAACACAACTAAATAAGTAGAGAGGCCAAATTATAAATCAATAGAAGAAAACTCCCAAGAATGCTCAATTAACAAGAGCCAATATTCATGGAATTCCACTGACTCTCTAAATATCAAACAATCATAGATATGCCTATCGAAACAAGCACATAACTCACTAAATTGACAGAAATACTTGAAATATGAAAGAAAGAAATAGTATCAGTCTAATAAACTAGAAAACTCACCTCATATCAATTCCCAAAGAGCACAGGGGATTCCACCATAAAGAATATCACCACATTTTGCACCAAAAGCCACCAAAAACAGAAACCATAGACACCATACAACAATTGAGGCCATCCTTGAGAGTGGTCACAAAAACATAAGGTTATGCCATAGAAGGAACCATTCCCAACTACCACAAATGCCAATGATAGTGGAGGACGAGGAGGGATCCCCACCTCTCTACTCAGACCTACTACAACCTCTCATTGAACAATCTAGATAATTAAATAGAATGCACGTCCCCTCCCTTGGCACACTAAAAGGGAAATGGCCATTAACTACCACTAATCACCCTTGATAAAAAAAGAATCCAAGTTATCACCCCATCTAGGATTGAGTGATCCACCTTTAGCACATTATGAAAGGGATTAATTTATTTTCATTTAATAAGTTTAATTATTTCAAAATGATCATCCCAAATATTTTTTAAAATTTTTAATTGAATATAATAAAAATAATAAAATGTAGTTTAAATATTTTATATTTTTTAATAAATTTAATCTAAATTTTAGTTAGCAATTGTGGAATGAAACATGAAATAAATGTTTTAATTTCATAATTTTGAATTTATTTATGCATTTGAAAAATATTTTGAGTAATAAAAAATAACATTTCCTTGAAAATCATACAATTTAATTCCTCAAATTTAGCATTTAATTTTCTCAAAATTTCTAAAAATAAATATCTTGAGACTTGTAAAATATAAATTTTCAAAAATTATTCATTTTATAATTTAAAATATATATCTATGATTTAAATTAGCTTTATATTTTCAACTGATTTAAATATTTGTTTTTTTTTAATTTGAAATTTAAAATCAAAAATCAATTATTAAAGACTTCGTTTTAAATGCTTCGAGTTCCAAACTAAATAAGTCATACTTTGAACTTCACCTTCATATGTATTTTAATATCAGATTAATATCAAGTATCACATGGTGTTATTTCCTCTTAGTTTTGAAATGCACCATGCTAGATATTGAAAATAAATTATATTATTTGGTATTTTAATTTATTTCATAATAAAGTAATAATTGTTTTTCTTTCAACTATAAGGATGCCTTATGACAGTTTGTCAATGATGTCTTCTTTTTACATTTAGAAATGGAATAAAGGGAATAAAATTTCCTCACCTTATGATTACTAATTCAAATGAGAATCTCCATGGATTGTGGTGAGGTTGTCGATGTGCATGGACTCACCATATTGAAAAGGACGTACCGGTTGAATAGCATGTCCTAAGCCCGCACTGTTTCTGCTACTCTGACATGATGAATTCATGAGTGAAAGAAAAATTCTTAGTGTATGTGTACGTACTTGTCTGTGAATTTCCTGTTTTACATGTCTTGCATGTTAAACGTAGTTAGGGTAGGAAATTGTAAAGACAAAGCTCTTTATTATTTTTAAACTCAAATTGTCATTTTAATTGTTAAATATAAAATGAATCTAGATGGAAATTTCAAATTACAAAACATGTATACATATGTATATTTTGGATAGTTGAACTACATTTAGTATGTTATCACATGTTGTGATATAATGTTTTAATTTTAAAACTCAGGTTGTGATTATATTTGTTAAATACAAAATGAATCTAGATGGAAATTTCAAATTACAATTTACACAAACATGTGTATATTTAGAATATTTGAAGTAAATTTGGAATGTGCTCACATGTTGTGATATAATGTTTTGTTCTTAAAACTCAAGTTGTCATTTTATTTGTTAAATATAAAATGAATCTAGATGGAAATTTCAAATTAAATTTAACACATACATTGGTACATGTTATGCATTTGAACATGTGTGTGAATTTTATATAATTTTAGTATGTACATCTATTATTTAGGTGATATTTAAATAAATTTTGCATGATCACACATGTCATTTAAAAAAGTCATAGATGGTTTTACATATTTAAGTTCAGATGAACATATGTACGTACAAATGATTGAAGTACATGCTTGAATATATGTAAAAATGAGTGAAGTAAAATACATATTGATGTATATATCTAAAAATATTCATAAAATGTACAGGTCATAAGCCATAACATCGCCCTACACCAGCGTAACAAGCCATCACAGGAAGCTGCAGGGGTTTGTTCTCAAGCCTCTCTCACCGTGGATGCGACTAGCAATTGGAATTCACTGAGTGCTCTACATCTGATAACCATGAGGTGTTGGATCCTCAAGCGTTTGACAAAATTAAAGCGGAGATTTTTTTTCCTCCAGAGAAGCCTAAGGGTAGAAGAGACCACAAGAAATCCACTATTCTGCAATCTGTGCAGCCTTACCAAGGAAAACCAACATGCTTCAAGTTTATAAGCTCGCGATGAAGGAGATAGGTGTTTGGGTTATGGACACAGATGATGTCTGGACAATAGATTATGATGCAGAGTAACCATTCGCTCCCATCATCCATGTGGCCCCTCCACAGCCTCGATGAATGCCGAAATATGAGGAGGAAGCCATTGTGATAGAATACAAGTGCCGGATAGAGGAAGAGGACTAAGCAATAGACGAAGATCAATGAACTCCATGATTTTTCGGTAGCAAGGTTAATTTTATTTTTTTCACCTCAGCATATACTTCATCTCTTTTGTTTTTATATGGGTCACTGAATATTTTGTATTACAATAATGGATGACACTCTTAAGGGGTTGGTTTCCTCCTTTGAGGCATCCCGAAACTTGGTTTATTTTCAACAGTACCAAGGCAGGGATAAGCTAAGCATTTATTGCCATCTCTTCCCATTTGATCTGTAGATTTTTTCATGCTCTTAATATAATTTAACCCAAGTTAAAAAAAAATTAAGTTCAAATGAATATTTTCACATAAAAATGATTGAAGTACACGTTTGAATATATATGTAAAAGTGATTGAAGTACAATACATATCGATGTATATATCTAAAAGAAATCATAAAATTATAGGTGTTCTTAGATGTGTCCAACAATCATAAAATTTTAAAATTGCATTAAAAAATATGTCCAGTACGAAACATTTTTCATTAATGTACATAGAAAAGATACCTTCATTTGATAGTAAAACGGAAATTACAAAACGTGTCGCACAAATTTGCATGCATTCAGGAATGAATATTATAATTTACTTAATAGGCACATCTAAAACAAAATCGTGCAACTTAAAAATTGTATTATATCAACTATGCTAGATACACAGATATATACATTTTGCAATAATGCCATTATGAAAAATTGTACTAGAGAATGTATGAAATCATTTAAGACCAGATAATCTAGATGTGTATGTGTACACATGTGTATAAATTACTCATGTGCATGTACCGAAACAATGTACATGTGAAAAAACTTGTACATATAACATAAAAAGTAAATTCAATTTTTAGTTGAATTCTAGAAATTCTAAAAGATGAATCCAAAGAGAACAAATTATTGGGCTGTTCAATCAAAAAGATTCCAATGGAATTCAATCTTCAATGATCCATTCATGATCGACTTTTGACATTTTCCATTTCTTACTTTTTAAAATTTTCTTTGATTAAACTTCTCTCAACTCTATGCGTGCTGCACACACCAAGTGACTATATTGACAACTTATGACATTAAGTTCATAGTCTTGAAAGTAAAAAAAATGCCGACTTTGATGAGTTTGTTAGAAAAAATAACCTTTTAGTATAATCAACCCTCTGTCATATGTAAACCCATTATCATTATAGTTTCCAAATAATTTCATCTTTCGTTTAGTGCAACACATCAAATAATACTTCACATTTTCATTGTTGATAGAAGGTGCAACTATAGCAAAAAAATCCACTCGACAATAAAACAAACTTATGTATCTAAATTTAGATCTTTCTTAACATGAAAAAATAACTTTATAATTAACCTGTGTACCTGATTTTATTATCTATTTCTAGATCTCTATCATTTGAAAACAATTGAAATGTTACCTTCTCTAACAAGATCATAAATGTGACCAGCTTCAGATGATATTGTAGTCTCCTCTGACTTCATTTCTTCAAAGTTTGCAACAAACATTTTCCCCTTTGTATTTTGTTCTGTATGTTGCCAATATTTTACACACATTTTATTTTCACAAACATCATTATATTTTGTGTTGTGTATGCAAACATGACAAAAACAAGAATATTTTCTTTTATCCAATGTAAACACATTTTTGGACAACTTTATTTTAATTGAATGCAATTTTCGAGTCCTCTTTGTTGTTTCAACGTCATATCCAATCGATCTATATACATCTCGGACCCCAATATGCCAAAAAAAACTATATGTGAAATTCAAACAAGAATATAAATATGTTATTCAAAATACCATCAAAGATAATCATTGTAATAAATAATATTTAAAATTAGAAATCAAATAAAAATTAAATCATGTATATTCGTACTTCCCTTGATCGGTTAGTCTCATGGCTAAGTGTAGTGATGCACCATTTAATAACTTGTTCAGCTGAGACAAATCCATTTGCAGAGTGGGCTATTTTATATGTTCAAAGTGCTCATTTTATACATGCCCCTCCATCGTCATGTTCTCCTTTTCCATGACTAGTCTGAAAAAAATTCCAACAATGTTTAATGTGAGTTTTCGTATCAAGACGACACAACCAAAAGAATCATTGTGAAAAATTGAATTGACCTTCACATCCACCTAACCATATCCAATGTTCACTAAATTTTATTTCACGACTTCTCAAAGAATCATAAATATTTTCAAAACAATGTTGTAAAAAATGTGTATCATGTGTAGGATTGTCGCTGATATAAAAGTGACATTCTTTAATAAAATGTAGAATTTCACTGGTGTTTTCTATCTTATAAACATTTCATTCAACATGTCTATATAGAATATGGAAAAGCATGGAGAGTTGATTGGAATGATAGTATTCCATTTGTATTTCATTTTCTGGAACAAATGTGTTCTGCAAAATCAATTATTGACAAAATGGTCCCGAGTGGAAAAATTCATCGGATTTTTTTAATTGAAAGTCTTGTGATCAAACTCTATGGAAATGCTTGGTGTATCTATAAATTTTTGCCTCAAACTTTCTCAAAACCTGTATCAAAAAAATTTCTTCTTCTTGTAAATCAATTCTTTTAGCACTTGTAGTACTACTTGAACCAATTGATGTATGAATATATTCATATCTCTTCCATTTGAATTTTATTTTGGAAAAAAATTGATCATTTATATCAATACGATATTTGTTTTGAAATTTATTCAAATTTCCACAATCATCACATTTTTTATCACCAACACACTTATTTTGGTAAAATAATTCATGGCTTTCTCTTCACATATAATTTAAGATATTAAATCATGGATAGGTGAAGGAGGAGGTAAATTTTTCCAAAATGTTTTACCAAAATTAAATAATGTGTCATAATATAACTGAAATTCAACATCATAAAGAAAACAACAACTATCACGTACAGTCATATGTTTAACATACCATGCTTTTTGTCGCACAAAGGCACTGATTGAGACATCAATTTCATGATTATCTTCTCTAAACTTGTTGAACAATTCTATCTGAGTGGTATCCAAGAAATGTTTTACATGTTCTTCATACTGATTTCCTGTTATTCTTCTTCGCATCACATCCCTTTCTTTTGGTGAAACGCCTGATTTTTTCATCCAATATTCATATATTATTTTTAAAAAATCTTCTCCAAGTTTCTCTCTGTATTGTTGCCTACAAATAGCTATCCAACAAGCGAGCTCATCATTTACAACTATTTCCAATTGAAATTTTCGATGTCTGTGCAAATTTTTTCATGACGTTCCTAATTCTTGTGCCATATATTTTACCAAGTGATTATTTTTAATACTTGAGGAAACCATTGCCATTTGTGTTGATCTAAGTGCATTTAAAGCACATTTCTTTTTAGATCTTTCAATTGACTTTACAACACTATTTATAGTTTGTATCACATTTTCCTTAAAAAAAAAATTATCTTCTCTTGATTGTGGAATACCCAATAAAGTAGTAGATTATTTTCATTTCTTTGATGTTTAGAGACTTTTCAACACTTTGGCTTGAAATACCATAATTTCATATTTGAAAAACAAATCAGTAACGTGACTAACACGATATCGTATAACATGGTAAACTTTTTTATCTTTATATGTGTGAGTGTCAAAATTTTCTAACATCTCATCATTGATATTGATTTCATTTGTTGAAATTAGAATTAAATGTACATAATGAGTTTACATATTATATAAATAATTAAATAATCAAAATTTTCTATCTCATCATAAATGTTTTGAGGAATATCTCTCTCTGCTAGGTTGCAAAATATTTTTCAAATTAGTTCATCAAATAAAAAATAAGTTTCAAAATACATTAGTCAAATTTTGAATATCAAATTTATAATATTTACATTTACATACTTGCTTCAACTTCTAGCTCAAGTTGATTTTTCCTTTCAATATTTGAGTGTTCTTCTCTTTTTTTTGCAATATTCTCTCCCTTGTTCTCTACGTTCCTCAGGGTCTCTTCTTTGATGATATTTTCCCTTGAAATTCCTGCGATTCACCATGATGATTGAGAATGAAGCTCAAAACATTTCCTTGAAAATATTGTAAAAAAACTCACTACATCAAAATCTACAAAAAAACTAAATTAAAAAAAATGTCACAAAAGATTTAATTTAAAAAAAATCATTTTAATATTTGTGCACAAAATGCATACTTCAACCCAAAACACTTAATTTAAAAATTCAACCAAAAAATGTCTTTTAAAAATGAAATGAAGTTGAGAATATTTCCTTCCAGGTCCTACAAAAAACTTTCATTTAAAAAGTTAGCAAAAAACTCCCTTCAAAAAATAATTAACACTTACTCTAAAAAAAAATTCACTTTAAAATATACCTCCAAAAAATTTCCATTGAAAATTAAGCTCAACCTCTTAAAAAATTTCACCTTAAAAGATGTGTCCAAAAAATTTCCTTTGAAAATCAAGCCCAAAAAACCTCTAAAGCAATGTATGTTAAACAAAATAACTCCAAAAAATGTCCTTTGAAAATTATGCCCAAAAAAATCTCTAGAAAAAATTCACTTTAAAAAATACCTTCGAAAATTGTCCTTTGAATATGAAGCCTAAAAAGAGTCCTTTGAAAATTAGGCCCAAAAAAATTCCTTTGAAAAATCAGTCCAAAATAAGACATGCACAAAATTATGCGAAAATAATTGTTTTGTTTTTGGCTTTTTATATAGTCGATAAATATTTTTTTGGAGCGGCTTGATTGAATTTTCCGGCCAACATAATTTGGAGCAAAAGTTCGGTCGAACTTCTATACAAGATTCTGCCGAAATTCGGGCCGACATGGCAAAAAATAATTAGGGTGAGCTTTTAAAAAAGTTTGGCCGAACTAACAAGTCGGCAACTATGCAACAACTTGCCTCTGAACACATTTCTTCAACTTTTGAATGATTAAACTCCATTAAACTTTATGAATTAACTGTCAGAATCAACACAAGCATTTGCAGAATTCAATTTACTTTTAGTTAATATAACTTTTATAGAATTCCAAAAATATTTAGTAATTTTAATTAATTTTGTAATAAAACGGGTACAAACAATTTCTGAAGATCATTATGATTCATTGAAATCATAAATTTTTATCTTCCAAAATACACGGTAAAAAAATTGAAAAAATTACGGGGCATTACATTGGTCTGTGGTCTGTACTGGGTATTTTTTAGATTTTTAGTTTATAACAAATGTCTTGATAAATATCTCAGGAGCCGAAACATATTGAAAATATGCAGTTTTTTCATGTTAGATTAGTTCAAAAAATTCTAGTAATTATGATATGCATCATTTGGTTTCGAAAATAATACTAAAACATTGTTGTAAAACATTTTGTTTCTCGAAAACATAAAGTTTTCAAAGAATACACGAGTGAGTTTGAACATGAATTTTTATGAATTCTTTGATTCCTAAAGAACACAGACTCAAAAAAATGTTAAGTTGACATATCAAACGTGGATAAAAAAATTCCAAAAAGTAATTAATAGAAAGCTAATAAAATTTTTGACAAATTTTATTTTTATCGTAAAATGAAATTCTAAACATAAAATTTATTTTAGCTTACAAAAAGTTGAAAAAGTATAACCTAACTTCACATTTTCACGTAATATATATCTAAAAATGGAGATATAGTTCACATTGATATATATAGAAAGTATTATACATTTCTATTCATATTGAGTTTTAATCACATACCACAAACATGAAATATAGAAAAAAATGAATTTGTTGTATTAAAATATTTACTTACGGGTGACCATTTTTCGATAATATCCTCTATTGGATATGAGGACAAATTAATTCTATCAAAAGATAGATCCATTATACGATAGTTTAGTTACAAATAAATCCGGGTCATCACCTAAATCTACATTTCACTGTGAAAGATCCTCCATCTCTATGATGACTTGCATTATGTACTTTGAAATTTGATCTCAAAGAATAGTAGGGGAGAATGAAATAAATGGGACAAAGCTGAAACAAACATAAAAATCAAAGTTAGGAAGATAAACTAACGAAAGTTAAAGTAAAAACGTAAAAACTTAGGAATCGTACAGGTAATAATAATCCCTCTGAAATTTGCTTTAGGCTGGAAGTTTCTTTTTGTACATAAAATAAAAAGAACTATACGTACAAGAGGATAAAAGGAATAGAGCTAATTGTGCGACAAAAATTATTCCAAAATTGTCATTTTTCTAGTTATTAGAACTAATTTTCCAGATGCCCAATTGTGAGTTTAATTTAGTGGTTTTGTGGGTCTAATTTCCAGGGATATTTTAGTGGTTTTTGAGGATTTATGAAATTTTCTGTGGATGTTTTTAAAAATATATTATGGGTTTTTTTAAATATTTTTTAAATTTACGTTAGTGTGATGTTTCTGATTCTTCGAAAAACACAATTTGTTAGTAGAGTTGTTAGCACTATTTTTTTAGATTTTTAACTCTAAATTTATTTTCTTGTTTATTTCTAAGTTTAATATAAGGCTCCAAGTGGAGATTATTATAGGTTTTTGGTTACGTAGAAAACTAATGTTTTTCTTATTGGTTGTTTTGAGGGGTTTAATCTACCTGAATTGTCCCAACCAAATGCTTTGGCACCTCTGAGGACAGTTACCGATGGCTTCTCCAATTAATCAGCATTCCATCTGCTATTTCTTTTACTTTTGAATTTTTTTTTGTTTTTTAAACGCTAGGAATCTTATTTGGATTATTGTCTCGCTGAATTCTCAGATCCTTCAATTATCTATGTTTCCCTGTAGTTTCATTCCATATAATTCTTCTGCAAGAGCTATGTGGCTTTGTTTGGTGTTGATGTGCACATGTCTATGTCTGTCCAAGCTATAGATACATTTGGATATTCACTCCACTTATTAAGGTTTTTGGATTTTTGCAGGATTCTAATTACCTAAACAACAAAAAGCGCCTAGATCTTACATGTCAGACTGTTGCCAACATGATAAAAGGGAAATCGCCCGAAGAAATACGTAAAACTATCAACATAAAGAATGATTTTACTTCTGAAGAGGACGAGGAGGTCAGACGTGAAAATCAGTGGGCCTTAGAATGATCTTGGGGAATTGGTGTGAAAGTAGTGTATATTCCAGTGCCATGGTGTTTGGTTTTGTTGTAGTCGAGAATTTGT
>JAXQQM020072019.1:0-26018 GCA_034641835.2 Pinus albicaulis
GATAATTGTATAAATTTGAATAACTGATATATTATTCATCGAGATTCTCCTGATCACACACTATTTTAGCTTCATGCATAATACAGAATCTCTTCTACCATTGATCATCACATGCGGAAATAAAATAAATTGCATGCACACATTAAAGCCATAAAAATTCACACATATGAACACAATATTTAATGGGAAAGCTTCAAGCTGAAAACCCCAAATATCTGTATATTATATATCATAGAGATCATGTAACAATCATTGTACAAAGCTCCTCACAAGCTCTCAGCACAACCTCCAATTGCTACACACTAATCAAGCTAGATCTAGCAAAACACATGCTCCAATCTCTGCCACCTGATAGCCAGCCTCTATTGTGTAATCAATGCTGTAGGATGGCTCATTAAATAACTTGAGCCACCTGGCTTGTACTGCGCAATCCTCATGGGCTCCTCCAATCACTGGTTGTTGCAAATATGCAACAGTATAGTCACAATTGATAGTTAACCTGCTCTTTCACCTATTTCTGCACTGGTCTCCACTGAAACTGTCCATGCACTGAAGTTAACTTATGCATTCTTTAGTTGATTAATGAGTTTATAATTAGTGAATTAATTAATAATTAATTCACACCACTCTCACTAATTGTATCAATCATTTAAACTAGATACAAATAGCTCAACTATGTTTAGATTAGTTAAACTGAATACAACTCCACTAACTTCCTCAATCAACTCCACCAAACTCTGTCACATGAGTTCTAACTGAAGTATCCATGCAATAGCTTCACATAACCCTTAGGAATAGCGTAATTCCTTCTGTCAGCTCTTGTGCCACATCTGTGCACTTAACTGGAGTGCTCCAAGAGAATAGACAAATTTTTTATGGTCAAATATAATAAGGAACAATAATACGTTTATATTTTTAGTTGAAATCTAAAAAGAGTTATATAAATATGTCTACAAAAATAGGATATATTTTTTTGACGACCAACCATCCAAAAATAGCATCCTGCAACTCATAGAACATGATCCATATGTCTAAAAATAGACATAGTCTAAAAATAGACTTTGCACCAAAAATAGCCTGCGGGCCCACTTAGTGAAGGCGACTTCTTTCCACTAAGATCATCATCTTTTTGCAATCTCAACACTCCCTCTCAACAAGATAAGGATTATCTGCCACCCCTATCCTGCCTCTGTGGTATTCGAATTTGCTCCTGGTGAGCGCCTTCGTCAAGATATCAGCATCCTGATCCTCCGTGGGAATGTATGAAAGTAACATGATCTTCCGCTGCACACAATCTCTGATATGATGATACCGGATGTCAATGTGTTTATATCTATCATGAAATACTGGATTAACCAAGAGTTTGATGCAACTCTGATTATCACAATATATCACAGTAGGATCTAAGTGTGAACCAAACAATCCAACCAAGATCTTCCTCATCCATATAGCCTCGCATGCAGCCAAAATTGCTGCCATGTACTCGGCCTCTGCTGAAATGAGTGCCATGGATCTCTACTTCCTGCTATACCAAGAAACTGTTGTCGACCCGATACTGAAAATCCCTCTAGATGCGCTCTTTCTGTCCGTTGGGCTTCCTGCCAAATCTGCATCCGTGAAGCCACACAGCTTCACCTCATCCGACTGTCTGTACCATAATCCATATCCTGATGTGCCTCTGAGATATCTCAATACATGTTTTCCTGCCTTCCAGTAGAGCTTGCTAGGCTTAACCATAGCTTGTGAAAGCTGGTTAACAGCATAGCATATGTCGGGTCGTGTATTGACCAGATACATAAGCGACCCCATAACATAGATAAATAGTGGCATCCACTACACTCACATTGATAACATCTTCTCTTCTCAACCACTAGGAAAGAGGAGTGAGACTTATGACATGCATTTTGAACTTCTCCAGTATCTCATGGGCATACTTACCCTGAGAAACAAACAATCCACCACTGCACTGCCAAATTTCCAATCCCAGGAAATAATGAAGGAGGCCCAAGTCCTTCATCTCAAAATCCTTTGCAAGATCAGCCTTGCATGAGTGTATCAACAGTTCATCACCTGTCAAAATCAAATCATCTACATAAAGTACAATGATCAGCAACTTACCCTCCACCACAATCTGGTATAGGTTAGGATCCGCCTCACTCTTGGAGAATCCAAGTCCGGTGAAATAATTGTCTATCCGTGTGTACCAAGCACGAGGTGCTTGTTTCAACCCATATAGCGCTCTCTTAAGGCACACGCCACATGCGACCTACATTGAAGATCTGGGAAGCAGACACTCTATGTCCCCTCCTCCTCCAATGACTAGTTGAGAACGCAGTCTTCACATCCATCTGATGAATGTGCCATCCCATCTGCGCTGAGAGAGCAAGGATCGTCCGTATGGAAGAGTACCTTGCGATAGGTGAAAAGGTCTCCTCATAGTCAATCCCCTCGATCTGTGAGAAGCCACGGGTGACAAATCTCGCCTTGTACTTCTCCACACTCCCGTCAGCCGCCTGCTTCACCTTGTAGATCCATCGCGAACCCACCACTGATTTCCCAACCGGTCTTGGGACAATCTCCCATGCACCTTCATGCACTGTTTACGACAATCGAATCATACTCTTCCACCATGGCATCTACCCATCACGATACACTTTACTGACTTCTAGCGAAGAGGATTGCTCTGTCACGATACACTTGCTCATAAGAGCCATGTCTGATATATCGGAAGTCGGTATTGTCCTGCAATGCACTATGATGTAGTGCTCCCTACAACCTTCTGCCGCATCTTGAAGCGAGTCGCTAAACACGTAGTCTTCCGCTCTCTCGGTTAGTATTTGCTTAGTGGTATCTTCCACTCATAGCTATCTGTGCTGATCCACATCCCCAGACTCATCCTTAGGAACTAATAGCTCCTCATGCATGACATGCATGCAGAGTGTGGCTTACTGCAAACAAGCACTTCATGGCTTTCTCCTCATGAAATTTGATATCCGTCGCACAACGATCTTGTGGCTATGCAGAAAAATACTACAAATAGTTGGCAGGGTGTATCAGTGTACCCCACAAATATCCCAACCTCTGCGGTCGGCTCCAGCTTTTTCCTGGCATCCTTCTTCACATAAATGTAAACAGGTGAACCAAAAATCCTCAAATGGGAAATATCAGGCTTCTTACCAGAAAACGCCTCCTCGGGTGTACTCATGCCAAGTATCCTATGAGGGAAACGATTTTGCACATATACTGCAGTATTGCATGCCTCGGCCCACAAGTGTATGAGAAGGCCCTGATCATGAAACATCGCCCATGCAGAACCCACAATCTTTTTGTTCTTCCGCTCAGCAACCCCATTCTGCTGTGGGTTATGAGGTGCTATGAGCTCTCTTCGAATTCCTTCTGCGCTACAAGAGTCCTTGAATTCGCCAGAGATGAATTCACCACCATTGTAAACTCCTAAGAGCCTTCACCTTCCTCGGTCTTTCTCTTGATTCCTTGAACTCACGGAACTTTAGTATGTCTCTCTTCTTGCATGAAGAAGATCCGGCACACGAGAAAAATCATCAAAAAAGATCACATAATACCTGTGCTTTGCTGTCAAAGCTACTGAGAAAGGTCCACACACGTCTGTGTGAATTCTCTCAAGGATCGTCGTGGCACGACTATCCTTCTCGTGAAAGGTGGCTTTCACAAATTTTCCCCAAGGTACACCCCTTGCACTGATCTGACTACGCAAGAGTGCCTTTAGGAAGCCCAGTAGAAATCTGTTGCAGTATCTTCAAAGCTCCATGGTGAAGGTGGCCCAATCTCGGTCAACAGATCACCATCAAATAAAACTCACCACTCATACGCCTTTTGCCATTGCTACACATAGCCATCTACTGCAGTGATAAAGGTTCTTGCTCGAACCCCTATCATGCAGTCTCGCCGATTTGCCTTCTAACTAGCATGAAATCCTTTCCCTGGTAAAGACAACATCATATCCCTTTCCTTTGTTCATATATACGAGAATGAATTTCTTCTTCAATCTGGAACATGCATCACTTCCTTCCATCTGAAGGTTTACCAGACTCCTCTCCAAAGGCCCAATAACGATGCGATCATGCTTGTATCTACCATCATCGCCCATTTGGATGTGCACTCCAAGATCTTTCTCATCCAGATTAGTAAAAAAATCTCGATCTCCTGTCATGTGAAAAGACGCACCACTGTCAAGAAACCACACTGAACCCATCACACTTGAGACCAAGCATGCGATCAACAAAAAATCTAGCTCAAACTGCAAGGATAAGGCCTCTCCAGTTGCAGTCCCAGCAGCCTACTTATTTTTCTTCTTCTGTGGACAACTAGTGGCGTAATATCCCTGTTGGTGACAGTGAAAGCACTTCACCTTGGACATGTCCTGCTTCTTGCCTTTCGCATCGGATTAAGAAGATTTCTTGCTCTTCCCCTTCTTTTCTTTGGAAGCTAAAGCATAATTCTCTTCATCAAAGTTCTTTGATGAAAATCGGTCCCTGGTACTTAGCCTTATCTCCTCTTGCACAAGATCCGACCAAAGTCGCTCCCATCCTGGCAATTTCTCCAATCTGGCAATTTCTCTGACCATTGACGAGAGTCTGAATGCCAACTCTTAGGAAGCCCAAGGAAGCCAAAGCTCACCAAAGTCTCCTCATCAACAGTCTCCCCCACACGTCCCAGCTCATCCCTGCATTGGATGAACTTCATGAGGTACTTGGGCATACTTTTTCCTTTCTCCATCTTTATGTTCCTGAGTTTGTCCTTGAGCGCCAGCTTCCTCTGGTCGCTCTTGCTTTGAAATAGATTTGTCAAATATTTCCACATCAATAATGGAGAAGCCTTATCATGAAGGCTGGATACTATGTGATCCTTCATGCCCTCCAACAGAATCCTTCGACACTTTGCTGTCTTCTTTTTCCATGCGTCTAGTACGGTAGCATCACTAGAAGTAGGCTTTGGAATTTCTGCATCTATGAACTCCTTCAACCCATTGTCATCCAACACCGCCTCCATCCTATCCTTCCATGCAATATAATTGAGCTACCCTTAAGGAATACTCAGTACAAATCTTATTGAAGACATCTCAACTTAGAGCACCAAGAAAACAACTGCTACAAGTCCGAATTCCACCCGGCACAAAACTCAAGCTAGCTTTAATGTTTTGCAATTGCTCAAATGATCAATATTGCTCACGATACCATGTAGAAATTTGAATAACTAATATATTATTCACCGATATTCTCCTGATCACACACAATTTTAGCTTCATGCATAATACAAAATCTCTTCTACCATTGATCATCACATGCGGAAATAAAATCAATTGCATGCATACATTAAAACCACAAACAATCACACATATGAACACAGTATTTAATGGGAAAGCTTAAAGCTGAAAACCCCAACTATCTGTATATTATATGTCATGGAGATCAAGTAACAATCATAGTACAAAGCTCCTCACAAGCTCTCATGCACACCCTCAATTGCTACACACTATCAAGCTAGATCTAGCAAAACACATGCTCCAATCTTTTGCCACTTGATAGCTAGCCTCTATTGCGTTTTCAATGCTATGGGATGGCTTCATTAAATAGATAAACCACCTGGATTGTACTGCACAATCCTCATGGGCTTCTCCACCTATCTGTGTGTTGCAAATAGCAACAGTATAGTCACAATTGATAGTTAACCTGCTCTTTCACCTATCTCTGCACTGGTCTCCACTGAAACTGTCCATGCACTGAAGTTAACTGATGAATTCTTTAGTTGATTAATGAGTTTATAATTAGTGAATTAATTAATAATTAATTCACACCACTCTCACTAATTGTATCAATTAGTTAAACTGAATACAAATAGCTCAACTATGTTTAGATTAGTTAAACTGAATACAACTCCACTAACTTCCTCAATCAACTCCACCAAACTCTGTCACATGAGTTCTAACTGAAGTCTTCATGAAATAGCTCCACATAACCCTCAGGAATAGCGTAATTCCTTCTGTCAGCTCCTGTGCCACATCTGTGCACTTAACTGAAGTGCTCCAAGAGAATAAGATAATGTTTATAGTCCAAATATTATTAAGAGCTAATAATATTCGACATATCTATTTTTAGACTAACAATCTAAAAATAGATTCAATTGATTGATTTGGTAGTTGTCGAGTTCTTGTTTCTGTGACTACTTCATAACTTCTTTCGCTGCGATGTTTATATTCTTGTTGTTTCATTAGATTCTGCACCAAAGTTAGGTTATCCTTAGAGAGTTGAAGAACTTGTTATTGATGCTCGATGTGATATTCCACTATTTTATCATCCTTATTAGCTTTCATTTGATCCTTCAAACCATCCAACTTAGCCACCATTTTTGCTTTTAAACCTTCTAGGTCATCTTTGATTGCTCTTTGTAAGATCAAAATTTGTTGCACTTGGTACCGTAATTTTGATATCTCATAATGCAATTCTTCCTCTTAATGCGTCATAGTATAGATTTATGAGGGCTTAATGGGCATGGAATTATTTTGGGGAGGCATTATATAACTCAATAGTTATATATATATGCCTCAATATGCCCTTGGAATCACTTCAAACTGATTTTTCAAACAAATGTTATGCAAACTTGTTTAAAAAACACACACCTTTTTCTTGCTTTTGAGGAGCTCTATATTGAAACTGAATTATCTCTGTTATTTATGATATTCAATATCTAAAATTTTATTTTGTATTAGCCCTCTAAATCTTCTTTTGAATTCCACAGATCTGACCTGATTTGGATTTTTCAAGGCAAAGTTATGTCCAATCTCCCAAAATGTCCTAATTATGGATTGGTTCAGTAGAGCGAATTTGTACAACGTGCCACGTGTCATTTTTCCTCCTCTGGCTCTCAAATTGATACAAAGGAAACTAAATTTCATGTACTTGTGGCCACTTTTTATAGAATTTCAATTAGATGCTCAGATAGAGAGTTATGATGATTTTCCCACGGTCACCTCTTTGAGATGAAATTCAGAAGCCTGAAAAAACCCTAACTTCCACATATCATATCTTTGAAAATATTACGAACCAAGATCTAATCATTTTACATGGTGTTCCTCAAGATTTTAGCTTCGCTCTGTAAAATTCAAGCTTCTGAACCTTCATAGAAAAGAGGGTATAGCGAAAATTCCACGATGAACTGTTTAGGTTAAATTCGGGAGCCTAAAACAAACCCTACCTTCCACAGATCATATATCCGAAAATTTTGTGAATCAAGATCTAAAATTTTTACACGACATTCATTAATATTTTGGCTTCAATCTGTAAAAATTTCAGCTTTGAAAACTTCGTAGAAAAAAAAGTTATAGCCAAAATTCCATGATGACTTGTTTGGAGCAACGAAACCCTAGAATCCAAAGCTTTGATACCAAATGTTATGAAACCAGCTCCAAAAATAGAATAAAAGAGAGATAATCACCATAGAAATAAGCCACTTCAAGGGGGAAACCTCCTTTACATTACATAAATGAACAGTTCTTGGATGATACAAATGAAAAAACCTCCTTTCTATATATAGGAGTCCATGGGGCCAAAATATAACCCTAACCGACCTAACAATAATAATGTAAGGGCACAATAATAGCAATATGGGGATTACAGAGTAAAGTAGAAAGGAAAAACCCTAGTAGAGCTCTGCACTAGGCCGACCTCCATGAATTAGGGTTTGTTGGTTCAGGCGTTGGCTTCCCTAGGCATACCTCCACCCCCAAACTGATAGGTCGTGACTTCTCTCTTGGATAACTTTAGGCTCATCGATGACCGACTCAAGTGGGGGGACGGCTGCTCCCCCCATTATAGTCTATCCTTCCATAAGGGCGATGACAGGGGCTAATACCATCAATCAGCACAACTCTGGCCTGTCTCAAGAAACCACAGGGGCGACACCTAGAGCGCAACCAACAAATACACTAGCAACAATAGAAATAAGCACTAAATCAGCTACATGAATACCAAAAAACTCCAAGAAAACAGTGATCGAACTTCCAGCGCACCGCATCAATGGTATAATCTAGTTCATGAAGGATCACACACTGATAGGAAAGTTCATGGGTTTCTGGCCCACGAAAAAAGCATTGAGAGGATGGATAGCTTAGAAATGGAAACCCAAATGTCATATTGACCTACAACTATGTGCTAAAGGCTTCTTCAACGTGCTCTTCACTTGATTTGAAGACAAAGATAGAATATTGGATGGGGGCCCCTATTTTTTCAATGCTACAGGTCTATACCTCAGACCCTAGATAGAGCATTTCAACCTAGACAAACAGGATCTCACTTGGGCATCGATCTAGATCCAACTCTACTCTCTCCCCTAGGATTACTGGGATGACCTGACCCTCAAAGACATTGAAAACGCCCTAGGAGAGTTCATCAAGATCGCATAGGATACCAATATCACAATATCAATAGCTATGCAGATTATGCCCGCATATGTGTCTACATGAGCCTAGCGGAACCGCTACCAGGCGAGGTAAGTCTGTTGCATAAAGATTTTGAATGCACACAAACTGTAGATTATGAGAACATCCCTTTCAGATGCGGGAACCTAAATAGTGTTGTGTTGAAAAATGAATCCAACAAACATGAGGCGTATGATCTACAGGTGTGCAAAAAAAAGGCACAACAAGAGAGCTACCCCTTAGCTGAAAAAAAAGAACCCATAACCAGCAACAACGTTGAAGTGCTAAATTAGCTAAATGAAAACGAAAATGAACCAGTTATCGAAGCTAGGCATACCCCCACGAGGCAGGCCCAGTCCTCAAAGGCTCAATAGGACAAGGTACCCCTTGAGACCTTCCTGAAACCACCAACTGAAAATGCAGTAGAGGAAAACAACATGTTAAAGGGCAAAGAACAATTCACGGAGTCTATCCCAGAAGCCATGGAGAAAGAACCAAAAAGCAAATATCTAGAAGGCATGAATATCATACGGTTAGAGGACGCATGGAATAAGAAGGACTACAAATCTATCTCGGAGCAGCAAATCCAAAAAATGGAAGAAATCCTTGCCAAAGAACAACAGCTCCCCTCTCTGGGTATCTAGGGGGGTATGCTCATTGATACCAAATATTTCACGAAAGAGTCCCGCAAAAGGGGCAGGAAAACATCCCTGCAAAGAACCATAGAAATTGGGAAAGAATTGGTGGATTCCAGGAGATTCCCCAAGCTGACTAAATTCTATGCCTTTACTTCCAATCATATACCATGAATCTCATCTCTTGGAACATAAGAGGGGTCAAAAGCACCATGAAGCACATGATCATAAAGAAAAGGATTAGTGAGGAATGCCCTGCAATATTCTACATGCAAGAAATTGAATGTTCCAGCCCTACTCTGGATACCATCAAAAAAATCTGGGAAGGGTATCAATACAATAGCAGTTGATGCCAATGGGGTGTTGGTAGGCCTAAAAATCATCTAGAACCCCCAAATCATATCCTTAGAGAACTTTCATGCTAATAGACACTTCATCTAGGCCAACTTTCTCCTGATTGGCACGGACATCCATGGTCTGCTCACAAAATGTCTACGCTCCACAAAATGCCCAACAAAAATTGGCGCTCTTGAACAATCTAGCAAAAATCAATAAACAACGAACCCTTCTAGTTTGGCTCCTCGAAGGAGACTTCAACATGATAACCAATATTCAAGAATAGAAAGGAGGAAGTATGTTGTAGGAATTTACAGGGTAAGTTTCGTAGATCAAGAACCAAAGGTCATTGCTCACAAACATATCACAAATCAGTACACCAGTATAATCACGTGGTTAAAACCCTCAAAGAGGGAAATAGTCCATGGCCTGAGCCAACGCGACCACTTCAGGAAATTTATTAATATAAAAAGAAAAGTTACATATGTTTCTCTCATAAACGGTTACTGGACAAATGACCCTCCATGCTCTTTAAATAGAGATCATGGACCAATCGGGTGTTAAGCCACAGATCAAGTGTCGTTAATACGGAGGTGAGCGATAACTGTTGGATCAATAAAAATCATGACCATCAGATTATAAGTTACAAAGTACATGGTAAAGAAACACACTTTACCTAACTCTACACTAGACTAAGTTATTATTAACTATTTCCTATGTGTCAGAATATCCTAACATCCCCCCTTAAGAACAAGTTGGGATAGGATTGAAGGATTTACAAAGGTGACACAAAAGGATCCTGTTTCCTATGTGTCAAAATATCTTAACATCCCCCCTTAAGAACAACTTGGGATAGGATTGAAGGATTTACAAAAGTGACACAATAGAAGGAAGGAGACATTAGAGCCTATCCCCCTTGAATGACAACTTTCCTGAACTCCAAACATGGATCAAAGTTTGGTAAACTTCACTTCTGTGAGAGCCTTTGTAAAGATATCGGCTACTTGATTATTGGTTGGAAAATACTGCACTTCAAGAACATGATCATGAATGAGCTTTCTAATGAAGTGTATGGATTTCAATGTGTTTCATACGCTGATGCTGAACTGGATCTTTACATAGCTGAATGGCACTCTGATTATCACACCAAAGTGTAGTTGGATGCTGCTGATGAAGACCAAATTTAGAAAGGATATGACAAAGCCACATGGCTTCCTTGCTGGCTTCAACTACACCATGATACTCCACTTCTGCTAAAGAAGGAGAGATGGCACTTTGTTTCTTACAAGACCAAGTAATAGGTCCTCAACCAAGAGTGAATACATATCTTGCAGTAGACTTTCGATCATCAGGGTCACCAACCCAATTAGAATCAGTGAAACCAATAAACAATAGAGATGCTCCTGCACTGTAATGAATCCCAAATTTAACTATACCTTGAATATATCGAAGTATTATTTTAGCCACTTTCCAGTGACTTTCATGAGGTTGGTGCATAAACCGAGAGACAAGACCAACGGAAAAGTAAAGGTCAGGATGGGTATGGGTTAGATACAGAAGTTTACCAACAAGTTGAAGATATAAGGTAGCATCAACTTTAGGGGTAGTACAAGTGACTGAAAGCATGACTCCAGACTGAAAGGGAGAAGGGGTTGGCTTACAGTCTTCCATGTGAAAGTGGTTTATAAGATCACAAGCATACTTGGACTGAGAGAGGGTAATGCCTTCCTTGGATTGCAAGACTTGAAGACCAAGGAAATAATGCAAGTGTCCTAAGTTTGTCATTTCAAACTTCTTTTTGAGGCTAGACTTCACATGTTTTATATGGTTTGGATCACTACTAGTAAGGATAAGATCATCAAAATAAAGAACAAGGATGGTGAAGGACTTACCCACTTTCTTGGTGTAGACAGTGTTGTCAGAATGACACTTAGAAAAGCCATTATCTAATAGAAATCTATCCATTTTGGCATACCAAGCCCAAGGAGCTTGTTTGAGACCATAGAGAGACTTCCCAAGGAGGAAAACAAGGCTAGATTCTTTTTGGATAAAGCCAGGGGGTTGTTCTATGTAGATTTATTCATGCAAATCTCCATTTACTAAGGTCGATTTAACATCCATCGGATGGAATTCCAATTTAAAGGAGGCAGCAAGGGAAAGAACAAGGTGGATAGAATTCATTTTCGCAATAGGGGAGAAGGTTTCAGTATAGTCAATGCCTTCAACTTGTGAAATTCCTTTAGCGACAAGATGAGATTTATGTCTATCCACTTTTCCATCTGGTCCAAAATTTGTTTTATAAGCCCATATGCATCTAACAAGTTTTCTTCCTTTTGGAAGAGGAACAAGATCCAAAGTATCATTTTCCAATAAGGAGCGATATTCGCCATTCATAGCTGCATCCCAATCTGGATGCCCAGAATCTTCTTCAAAGGTTTCTGGATCAGGATTTTCTGGAACTTGAGCGAATAAGGAAGAGGCTCTTTCAAACTAAGAACGAGTACATCGTTGATCGGCAGGGTCACCTGCAAGAGAACTTGCTGCATCCCGAGTAGAGCAGACCCATCTTGGAAGTAGTGGAGTATAAGGAACAATTTAAAGAGGTGGAGGAGGATTGTCATCCTCGCTACCATCATCTGAACTAGAAGGAATGCTATTAAAAATATAAGAGAGAGAGAGAGAGAGAGAGAGAGAGAGAGAGAGAGGTGGCACATATGCCGAATCAGGCTCGCAGGCCAAAGGTGGCACACCTACCGAACTAGACTCACAGGCTGATATATTTTCATCAAATTTTACATCTCTTATAATGATTATATTTTTGGATTTTGGTTGAAGAATTCTATATCCTTTGACATCTTCAGAATATCCAACAAAAATGTATTTTTCACTCTTAGGTTCTAAGGCTTTATTTTTCGCATATGTAATATGGGCCCAAGCATCACTTCCAAAAACATGAAAGTGACTTACATATGGTTTTATTGAGCTCCAAGCTTCTTCTAGAGTTATATTCTTTAAAACCTTAGTAAGAGTGCAATTTACTATGTAATCTGCACAGTTAATGGCTTCTGCCCAAAAATTGAGACCAAGTCCTTTAGATTGAAGCATACAATTAGCCATTTATTTTAAGGTGCGATTCTTCCTTTTAGCTACACCATTTTTTTGTGGAGTATATGGAATGGTATGTTGCAATTGAATGCCATGCTCTGTGCAGAAGTTGATAAATTTGTTGTTAACATATTCTCCTCCATTTTCTGATCTTAACTTAAGAATTCGATGTCTAGATTGTATCTCAACAAAGGCCTTAATGGCCAAGAACATGTTAAATAATTCACTCTTGAGTTTTAAGAAGTATACCCAAGTGCGTCTGGAAAAATCATCAATGAAAGTTAAGAAGTACTTGCAACCAGAGAAAGAAACAACAGGAAGTGGACCAAATAAATCATTGTGCACAAGCTGCAAAGGGGCTGAAGTGTGCCAAGAGGCACGTTTGTCAAAACTATCTCGATGATGTTTTTTGAGTACACATCCGGAGCAAACACCATCTTGGCAAGATACCATAGGAAGACCACAATTATTTTCTTACATGCAGAGTTTGGAAGAGCTACACTTAAGTGACCAAATCGCTTCAGTGCCAAATTTTTCTCACTTCATCATTATGAGCAACAAAAACTAGAGGGAAGACATTGTTTGGTCAATTTAGTGTGTCCTAAATTGCTACATTAATTTTTCTTCAATCCGGGATTCAATGACGTATATGTGGCGTACTATAAGGTAAAAAAGATGAACTCATTCTTACTTTTTGTCGTTTTTTTGGTCTTTTTATTTTTTATCTTGGTTGGTTTCCTAATATGAGATGAAAATTTTAAAATCCAAGTATGGATATAGATGTTCAAGACAATGATGTTCTTTATAATGATTTCCCAAACTTCAAATTTCAAAAGGGCTTTAAACATGCAATTGAAAAAATTAATTCCTAAAAGAAAATGAAAATGTGCCACTATACTAGTTAAACAAACAGTGAACTATTGAGCATGAAAACCATTACCCTTGCTGCTGTCTAAACACAAAAGAAACTGTACTCAAAGAAAAGATTGCAAATAAAATAAAACTAAAATCAAATTACATCAACTCATATTTTGACCCCTCACCATTAGTCTCGCTATGGCTTTCGGAGGTAATCATAAACAACTTGAGCAATCTGATATCTAATTTGCAGAAAAATAAACTAATATCAAATTACACACTCATACTTCAATCCCTCACCATTAGTCTCGCTATGGCTTTCGGAGGTAGCTGATAATGACATGAGCAATTTAATATCTAACTTGCAGAAAAATAAACTAATATCAAACTACACACTCATACTTCAATCCCTCACCATTAGTCTCGCTATGGCTTTCGGAGATAACTGATAATGACATGAGCAATTTAATATCTAACTTGCAGAAAAATAAACTAATATCAAACTACACACTCATACTTCAATCCCTCACCATTAGTCTCGCTATGGCTTTCGGAGGTAACTGATAATGACACGAGCAATTTAATATCTAACTTGCAGAAAAATAAACTAATATCAAACTACACACTCATACTTCAATCCCTCACCATTAGTCTCGCTATGGCTTTCGGAGGTAACTGATAATGACATGAGCAGTTTAATATCTAATCTAACTAGTAAAGCAAATGTACAAAACCGAAATGAATAAAACAGTGCTGGAATTAAAAACTAAGAAAAAGAAATCAGCAGAAGGACAAGATTGATTCCATGTCATTAGTCATTATAAAATGATGTGCAAATGCCCGGGCTGCCTATTGTAATCTAGGAACAAAAACACTGATCAGTTAACAATAATATAAAGCATGAAAGATTATGGACAGAAGTAAAACGTAAAGCATGAAAGATTATGGACAAAGATGAAACATAAATACCATGAAAGATGTAATATATATACACGTGAATGACTATGGCACAATGAACGTAAGGAAATGAAGCATGAAACTATATAGTAATACACAAAACCTCGGCGTGTGCAGGGGCCCTCTGCACAAACCTCGGACAACAGCTATCAACCACGAATTACGCTGATAAACAGAGTCTTCTCATATATTCAAAATGCAGTCATAACAATGGAAAAAGTGTTACGGCACAGTGGCTTTCTTTACAGCAGAATTACATTACAAGAACTAACTATTATGCGTATGAGAACACATTATTTATAACAGAGGGTGATATAACTAATTCCCTAAAGTCTGCGCTGATGGAAGACACGTGAACCACCACGTCCAGAGATCTAGCATTATGGCCGCCGTGAGGATTAAATCTATGGAGAGTGGCTGTTGGATTCGGCTTATGGAGCCGTTTACAGGTGTTGATATGTCTCCCGTGATTTAGAAACGGCCACGCAAATCTTCACGTGATGAGAAACAGAGTTCTGTCACCGTGGGACTCTACGGTTGACCACCACTTGGCCACCTTTGACCACAGCCTTCTTAGGTGAATTCGACTGAGCCAATAGGACTCGATCCATGTCCATATCATTTCCAACTTGCCCATGTGGCTCGATTTGCTTGAAGACACCTGCAATATAGAATTTAACAAAATGGTTGCGGAAAGTGACAAGATTCCGCAGCTCAATGAGCAAAAATCTAATTCAAACAACAGACACAAAACATAGTTAAAAACCACTTTAAATGCTCTTTTATAATTAATATGCAATGATATTGATGACTTAGAAGGTCCAAGTGAATGGAAAAGGTCTAGAAAGGTGTATAAGAAAGATGCAAGTTTGGGACTCAACATACCCCCACTGTGAAGGTGTTGCATGTCCTCATGCAACCAAAATTTTGATAATCCTTCTTCAATTCATATGCCTTGATACCTCTTCCAGTACATCCAGTCCTCTTCTCCTCTTCCTTGGTGCTGCTAACATCCTAGGCTTCTTCATTAAGCATCTGAATTTAAGATTAATCAGTGCTCTACTTATCTTCTGGCATTTCTTCTTCAATTTCCTGTTCTTTTTCTGCCACAGTCCCAGATGTAGCATGGTATTGTCATGAATGATCTTGTCCAATTTGCTTTGTTCCTTTAATGCCTCATTTTCATTTTTAATGTGTCTATTTAAAACCTCCAACTCAAAGACTTCTTGTTTCAATGATTGGACTAGAGCTTCTTGTGCTGTGTGAGGCTGAGTGGATGAAGTGCTGGGACCCGTGGCTGTTATTTCTAAGGATTCTATGTAATCATACACCTCTTGCTGCTTTGGATCTATCTCGGGTGTCGTTTTCCTTGGGCTGTCCCCAAAATGCTGTGGAGGAGAATTGACTTCAAAATCTGGCTGAAAAGGGCTCATGTCAACGTCTTGAGGACTAGCTTCAACGTTTGACTGAGAATGAGGTGGACTATGTTCAACGTTTGGCTGAGAATGAGATGGACTATGGCTAGCTGGAGTTTGTTCAGGTGTTACTTCTCCCAAATCAATAAAATGAGGTCCTTTTGTTTGTGCTTTTCTCCACTTCCCTTTAAGCCTGCTGCTTCTTCTTACATACTGTGGACTACTGTCTTTTTCCTTTTGTTTTTCTTTTCCCCTCTTTTTGGCCATAGATGACTGTTCCTGAAGGTGAACTAGTCTCTCAGATAACACTTGATGATCTTCTTCTGAGGAAGGGGTTTGATGCACAGCCTCAATGCTTTTTCTTTCTTCAATCTTTTCCTTCTTCCTTTTAGACAGTCTTTCCTCTCTACTAGTTCTTTCAACTGTGTTAGTAGGAGTACTTTGATTTTTATCACTTGTGCCCCTTCTTTTTGGTGTACTGCCTTCAGGAGTTTCTTCGGGTTCTTCAAAGAAATTCCTAATTAAAAATTGTTCCCATGTGTCCTTTTTCTCTTTTAACTGTTTTTCAATCAAAATTTTCACAAGACCATGGTGATACAAATGTGGTTCTACGTCCCCTAGATGCTTCTGGACGGTTACAGACATCTTCTTCAAACTGTTTAATAAAAAGTATGGCAGATTGAGGGCCTGGTTGTCTAGGAAATTCATCAACAGTCGGGTATGATACATGTACATTGACCCAAAACGGCCCTCACAGGTGATAAATTTTTGAATAACTAACAGTAAACTGGCCCACTCTTATTTTAAAGCATGAACAAGAATTTCCCTTTTAAAAATGGTAACATCCATACCTGGGTTACGTAGGATCACTCTCCAGGCTTCATCACTAATGCTCTTGTTCTTGAACCAGCGTTCACCTTCTTGAGGGAGTCCTGTAGCAGCTGTTATGGATGCCTCATTCACCGTAAATTTGAGGTCCCCAATTTCTACCTCCAGACCATTGAAAGACCTTGCAAAAGCTTTTGTCACCTCTTTATGGTAGCCTCTAAACTTTTGAATAAACCGAAGCCATTTTTCCTTTTTCAATATATCTTTGACTTGCGGGTATCCTTCCATGAATTTAGGTCCTTCTGGTTCTGTTCTCAACAACTGACCCATCCTTCTTTCTGCTTTTTAAAACTTGTCTGCGTGAGGAGGGTTCAACGGAGGCAAGACGACTGAATTAGCGGAAATGAGCACGGTTTATGAAAGAGACCAGTGACTGTAAGCGGATATCAGAGAATGGGTATACGGAATGTAGCGTAACAGAGAACAAAATGGGGTGAAGCGGAACAGAGAAGGGTTATGTGAGCATGGTGGAAATGCAGCCGTGAGATCAATAGAACAGTAGGAGGAGTAAAACGCATCCGGAAATATTTAAAATTGGGTGGCTGCAGAGTAGATGCAAGCACGTTTATGCAACGGCTACGGATTTTGTGCGGCTAAGAGAAGCCGTAGTCAAATCAACTACGTTTCTTAACTACAGGTGGAGTATCAATGTATAGCTGAACACTAATGAAGACCGGAGGCTTGATTATGAGGCCGTTTAGAAATGAATGCAAGGATTGTGGGGGAATCATATAGAGATCGTGGGATGGCTACGGAGTTATCAACGCAATCATTGCATATAATGGAGCTATGGTTTATAACTATGTAAAAATGTGCTTGAATGCCATTTGAAATAAATTTTTACTCATACCTTGGAATTATTGCCATTTTTCATTGGTCTTCAATCAGTTGCTCCTCATTGATGTCTTTGAATGCCCCATGTCTTCATAATATGTCTTCATACCTGCATTTGATTTCATAATTGTGGAAATAACATCTGACTGTAAATTTTTGAAAAACAGAGTGGTGGCTGCAGAAACTGCTTCTGGCTGCGGAAACTGGTGTCAGCTGCGGAAACTGACACAACAATTATTTGGGTGAATGGAGATGGATAGATGATAACTGTCTGAATGAAAATGTTCATGAAAGAAAATTTTATTGATGAAATGAAATGAAATGAAATAGATGAAATGGAGTAAAGTGAAATGAAGTGGAATGAAATGGAATGAAATGGAGTGGGTTGTCATAAAACTTGTGAAATAAGAGAGAGAGAGAATTTTTTTTTTTTTTTTGGAAAATATAGGGTGTCAGGTGTTCCTTATTTTCACCCTACATTTTCTGTATAAGACTGCCAATCAGTGATTGGTTTTCAGGCTTATACTTTTTTCTTTTTTTTTTGCTTATGAACAGAAAAGAACAAAGGCTAGGCTAATGGAGAAGAAGGATTCTTCTTCACTAGCCTTATTGCATAATTATCTTGAAACATTTTGACAAATTCCTCTTTTGAGAGTGGCTTATGATAGATCTTTAATCTGTGGCCATTAACAATAAGAGGAGTTTGAAATTCATCAATGGTCTTAATTCTTACCGCTCCATTGCTAAAGATCTTGTCAATCTCATATGGCCCAAGCCAATGAGTCTGAAATTTTCCTTTAAAATATTTAAACTTGGAGTCAAATAGCAATGCCCAATCTCCTTCTTGAAACTTCTTCTCTTTGATGTATTTGTCATGCCATTTAGCTCTTTGATATTGAACTAAATCAGTTCTTAGAATTGCCTCTTGTCTGATCTCATCTAGCTCATTCAACTGCTCCATTCTATGCTTTTGGGCTTCTGATAGATCCATCCCCAACTGAACTGCTATCTTGAAGGTTTTGACGGAACTCAATGGGGAGCAAGACTTCTTTCCCATAAACAAGTTCATAGGGAGAATGTCCCGTTGTATTTCTCCATGTAGTTCTGTAGGCCCACAAGGCTTCAGGAAGCCTTTCTGCCCAATCTCTTCTATGTAGATGAACAGTTTTGGTGATGATACTTTCGAGAACTTTTTTGGTAGACTCCACTTGACCATTTTCTTGCGGATGGTAAGGAGTAGATCTTCTATGCTTGATTTTGTATTCTTCCATCAGCTTCTCCACCAGGTTGGATGTGAATTGGCTTCCTTGATCTGTCACAATTTCTCTTGGAACACCAAAGCAAGTAAAAATATCCTCATAAAGAAAATGAACAACTGAATTTTCAGTAGCAGATACTAATGCTTTGGCTTCTACCCATTTAGTAACATAATCAGTATAAACCAATATATACTTCTTTTGCTTAGATGGTGGATTAATAGGTCCAATGAAATCTAAAGCCCATTTTTCAAAGGGTTCGATGAGTACCTGTGGTTGCAATGGCATTTCATTTGAAAGGGTAGGTTTCCCCACTCTTTGGCAACTGTCACACCTTTTGACATATTGTTTTGCATCTTTGAAGAGGGAAGGCCAACAATATCCTAAAGAGAGGATTTTATAGGCTGTCCTTTTGTCAGCAAAGTGTCCGCCACATGGTTCATCATGACATGCCTTGAGGATATCAGGTATTTCATCCTCCCTGACACATCTTCTGATCACAAGATCTGGCCCTGTTTTAAACAATTCGTTAGAAATCCATGAATATTTTGAACTTTCTTGAATAATCTTTCTTCTTTCACTTGGAAATAAATGTGGAGGCAGTTTCCCTGTAACCAAATAGTTAGCAATATCTTCATACCAAGGGGTCTTAGTAGTTACTGCAAACAAGTATTCATCAGGAAACTTATCCTCTACAGGAGAATCTTCTTTAGTATTATGAATCCTAGACAAGAAATCAGCTACTGTATTTTGTTTTCCTGGTCTATCCAACACAGTAATATTGAATTCTTGCAAAAGTAAGAGCCATCTTGTCACTCTGCCATTAATAACAGGTTTGTTCATTAAATATCTAATTGCAGAATGGTCAGTATGAATAAAAGTTTCATAGCCTGTTATGTAATGTCTAAACTTATTAATTGCATGAACAACAGCTAAAAACTCTTTTTCAGTCACAGTATAGTTCAACTCTGTGAGAGTCAAATTTTTACTGGTGTAATAAATGGCATAAGGAATTAAATCTTTTTGACCCAACACAGCTCCAAGAGCTGTATCTGAAGCATCTGTAGAAATATGGAAAGGAAGTTTCCACTTTGGTCCTCTCAAGATAGGTGCTTCAGATATTCTTGTTTTCAAAGTTTCAAAAGCTGATTGACAATCAGGATCCCATTTAAATTCACAGTCTTTTGTAAGCAACTTGAAGAGTGGAGATGCTATTTTAGTAAAGTTTTCTATAAATCTTCTATAGTAACCAGTAAATCCTAGAAAACTTCTAACATCTCTTTGACAATTTGGAATAGGCAACTTGGAGATGACTTCAACTTTTGATCTATCAACTTTAATCCCATCTCTTGAAATATGATGCCCCAAAACAATACCTTCAGTAAACATCATAAAGCATTTTTCATGGCTTAATGAAAGGTTTGTTTCTTTACATCTTATAAGGACTTTTTCAAAATTTTCTAATGCCTCTTCAAATGAATTACCATAAACTGTAAAATCATCCATATAAACCTCTACACAATCGTGGATTAGATCAAAACAAATTCTTAGTACTGCTCTTTGGAATGTTGCGGGTGCATTACATAACCCAAAAGGAGGTACTTGATAGGCAAAATTTCCCCATGGACAGGTGAATGTGGTCTTATCTTGATCTTCAGGTGCTACCTGAATTTGATTATAGCCACTAAAACCATCCAAGAATGAAAAGTAATTTTTGCCTGCTAATGTATCTAATACCTAATCGATAAAGGGCAAAGGAAAGTGATCATTCAAAGTTGCTTTGTTCAATTCCCTGTAATCAATGCATACCCTCCATTTACCATTCTTTTTAGGTACTATAACCAAAGGAGAAACCCATCAGCTATCTAAAATTGGATAAATGAAGTTTACATTGAATAGTTTTTGGAGCTCTTCTTTCACTCTCCCTAAGATTTGGATTCATCCTTCTTTGAGGTTGTTTGACTGGTGTACTCTTTTCCTCAATATAGATATGATGGATGCAAGTCTTATGATCAATACCTTTCATGTCAGTATACTCCCATGCAAATGCAGTAGAATGTTTTTGCAAGATTTTGGTTAGTTCTTCTTGTTGTGACTTTTCCAAATGTTTTTTGATATTCGATGTTTTTCCTGGAAAAATCTCAATAGTAGAACTACCAAACTCTTCCATAGAGTAAAGAGACATTTGTCTTGATGATAAATATTCTATGTCAGATTCCAACTGAAATTGTGTAGGGTCATATTCTGAAGATGTCTCAAAATTTTCTAATGTGTTCAGAATTTGACTATCCTCACTGATTTCAGAAATGGTAAAGACAGGTTGTATAGTGTCCTCATTATCAACCCATTCATTGTCTCCTACTTCTGTGATTGCTTTTGCTGGAGGATACAAATTGAATTTCTTTGTCGAATTACCATTAGAAATGTACATATCCCTAGATCTACAACTAATGAAAGCATCAGCTGTGGCTAGCCAAGGTCTTCCTAAAATAAGTGGGTGCCCTCCTAGATTACTCTTGGGAGTCAAAATCATAAAATCTACTGGATATTCCCAAGAATCTAAGGAGACTGAAATATATTCTAATACACCATCTAGTTTAATAATTGATCGATCTGCAAGTTGCAGTAAAGTAGGTGTAAAAAGAAGGTTAGAAAGTTTTAGCTGATCCATAGTCTGTCTACTGATAATGTTGATAGCAGCCCCTAAGTCAATCAATGTATTTGGAATTTCCATCCCATTTATATGTGTCTTGACAATTGGACTACCTGGATCTACATACTTCTGCATGGTAATTTTTCCCATCATGATATCTGCAATTTTTCCTACCAGGTGGATTCTTCTTGTGTCCTTTAGTTTCCTTCCTAGTCTTTTGAGACTCAACTCCTTTATTGTTTTTGCTAGAATAGGAATCTCTCAAATGGCTTGTAGCAAGGGAATCTTGATACAAACATTCTTTAATTCATCTAGAAAATCATAGTTAGGCAACAAGATTTTTTTTTCCACCCCTTTATCAATTTGTAATCTTTCAGGGAAAGGAGGTGTGGATGAAGATGCAGGTTGCTCAACTATAGGAGTTGTGGGTGTTAAATTTTCTTTCTCTTTTTGAATGTTCGAGTTTTGAAGAGATGTTTCCTCAGAACCCTTATTGGCTTTAAGAGAGTCTTCCTCAAAGGTATCTTGCTCTTGGACATCTATGGAAGGTTTTTATAAAACTCTACCAGACCTGAGTTGTACATCATTGAGAGGAACAATCATATAGGTAGGAAATTGTTGTCCTTCTATCATGTAAGTATTCTGAGGATTTTTATAGTTAGGATTTGGCAATGGCTGAGCTAGAAGTTGATTTGTCTTTTGTTGGTATGGAAGCATGAGTTGAGGGTTTGGATTCTGCTGAGAAGGTTGTTGTTGTGGAAATGGCAATGAAAGTTGTGGATTTGGGTTTGGAAGTTGTGGAGCTTGTTGATTTTGAAACGATGGAGGATATTGATAAAATTGAGCAAATCTCCCATAAGGATTTTGCATCCCTTGTACCCATCGCTGATATGGATTTTGATGTTGGGGCCTAGGTTGTGCCAAGGATTCCAATTTGGTGGGGGGTGAGAATTCATAGGGTTGTTAAACCCTTGAGTTTTTTGCCCCTGGCAAGGTCTTCTTGCAACAAAACAGAGAGATTCTACTGAATTTGGATCTTCTTGAAAGACAGCTTTGAGTCCAGGAATTGAAGGACAATCCTTGGTCTCATGATTCTCTGAGAAAATCATACATGTTTCTAAAACTTTTGCATCCAAGGGACATTCCCTTAAAGCATGTTTCTTCCTACATTTCGGACAAAAGATGGCTAAAGCATCTGTTTCTGCTTTCTGCTTGTTTTGGATTTTAAGGGTGTCTAGTTGTTCACTAAGGCTCCCTAAGATATCATTTTTGAACTCATCAAGCATATTACCAATCTCTGCCCTACTTACTGATCCAGTTGCAGATTTGTTAGCCCTAATAAGAGAAGGATCCCTAGGCCCTTTTCCTGTTTTAGATTTTCCTCTTGAGAGATGGACACATAGTTTTGTTATGTCACGAAGTGGAAGTTAAGAAATGTCTCCTTTCCCCATCATGTTTAAAATATCTATCCATTCATCTCTGATGGCTTTTAATATAAGGGCTTTCAAAGTTTCTTCATCTAAGTTTCTCATCCTTTCTCTTTTTAAGTTGCATTGAAATCTTTCAAGTAAATCCTCCAAATTTTAATCTTCTTTTTGCACCATTTTGAATACCTCATCCTTGTGATTGGTGGGCATACAATAGTCCAAGTATCTATCCAAAAATGTTTGTTTCATATCATTCCAATTCCTAATAGATTGGGTGACTAATCCCATGAGCCATTTCAAATCATCTCCCTTCAATGTTGAAGAAAACAGTTTGAGTTTTTGAGAGTCTTCCATATAGTCATAGGTTTGGCACACGACTTCAATTATAACAGAAATGTTTCGGGATCCTCACTTCGCAATCCATAAAAGTTAGGGAGGATAGATGGTGAGATTTTTTTCATCGTTGTATGAGTTTCCTCATCAACTATGGGGAATCCAAACAAGTTGTATCCTTCCCTATTTCTTCCATTATTAGCTTCACCATTGTTGTCTCCATTGTTTCCTCCTCCTCTACCTCTACCTCTACCTTTGAATCCATCTATTATTTCCTCTGCCATGATAGTTTCTTTAGAGTCCTCAGAGTCCTCTGGTTCATCTATCAAGGGAGGATGAGAGGGAGTCTCTTCCTTTTCTTCTTCAGGTGATTCTACTTCTTTGATTACAATATACTCTCCTGTGGAAGTAAAGAAAGGGTCATTTTCTAAATGAGATTTAGTAGGTGGTATAGGAGAATCCTCTAATTTAGCTGCTCCTTGAATTCCAAGAAGCTTAAGGCTAGGGGTAGATGGTGGTGAATCTTGTCTATGCCTTGAAGAAGATGGAGTTGTGAAAATCGAACTCTTGGCTTTAGCTATAAACCTTCCCCTAGAATCTCTTGCTCTATGCATGTCATTTTTATTTTTATTTTTTATTTTTTAAGTTGGGCTAATAATTCTCTTTCTGATCTTCCAGGTCACAATAGGTGCAAGAAGAGAGCATACTTAAGAAATTATTGAACCAATAACTCTCTTTTCTGATCCTCCAGATCACACTAGGTGCAAGATGAGAGCATACTTCAAGAAGTTATTAGGTTTTCCCTTCTTTTTATTGTTTTTTTTTTAAGAAATTGGCTACCTAGTTACACTTCCCCGGCAACGGCGAAAAAATGTTTGGTCAATTTAGTGTGTCCTAAACTGCTACATTAATTTTTCAATCCGGGATTCGTAAGCTGACGAAGTGTGGTGCACTATATGTGCAAGATAACCTATCTCTTACTTTCTGTCGTTTTTGGTTTTTTTCTTTTTATCTTGGTTGGTTTCCTAATGTGAGATGGAAATTCTAAAAGACAAGTATGGATATAAATGTTCAAGGAAATGATGTCCTTTATAATGATTTCCCAAACTTCAAACTTAAAAAGGATTTTAAAATATGCAATGACAAAATTAATTTCTAAAAGAAAATGAAAATGTGCCACTATTCTAGTTAAACAAACAGTGAACTATTGATCATGAAAACCATTACCCTTGCTGCTGTCTAAACACAAAATAAATTGTACTCAAAGAAAAGATTGCAAGTAAGGTAAAACTAAAATCAAATTACATCAAATCATATTTTGACCCCTCACCATTAGTCTCGCTATGGCTTTCGGGGTAATCATAAACAACTTAAGCAATCTGATATCTAATTTGCAGAAAAATAAACTAATATCAAATTACACACTCATACTTCAATCCCTCACCATTAGTCTTGCTATGGATTTCAGAGGTAACTGATAATGACATGAGAAATTTAATATCTAACTTGCAGAAAAATAAACTAATATCAAACTACACACTCATACTTCAATCCCTCACCATTAGTCTCCCTATGGCTTTCGGAGGTAACCGATAATGACATGAGCAGTTTAATATCTAACTTGCAGAAAAATAAACTAATATCAAACTACACACTGATACTTCAATCCCTCACCATTAGTCTCGATATGGCTTCCAGAGGTAACTGATAATGACATGAGGAGTTTAATATCTAATCTAACTAGTAAAGCAAATGTACAAAACTGAAACGAATAAAACAGTGCTGGAATTAAAAACTAAGAAAAAGAAATCAGCAGAAGGACAAGATTGATTCCATTCCATTAGTCATTATAAAATGATGTGCAAATGCCCGGGCTGCCTATTGTAATCTGGAACAAAAACACTGATTAGTTAACAAAAATATAAAGCATGAAAGATTATGGACAGAAGTAAAACGTAAAGCATGAAAGATTATGGACAAAGATGAAACATAAATACCATGAAAGATGTAATATATATACACGTGAATGACTATGGCACAATGAACGTAAGGAAATGAAGCATGAAACTTTACAGTAATACACAAAACCTTGGCATGTGCAGGGGCCCTCTGCACAATCCTCGAGAAGCAGCTATCAAACACGAATTGTGCTTATGAACAGAGTCTTCTTATATATTCAAAATGCGGTCATAACAGAGAAATAATGTCACAGCATAGTGGTAACGCAATTACATTACAGAGCTAACTATTATGCATATGAGAACGCATTATTTATAACAGAGGATGATATAACTAATTCCCTAAAGTTTGCGCTGATAGAAGACACGTGAACAACCACGTCCAGAAATCTAGCATCATGGCTATCGTGAAGATTAAATCTATGGAAAGTGGCTGTTGGATTCAGCTTATGGAGCCGTTTACAGGTGTTGATATGTCTCCCATGATTTAGAAATTTCCACGCAAGTCTTCACGTGATGAAAAACAGAGTTCTATCACAGTGGGACTCTTCGGTTGACCACCACTTGGCTACCTTTGACCACAGCCTTCTTAGGTGAATTCGACTGAGCCAATAGGACTCGATCCATGTCCATGTCATTTCCAACTTTCCCATGTGGCTCAATTTTCCTGAAGACACCTGCAATATAGACTTTAACAAAATGGCTGCGGAAAGTTGCAGCAGCTGCGGAAAGTGACAAGATTCCGCAGCTTATTGAGCAAAAATCTAATTCAAACAACAGACACAAAACATAGTTAAAAACCACTTTAAATGATATTTTATGATTAATATGCAATGATATTGATGACTTAGAAGGTCCAGGTGAATGGAAAAGGTCTAGAAAGGTGTATAAGAAAGATGCAAGTTTGGGAC